>BSBK01007119.1:0-397500 GCA_027943335.1 Chamaecyparis obtusa | reverse complement strand
TGGGACAATAAATCTCAAAGATTGATCAACGAATTCTTTAACACAAAGAACCATTGATAGATATGATTCATGTGTACAATAGCCAACAACCAGTTGTTCCAATCATGGTGTCCAATAATTATGTTAGAAAAAGAATCTACAAATCCCTTACACAACCATAATAAATTCAAACCATGAACTATAAGAACCTAACAATGGGACTAACAAAGATACAGCCTAAACAAATCTTGATCATATTCCACCCTATTGTAAGGCCCAAGAAGTAACTCTATCTTAAAGCTACACATTCCTCTAGATGAAGCTCAAAGGTCAGGTAGCTGAAGCATAGCAATACTTGAATGAATATAGGAATAATTTGATGTACAATCATTTGCTAGCTTGGTTTGTGGGTTTTCCACATAATATTTTCCCTTTAACCACATTTATAGTTTGAGAAAATCAGAAAAAATTGTTTCAGATTTATATTATCCTTTTGAACTAGCACACTGCCATCAAAATGCATAATCATTGGTCATCTCAAGAAAATTCCTATTGATTAGTAGGATATCCTTATAAAAATTTGATGCATGGATTTTTTGTGAATTATTGACTGCTATGTATCCTGCAACTATGGAAGGAATAGTGTTGGTGTCAGGTTTCATTTATTATTGAATTCAATGGTTTCAAAGATGTGTTGAGGAGTTTGCTCCTTGTTTAATGTTATCTGTTCCTACACAATCCACTCATAAAATAGTGAAATGCTATGTGGAAGGGATGGTTGATAGTGTTCCTTGAGGGAAGGGGAATTGTGAAAGACTTGTTATCATTGTATTGTGTATTTCCAATATGTTTGGATGCAAGGTAGACTAGGAGAATGAAGGATCACTCACTGATTGCATAATAACCCAGTTTTGAAGGGTCACTGGTTGAATGGACAGTTAAGGTCCAGATGATTGCACCATTGGAGGACCCTATTTCTTTGTAGTAATTGCTATTCAAATTGGATGCATGGATTTCTTGTAAATTATCAGCTGCTATGTATCCTGCAACTTCATCCGTAAATCTCCATATACTTCTCTAGGGTTGTAAGCCACTTAGGGATCAAAATACAGAGACTAAATCAAAATCATTCTTTGTCCTATTTCCTTTTAACAAAGTCTCAATTATCAATGATACAATATACATTTGATTCCCTAAGCTATCAAATATACAAATGGCACCTACCTAGAAGCTCACCAGGAGAATGAAGGATCACTCACTGATTACATGATAACCTAGTTTTGAAGGGTCACTGGTTGAGGGGACAGTCAATGTCTGGATGATTGGGCCATTGGAGGACCCTAGTTCTTTTTATTAATTTCTATTCAGATTGGATGCATGGATTTATTATGAATTATCAGCTGCTATGTATCCTACAACTGCATTCGTAAATCTGCATATACTTCTCTAGGGTTGTCAGCCACTTAGAGATCAAAATAGAGAAACTAAATAAAAATCATTCTTTGTCCTATTTCCTTTTAACAAAGTATCAACTATCAATGATACAATACATTTGATGCCCTAAGCTATCAATACAAATGGCACCTAGCTAGAAGCTCATGGGCTATCCATTTGATAACCACAGTCAACATTTTAAAAAAAATGGATATCCTTGAGCACAAGCACCAATAACATCAAATAATGGAGTTAAAGCATGGGCTAGGGCACGACACTAGTAGAATGTAGTCATTTCAGTGACAAAAATTTACAATGGCATCATTAAAAATATATGCTAGTAATATCAACAAATGTGAATCCAAACATTTGAATACAATGAATCGATATCCTTGAGCACAAGCACCAATAACATCAAATAATAGAGATAAACCACTAGCTACGACACGACACCAGTAGAATGCAGTCATTTCAAAGAGCATTCATGATCAAATAAAATGAAATGCATTCAAATATGATGCTAGAGGCTCGAAAGATGAAGAAATCACATGCCTTCTCCTACACTCAGCTTTCACTCCTTTTCTCCCGCTCCCTCTATCCAATCGAAATAAAAATGATGAAGCAGTTTCACTTTTTTAAAAAAATGTATACCTTGAATCTGTCGAAGTTCCGATGGTCAATTAAACACCCATCAAAATACCGACATTATCAGGGCCTATTACAAAAAAAAACACCAAATTCATAAGAAAAAGTTACCCATCGAAAACTTCTGTCAAAATTTGGCCCCAAATGTAGTAGTGTCTCCTCTCCCACCATCTCCCCCATCCACACCACCATCACCATCTCTACCATCGCCTCTGCCTCCTCTCCCTCTACCTCTCCTATCTCAACCTTGGTGTCTACCTTAGTGTCTCTCTATCGGATCTCTCTCTAGTGGCCTCACCACTAGATCAGTCAAGCGTGGCATTGGAAAATCTCTCAAGTACTGCTCCAGATCTATAGTCATCATTGGGTCCATGACCCCTTGTCTCATTGTCCATGCCTAAAATGACATGTCAAGAAACTCCTATCTCACCAACTCAAATGACACCATGGGTCCCTAGTCACGTCACTCCTAGTGTGTCTGGGTGAACTCAGTGACTCCCTGTGGCATACCCTAGATCCTGCCAAACTGTCGTAGAACCCAGCTGACCAGCTATCTCTCTATAATATAGGGTGTCTACCCTATCAACCATTGTGACTCAAAACAAAACCCAACCTATATCTCATCATTCCAAGGCTCACATCCTAAGTAAGGTCTCCATATCACTGTGTCAATCATGTCAAAAGTGTAACACTAGAACTCTATATGTCCCAACTTCGGCTGAGACAAGACTGATGAATATAAATGAATATATGGTTGTCTTGCATTGTGGAATCTAATAGATGTTGGACACATCACATCGATATGCTCCCAAGCCCATACATGAAGTAATGTCACCCTTGTTGATAAAGAGGCACTCCTATGGTACACCACCTGATGAAGATCATGGTATAAATGAGCTAACAGACAGACACCCCAGGAAAATCAGGTCCTGTCATCCATCATCCACTGTAATGTGCGGCCCAAACCAACTACAAACCTGTGTGACCTATGATCAGGGCATACAAATCCCCCAATCACTCCTACTAATACAACTAGTAGCGGCTCATAAAAATCAACCATGTCCTCCCAACTGATCTCCCTCTCATCTATCTCATCATTATCAAAGACTGCTCTGCACTCTGTCGTGCTGATCATAGTGCACTAGCTCACCTGTGATAGGAAGCTGGAGGATGTGATATACATCCTCGAGTGTAACTGTCATCTCTCCTATCAGGAGATGAAAGGTACTCGTCTCCAAGTGCCAATGCTCTGCTAACGCTGTCATCATGCTCAAATTCACCTGAATCTCAGGTGTGTAGATAACATGGTACAATCTAGACACTCTGATCAAGAGTCTGTCAGTCTTTGACAATGCTGGTCTCAAGTTCTATGTAATGGGATATCTCTCTTGTGACATCAGAACATCGGTAATATCCTCCTATTAAAGTCAACAAAATCAAGCTATCAAATTTTGATTAACTGATCTATCAATCTATCTATCCTATCATATCAATTACAAACATGTTTATCATGTGTTAACTAGCGACCATGCTACGATGTTGCCTATCTTGATCAAATTGATCCAAATCAACAGCTGACAGATTAAATCAGACTATCGACATCAAATTTGACCTAATTGACTTTCTAATTTGACCAAATCCTATCAACTAACACAAATGCGTAGCACTGAAAAATGCATGCACAGTTTCCCTAAATGTTTGCGTAGTTTTTCATGTATGCACAGATTTGTTTAACATATGCACAGTAATACTTGACAAAAGTGCAAAAATTATGTATGCGCACATTTATTGTATATTTGCGCAACCTAATCAACATTTTTCAATGCATGCACAGTTCTACGACATGTATGCACAGAAATGCTATTTTTTTGCGTAACTACCATGAATTGTTGCGCATTCGTGCGCTGCAACTACGCATATGTTTTTTGACCAAGAAAAAAAAAATTCAAAAATTCCTATAATTCAATCTAGCCTACGACATGCTACAAATCATAATATAACATGCTAAAAATCATGAATTCACAAAGAGGATCGAGTCACCTACCGGCTCTCCTGAATCGGGAGGTGTCTAGAATCGTCTGGCCATCTTGAAGTGATGATCTGATAGCGGGAATGACATCCTGGCAGCTCTGCTCTTCTCTCTTTCAAGATCTAATCTCCAAATGACATGTGTGCACAATGAGCCTATTGTGGACCCCTTTTCCCTATTTATAACCTATGGACCCGATATGTTTGGTGTGTGGACCCTATCTCCCATTTTTCTTCCATTTCACCCCATTCTCATCCATCTTTTCTACCATTTCTTTCGTGAGATTGATTGTCAAACTCGACACAACAAAATAAAAAATTTAAAAAAAAAAAAGCATTTAATAATTTTTTTTGTCAATCAATCTCTCGAGGGGGCATGCATAGGTCGTCTGGACATTGTCTGGGGCAGAGGCAAAAATGCTTGAAATTTTTTTGAAACAATGTAACAAACACATTATTTCAAAGAGGGGCAAAATGTATACACTTAAAAATGGCTTCATTAATTAATTAAATATTTATTATTTAATTGATATTGACTTGATGAATTAATTAAATATTTATTATTTAATTAATATTTATTTCCTCTATTTATTAAATAGATTATTCAATTTATTTAGTAAATTCACTATAGTCTATTCCTCTATCATAAGTCTTCTAATTAGTCTTATTAAAGTGATTTAATTAAATATACAATCACCTAAATATGACTATGTCCCCTAGTCCACCTCATCTACCCACTCACTTGACACATCACTTTGGCTAAAATAAATAATAATTATTAATTATTTATTGGTAATTATCCTCACCCACACATGTCCTATTCTTAAGGGCTATGTGGCCTCATAGGACTTGGTCTCATGACCATATGTCCTCTCTTAAACCAAGTCAAGAGACATTCCCTATTCCTAAGGGGCTTCTCAAGCCACCTCTAAGGGTCAAAGGTGACTCATGGGACACTTGTACCAAGAGTCCTATTGAGGAAAATGTCTCTCCCTCTTTCTCTCTTTGGTCTTTGTGAGACACTTGACACATGTCTTTCCCTTCCACCTTGTTCTCCTCCATGTCAATGTGAGAGGAACATCATCCCTATTCTCCCTCTCACATTCCAACTACATCCCCCTTTCTCTCAACTCCTTCAACCAAGTCAATCCTAGCCCTAAGATCTTCCACCTTTCATTCTCCGTCGTAGGATTGTGCCACCTAGGCTTAGATCCTCCAAAACTCTATAAAAGGAGCCTCATTTCCCCTTTGTGAGCTAATAGGTAATTTGTAATCAAGCATTCAAGCACTCAAAGAAATCAAGCAATCAAACATTCTAAGAACAATCAAGCATCCAAAATATCATCATTCCACTTGCATTCCATCCATTAGTTGCATAGTCAAGCTTTGAGCTATTTTGCACTCACTCATTCAATCTCCACACTTTGGTGACATCTTGGGCAAGGAGCTTCAAATTGGAAATTTGAGAGCTCAACCATCCAAGAAATCAAGGCTAGGAGGACAATGGAGACAAGTTGCATGGTAGGTGAAGGTAATTGATTTAGTTTCATCATTTGTGATTACTTTGCAATCTTCATTATGTTGGATTAGATAGATTTGTTAGCTTCTAAATAGTTAATTTTTCATTTCTAGTATTAAACATCTAATTTGCATACAGCATGATTCGGCTTCATTTTGTGTAAGTATTCTCGTATTGAATGCGTCAACCTCTCTTGGCCTAATGTGGATTATTTCATTGGTTTGTGTTTTTTAGCAGGTGAAGTGTTAAATCAGATATCAGTTGGATCTATAAGTATCATAGATATTCTATAGCTAATAGCCTAATACACCCATGTGAATAAATTTACCCGTTGTCCCCTTAGGATTTACTTAAGAAAACAGTCCTTATGTGCTCAAAAATTAGTTGTTTTAGTGCTACAATTGTAGATGATTGTATGCATGAATTCAATGACAAGAACTAAACATTAAGAAATAGAGCAATAACACAAGATAATACTGCAAAGAAGCGCGATGTGGTGAAAACTCTTGCACAACAAGGTTGTACCTATTGAAGATTTAAATGCCTATCTATTTAGGTCTTTGCAAATGATGACTTGATGCAGTTAAGTATCAAGCACCTAGTGAAGGGTGGCTAATCCAAGAAGCTATGCATGCACAATGATGATCTCTTAAAAGTAGAATTACAACTTTGAATAACAACATTCCATTTCTTCATTGGTCAAATCTATTGCAATCTTTTTAATGATGGTTCTCTTTATGATGTTTGTAATTTTTTGGATTTTCATTTGACCATCCTTTGTGGTTATTAATGACTTATCTTGTGCACACTATTTCTCATCTAATGCCCTAGTGTACCAAATGTTTAGTTGGATTCCACAAACATTGTATAAACTTTTTCTGTCATTGTTTCTCTAGTAAATCTATTTGTGTCCATTGAGTCCTATTATTCCCTTGAAGGTTTTATTGGGTAATATAAGTTGTGGAACTTTGTTGGTTGAATTTTTTTTTGAAATGGTGTGGGAACTATTTGAAACATGGGCATTGCTCTTGGAAGGGTTTACATTTCTTATAAATTTTTTTGTAACTTTTAAGCTCTATGATAATGCTTGTCATCCTTATATGGCAGGAAAATGAATCCAAGAAGGAAGCTTTCAGGAAATATTTGGAGTCAAGCGGCATGCTTGATACCCTCACAAAAGGTCTATGATAGTTCTTCTTATATGATGAAATGCTGAATATAGAAAACTAATTTGTGAATTTGCATCTATTTGTGAGATAATATATTAATATTGGCAGTTCCTCTTATATGATGAAATGCTGGTTTTAGAAAATTAGTTTGTGAATTTGCATCCATTATTTTTGGATGCTTGAATGTTATGCTTGCCTTGTGAGGATTCAAATTAATTTGATTGATATGATCTTCGAAATGGTGTAGTAGTCTTTTAGATTAATGTGATTTGTATTATCATATAATATCTCTGCTCTTATAAACTACCTTGTTTCCATGTATGATTTATAGTTATTCATTCTAGTGTTCCAAAGATGAATCTGGATGATATCTTTGAGAAAAAGAATGAGGTTGCTAAAGTTGTTGAAGAACTTGAAAAGGTTGATATACTCATATCAGTTTCATTTATTTATTGATGTGTATTGTCAATTGATTACTATAAAATATCTCTTAAATATCAAACAAGATGAAATTTGAATGCAGTATGATTCAATCGTTCATTTCTATGCTTACAGGCTATGTCAAACTACAGATGTGAGATAGTTCAAACACTTATTATGGATATAGAGGCTGATGTGCATGTCAAGAAAGTAATGAATGAAATAAATGCAGGCAAGACTTTTACATCCAATACTAAATGTCATTTTTACCATGATATTGTTGGAGATTGCTAGCATATACTTTTGCATTTTGTAAATGGGTTGATGGTATTCATTTATTTAAGAAAACCCAACTCATTATCCTCAACTTTGTTCATAATTTTGTTCTATATCTGTTTAGTTTATTTACTCAAAATTTATCTCAATTTCACCATCATTTATTTCATTGTTTTATATCAGTTGTAAGAATGAGGGTGGAAACACAAGAAAAAGAAGAGGCAAAGAAAATTTTACAAATCAAGAGAGCAGAAGGGGAAGAAGAATCAAAGTATCTATCAAGAGTTGGCATTGCTAGGCAAAGGCAAGCAATTGTGGATGGGATGAGAGAGAATGTGCTTGGCACAACTACAAAGGATGTGATGGATATGGTGTTGGTGACACAATATTTTGACACCATGAAAGAGATTGGAGCACATTCCAAATCTTCAGCAGTGTTCATACCCCATGGACCTGGTGCAGTTCATGATGTTTCTCAGCAGATCAGAGATGGACTGCTTCAGGGATCACATGCCTCTCATCAATAACTTCCATCACAACAAAATTAGCAACAACATTCAAGTTAATGGACATGGTGATGATATTGTTTTAGGGTTTGAAGCTTTCCTTATTTTATTTGTCAGTATGCATCAACACTTCCTTTTATGTTATATATGTATATTTTACAGATTTGTATATTTATAATTTTAAAAGTTGTATGTAATATATATTGGGAGATAACATATTGATATTGGTAGTTCTTCTTATATGATGAAATGCTGAATCTAGAAAATTAATTTGTGAATTTGCATCTATTTGTGAGATAATATATTAATAATGGTAGTTCCTCTTATATGATGAAATGTTGATTTTAGAAAATTAGTTTGTGAATTTGCATCCATTATTTTTAGATGCCTGAATGTTATGTTTGCCTTGTGAGGATTCAAATTAATTTGATTGATATGATCTTCAAAATGGTGTAGTAGTCTTTTAGATTGATGTGATTTATATTATCGTATAATATCTCTTCTCTTATAAGCTTTTAGGAAATATTTGGAGTCAAGCGGTGTGCTCAATACCCTCAAAATAAAACATCTTTGCTCTTATAAACTTTGAATTTGAAAAATAAATTCTCCTTGAGACATACTTCTCTAACTTATTACATCTAATTTAGAACAAGTACCCTAAAAAAGTTCATAGGCCCATACAAGACACCCACCAAAATATAGACCATCAATTTATAGAACCCTTGCAAGATATCCCAAGGAACGACAGGTAGTGAAAACCAGATAGATAGAAAAAAGAACATAACCATATGCTGCCTCACCTGTTTGAGGTAAGCCAAACTCGGTCCAATTCTCTTAACAATGGTACATATCCGTCCAAGTGCAGCAACCTTCAAAGATTTGCAACAGTAAAGAGAATCCCCATATTTTATCAGCCTAACAAAGTCTTTGGCCACTTTGGCAATCAAATTGTGAGCAATATTGATTTTCCAGCTGGATTTTTTTTTTAAAAGCAAGGTTTTCATAGCATTATCTACCATTTGAGAAAAAGTTTCCATAGCTAAATTTCCTTGCCATAGTTAATATTGATCTAAAGACTTACAAGTTAGTAAGTCCTCGGCTAAAGGGCTGATAAACTAAATAAAGTTTCAAACATATGAATAGATAAAAGGGTATGTGCAAGATCATGAGGGGCCAAAAAGTGGCGATGTGAAAAACATTCACTTTTCACTCATCCAAAAGCACATGAAAGTGCTTGTTGAATTTTTAGTAGGCCTGGGTGTCAGTACACCTGGGAAAACATACCACCAAAGCATAGGCCTAATCGAGTACCCGATAACTGTGGCATAAATCCAAAACCCGCGAGTCCTTTTCCTCATTTCCTTGCATGATTTTCTTCAAGTTCTTTCCACGATTTTCAAATACTTGATATATTTTCGGATACTTGATATTAGAAACAACAAATTCAACTCCAAGCATATTCGGTAAGTAGTTATTTATATAATTTTTATTAATTTATTTCATTTTCATGCTAAATGTAGCATTTTAAAAAAAAAAAGGGTTTTGTATTTATATTTGTAATAATTTATGAATTTAGATTGAAATTTAGAATTTTTTTTATTTAATCAGGCATGGCTAACAACAATGAACAAAATAACCCTCCCGCACCAAATAATGATCCCCAAAACAATCCCCCACTTCAAAACCCTCCATCTTTACAAGATTTGATACAAGAAAATTTGAACACAATACGGAGTTTCCAAAACACGTATCAAAATATACCTACATTAGGTCCCATGCTTGCCACACTAAATACAATTGTTGGAAACATTGACACACTCATGCAACAACATAATGCTGCTCTTCATTGGAGTGATGATATGCATGCCCAATTTGATGACGGGCTTGACCATGATGGGATTGCTACCCTTAATATAAGTAAGGAAGATATAGATGCCCTTTTTGTCGATCCTAAAACTAGAATACTAGTTGACCCCAAAAAGCCCAAATTATCAATAAAATGGTGCACAAATGAAGCAATGCGCACAAACTTTTGGGATCACTAGTGGATGGTTTTTGATAAACCACCCCATAGCAATTTGGAGGTCCCATTTTATTTCCTTAAAAAATTGTATGCTAAGTTTGTGCTTGGTCACCATGTTGATTATTGGAGTATGAGGCCCAACATGGGCATAGGTAGAGGAGCTCCTCAGACTAGGCCATCTTCCCAGCGCTGAAAGGCCACTACCTTTGTCCCCCTACTGATGTCGCACCCCCTCCTCTAGTGCAGCATCCTGATATCATTACAGAGGCTGCCTCACAGACTATTAGGGCCATTCATTTACTGAGTGATCAGTTGATCACTCAGACCAGGTCAGTTTTGCCTCCTTTGGATGTTGTTGGTGCATCGACAGCTCGTCAGAGTTCACATGTATGCGAGCCCCATATGTGCATTATGTGCAGGCATATGTGCCTCAGACCGCTTACTAATTTTGATATATATCAGTTTCATTATATTGATGAGGGGGATACAGGAGACGCAGCTGCAGAGGCTGCAACACCTCATGGAGCATCTACATCTCATGAGAGTGCTCAGGAGGTGCAGGCAGATCCATTGACTCCTGTTGATACGGTAAGAGTAAACATTATAAATAAATTTGTCACTTGACTTATTTAATTTAAAAATAATTTATTTATTTAGATTAGTTTTAATGATTGCATGCACTTATGTATATATATTTTTTCCATTTATGTTCAGTCGATGACATAGGAGGAGGTGAGACAGGTGGATGAGTCCACACTTTCGGCCATTTCATTTGGCCTTGATGACTATATGGTATATTACAAATTATGTACCCATTAGTTTTTTTTTTATATCATTTGGTGTACATGCTTAAATCTCTATCAATTAGAGCAATAAAATTCATACATTTACTAATATATATTGTCATCTTATTATGTTCTTGCAAGCTACAACCGATGTTAGTGGGGGGCATGAGGGGGTTCCTTCATCAGGTGTCGACAAAGGAAAGGTAGTTAATTGTTTAACATTAATTATGCATGCATATGTATGCCACTTGTGTGTAGTAATAAATATTTTACTTGCACTTTATTGTATAGGGTGTGGCTATCAATGATGTCCCGACACCGGTTCAACAGCGTAGGGTTACAGGCGTCTCGATTCGGAGTGATAGACTGATTGTACGTAGACTTTTACATATTGTTATTTGTATTTTGTAACCAAGTTTGCTATGATGAAGTACATTAATATATAATTGACAATCTTTTTACTCTCATAGGTTAGTCCGACTGTGAGGGAGGGCCCAGGAGAATCCTTCATTTCTTTGTTGACCCAGCCCACTATTCCAGAGGAGGGATCACCAGATGTAAGTTTTAATTTTAGTTCAATCAATTTGTAATTTTATTATGCTATCATCCTATTTTGTAGATTTATTACTCTATGTTGCACCACTCTACTAATCTCATTATTGCAAATATATATTTATAGGTTAGAGTTTGTATTGTTGGCATGGTCCCTTCACTACCCAAGACTTATGCTAGGACACCTACTCGTGGTAGGCGATTGAGAGACTAGGTACAAATATTTGTATTTAGTTATAATTGTTCTTCTTTACTCTGGAATACCCTGTTCATGGAGCTTATTATGTTTGAGGTTTAACTTGTTGGTGAATAGATTTGTCTTCCAAAGAAATGTTTACAAAATGACCCTTAAAGCCCAAACAAAAAGACTCAACCAACACCAACAGTTGGGTCACTTTGCTATTGAGAAGCGTAAGCGCCCTCTAAATTATCTAGGTACAACTCCCCGTGCAGGATTTATAATGAATCAACTAAACTATAAATGATAATGATTTTAACCTGAAAGCAATAAAGGCTTACAAACATCTATTTGTAAACATGAGATAGACATGAAGGGACTAATTTACTGAAAAGAAAAGGACAGTAAACACTACAAATTTCATTTGCCTAAACAATGCATTACAGAAAGAAACTAAGAGAGAAAGACAAATGGTTCCTTCCAAATACATGAAAAACTATAGCACAAAGTTCACAGATCATCGTGCTGATGATCATACGTAATAGATATGCATTCAAAAGAAACCAATATCATTCAAAGATGAATATCAATCAGAAAGTGAGCATCTAAAATCAAAGTTTTAATATGCTGACATATCCTTCTTTGAACACAACAAAACAACAAAGATTATGATGTTCCTGTACATTAATCATTATCTGAAAATAAAATCCCTCTTTCCCTGCATTACAATAAAAATCCTAATCTATCCCTCCCCTAGCACAAAGTCTCTCGGGTCAGGCGGAATCTAGAACCCCCAGAATCTCCTCTATGAGCCTTATTTATTTTCCCCTTTCGGTCAGTTTCTTTCTTGTTATAATAACTAATTCTTGAGGACGTGTCTATCCACATCTTCTTTCTCGAATACATTAAAGTCTCCCTTTGTGAGTGCCTTAGTAATATTTTGTTATGAAAGTCCATGTTACTGGGTGCTCTAAATCTTTCAAAATGGATCTATTCCTATAGAATAGTGCCATCTGGATCTTATTGCAACACAAGTGTTAATGCCTCTATGTTTTGATTGGATGCTTGGTGCTATAACTAGAGCATGTCATTTCTAGTTCTCCACACACATACTACTTCATGCAAGTGACACCAAGAAACATTTTGTCGAAGCCATCATACATGCGTATTTTGGGATTCAATTGCAAGCACATCCTCCTCAATTTTCCCACCTTGTAAACCTGAAGCCAACATCTCTGAATCATGACTGATGTCAACACAAAGAACTGCATTATCATGCATCATGAAGGCATCATCAGCTTGGTATTGAAAATCACTCTTAAGTTTCCCACTGATATAGTCCCAAACCTCTATGAATCCAACAACCGAGCATGAAACAAGGTTCTATCCATCAGGAAAGATGTCGGGTCCTCCTTGACATTCGGTGTTGGGGCATTCTTAGGAAATGATAATGTCTTAATATTGAAATTGCGTTATAGATTATCATGTTCTCGAATGCCAATACTGTCAATGTGCAAAACCAATTCTCATTGTCATCGACCAGTCTAACCTGACAAAGCTTTGGAAACTTCATTTTTGGATACCTTTTACTAGTTCTACAAATCCTATCTATAATTCTATATGCTGTGCTCTACTTGTAGGCATTTTGTCGAATAGTTTACATATACGAGCCCCTAATGCAGAGGTTACAACAAGAAAGTGGAGTGCCCTTCTACTACCTCCCACAACTCACCAACCAACCACAAAGGTTTAAGGGTAATCCCAAACTCTTTTGATGGTATAACACAACCAAAAAAATGTATTTCTATCCCAATAAACTCCCTTTGCAAAGTTACACACTCAATCAAACTTCAATGCCTTTTTGGCTTTAGGGACACTAGGCCTAAAACTAACTTATTGATAGGACTCTTCACCAGTGGACTTCCTGACCTCTCCCAACCATTTAGATGGTAATAATATGACCTAAGGCCTCTGAAATAACACTTGGTTTATTCCCACCAAAACCGTACCATGGCAAACTAGACCTGCACGCCAATTTCCTTGTAGCCTTCTCAATAGAGGTTTTCTAATCTAAATTTTGCAAAACTGAGTATCTTGATACAATCAAGGAATTTTTAGACACCCATTTGGAAGTTATTTAAGATCCCAAAGCCTTTCCTTCAAACTCCACTCCAGTGCCACCTAACACCAACCTTGGACACATACCTAATTGGCCTATTTAAGCTTGGTTTACAAAGAAAGTATGAGGTATAGGGTTCATGGAACTGGTATAGTGCTTCAAATATTCTTCTCCAACCCCAAATGACTCAAAAACACCTTTACTTCACTCACTTATCTATTCTATGCACTTCTTTACAACTTTCTTCTACTTTCTAGACTGAATCCTCTCAAAAATTCAGACTAGGGCCTGATGCATGAAGGCCTTTCCCTTCTAGACACTAGATGAGCCTTTAGAATCCATTGAGACAAAGACCTAACTTGCATTTTCCAAATTCTTAGGTTAAACCCATGGCTAGAATGCAAGTTAGGCCTCCATTAGTGTTCAGCGCCCTAGAAAAGCTTGCTTCCTGGACTGTTTTGAAAAGAATTGAAATAACTTTAAAAAATGAAACTAAAACTTCTTCAAATCAATGAAAATGTTCACTAACATGAAATATAGTATTCCCACATTCAAATCATGACCCTGTAAATCCGTACACACCCGTACAACTCTGAGAAATGGCTCAAAAACAGTTTGTATTCCTCCTTTATGGCATCAGTTTACAAAAATCAACTTCTTACCATTATGGTTCAAAGTGATGAGCATATATAACCTAAAAAATGAAGTTATATTGATTGGAGAACCCATTTGACTCTTGGGTTTCCAGTTCCAATCTCTCAAGAAATTTTAGAAAGTTGCAACAACAACTTTTATTGCATTTTTGCAATTTTGCAAAATATGCCATTTTATGAACTCGATAGAGTTTATGATTTCTTTTTGAGATCAAAACCTATCAACATGATTTTTCAAGTGAAAATAATCTAAAATAAACCTTTAAGACTCCATAAGCCTAACCTAGCAAATTATCATTAACTAGGTGAACCCCATGACCTAAGGTATCTTAGGCTTATAACATTGCCAAAAGATCCTTGATCACACATTAGGGATTCCAAACCAAAATTAGGATGATCTATTTAGATCCATCCTATTTATTACAAACATAACAATGCAATTCAGCTTCCTACTAGTGGAGGGTGCCCTGCACTGGCCCTGGGAGATCGATGCCCAATCATGCTTAGTGCACCTTGGGGTCACTTGGGTCGAGCGTGGTCGCGAGGGTTCCGGTGACTCTGTGGGTAGAATAGGGTTGTCACTGGCATTTACCCAGCCAACCAAAGCCAATGGAGCAGACGGTTTGATGCCAGGTCAGACGGTTTGAAAGATACACTGCTGAGCCACTTTCAACTGACCCTCACTGCAAGTTTTGGCATCGACTGAGATCGCCTTGCCAAATGAAAACAAAGTTGAATCACCCAAAATTGAGAGAGGTTATTGTAGACCTCAAAAACATGATCTTGTAGCACCTGACGATTTGTCGATACCTCTCACGAAGTCTGAGATACAAGCCCCAGAAGATCGCTGCCCAATCATGCTTAGTGCACCTTGGGGTCACTTGGGTCGAGCGTGGTCGCGAGCGTTCCGTTGACTCTGTGGGTAGAATAGGGTTGTCATTCGTGTTTACCCGGCCAACCAGAGCTGATGGAGTAGACGGTTCGATGCTAGGTCAGACGGTTTGAAAGATACACTACTGAGCCACTTTCAACTAACCCTCACTGCAAGTTTTGGCATCAACTGAGATTGCCTTGCCAAATGCAAACAAAGTTGAATCACCCAAAACTGAGAGAGTTTATTGTAGACCTCAAAAAAATGATCCTGTAGCACCTAAAAATTTTTTGATACCTCTCACGAAGTCTGAGATACAAGCCCCAGAAGATCACTGCCCAATCGTGCTTAGTGCACCTTGGGGTCACTTGGGTCGAGCGTGGTCACGGGCGTTCTGGTGACTCTGTGGGTAGAATGAGGTTGTCACTGGCATTTACCCAGCCAACCAAAGTTGATGGAGCAGACGGTTTGATGCCAGGTCAGATGGTTTGAAAGATACGTTGCTGAGCCACTTTCAACTGACCCTCACTGCAAGTTTTGGCATCGACTGAGATCACCTTGCCAAATGCAAATGAAGTCAAATCACCCAAAACTGAGAGAGATTATTGTAGACCTCAAAAACATGATCCCATATCACCTGATGATTTGTTGATACCTCTCATGAAGTCTAAGATACGAGCCCCAGAATATCACTGCCTAATCATGCTTAGTGCACCTTGGGGTCACTTGGGTTGAGCGTGGTCATGAGCATTCCGATGACTCTGTGGGTAGAATGGGGTTGTCACTAGAATTTACCCAGCCAACCAGAGCCAATGGAGTAGATAGTTTGATGCTAGGTCAGATGGTTTGAAAGATACGCTGCTGAGCCACTTTCAACTGACCCTCACTGCAAGTGTTGGCATCGACTAAGATCGCCTTGCCAAATGCAAATGAAGTCAAATTTCCCAAAACTGAGAGAGGTTATTGTAGACCTTGAAAACATGATCTTGTAGCACCTAACGGTTTGTCGAGACCTCTCATGAAGTCTGAGATACGAGCCCTGAAAGATCGCTGCCCAATCATGCTTAGTGCACCTTGGGGTCACTTGGGTCGAGCGTGGTCGCAAGTGTTCCGGTGACTTTGTGGGAAAAATGGGGTTGTCACTGGCATTTACCTAGCCAACTAGAGCCAATGGAGTAGATAGTTCAATGTCAGGTCAGATGGTTTGAAAGATACGCTGCTGAGCCACTTTCAACTAACCCTCACTGCAAGTTTTGGCATCGACTGAGATTGCCTTGCCAAATGCAAACAAAGTCAAATCACCCAAAACTGAGAGAGCTTATTGTAGACCTCAAAAAAATGATCTTGTAGCACCTAAATATTTGTTGATACCTCTCATGAAGTCTGAGATACAAGCCCCAGAAGATCACTTCCCAATCATTCTTAGTGCACCTTGGGGTCACTTGGGTCGAGCGTGGTCGCGAGCGTTCCGATGACTCTATGGGTAGAATGGGGTTGTCATTCATGTTTACCTGGCCAACCAGAGCCAATGGAGTAGACAGTTCAATGCTAGGTCAGATGGTTTGAAAGATACACTGTTGAGCCACTTTCAACTAACCCTCACTGCAAGTTTTGGCATCAACTGAGATCGCCTTGCCAAATGAAAACAAAGTTGAATCACCCAAAAATGAGAGAGGTTATTGTAGACCTCAAAAAAATGATCCCATAGCACCTAATGATTTTTTGATATCTCTCACGAAGTCCGAGATACAAGCCCCATAAGATCGCTGCCCAATCGTGCTTAGTGCACCTTGGGGTCACTTGGGTCGAGCGTGGTCGCGAGCATTTCGATGACTCTATGGGTAGAATGGGGTTGTCACTGGTGTTTACCCAGCCAACCAGAGATGATGGAGTAGATGGTTTGATGCCAGGCTGGATGGTTTGAAAGATATGCTACTGAGCCACTTTCAACTGACCGTCACTTCAAGTTTTGGCGTCGACTGAGATCACCTTGCCAAATGCACACGAAGTCGAATCGCCAAAAATTGAGAGAGGTTATTGTAGACCTCAAAAAAAAGATCTTGTAGCACCTAATGGTTTGTTGATACCTCTCACAAAGTCTAAGATATGAGCCCTGGAAGATCATTGCCCAATCGTGCTTAGTGCACCTTGGGGTCACTTGGGTCGAGTGTGGTCGCGAGCATTCCAGTGACTCTGTGGGAAGAATGGGGTTGTCACTAGCATTTACCTGGCCAACCAGAGCTGATGGAGTAGATGGTTTGATGCCAGGTTAGATGGTTTGAAAGATACACTACTGAGCCACTTTCAACTGACCCTCACTGCAAGTTTTGGCATCGACTGAGATCGCCTTGCCAAAAGCAAATGAAATCGAATCACCCAAAACCAAGAGAGGTTATTGTAGATCTCAAAAACATGATCTTGTAGCACCTAACAATTTGTTGATACCTCTCATGAAGCATGAGATACAAGCCCTGAAAGATCCCTTCCCAATCGTGCTTAGTGCACCTTGGGGTCACTTGGGTCGAGCGTGGTCGTGAGCATTCCGGTGACTCTGCGGGTAGAATGAGGTTTTCACTAGTGTTTACCTGACCAACCAGGGCCAATTGAGTAGATGGTTTGATGCCACATTGGATGATTTGAAAGATACATTGTTGAGCCACTTTCAACTGACCCTCACTGCAAGTTTTGGCATCGACTAAGATCACCTTGCCAAATGCAAACGAAGTCAAATCGCCCAAAACTAAGAGAGGTTATTGTAGACCTTGAAAACACAATCTTGTAGCACCTAAAAAATTTTGATGCCTCTCATGAAGTCTGAGATACAAGCCCCGAAAGATCACTGCCCAATCGTGCTTAGTGCACCTTGGGGTCACTTGGGTCGAGCGTGGTCGCGAGCGTTCCGGTGACTCTGTGGGTAGAACGGGGTTGTCACTATTATTTACCCGAACAACTGGAGCTGATGGACAAAATAGTTCGATGTCAGGTCAGACGGTTTGAAAGATACACTACTGAGCCACTTTCAACTAACCCTCACTGCAAGTTTTGGCATCAACTGAGATCGCCTTGCCAAATGCAAATGAAGTTGAATTGCCTAAAACTAAGAGAGTTTATTGTAGACCTCAAAAAAATGATCCCGTAGCACTTAACAATTTGTTGATATCTCTCACGAAGTTCAAGATACAAGCCTCAGAAGATCGTTGCCCAATCGTGCTTAGTGCACCTTAGGGTCACTTGGGTCGAGCGTGGTCACGAGTGTTCCGGTGACTCTGTGGGTAGAACGGGGTTGTCACTGGCATTTACCCAGCCAACCGGAGCTGATGGAGTAGACGGTTTGATGCCAAGTCAGATGGTTTGAAATATACGTTGCTGAGCCACTTTCAACTGACCCTCACTGCAAGTTTTGGCATCGACTAAGATCGCCTTGCCAAATGCAAATGAAGTCGAATCACCCAAAACTGAGAGAGGTTATTGTAGACCTCAAAAATAGGATCTGATAGCACTTGACAATTTGTCGATACCTCTCATTAATTCTAAGATACGAGCCCCGAAAGATCACTATCAGTTTGAAAGATATGTTGCTGAGCCGCTTTCAACTGACTGTTAGTGGTATGTTTGAAATTTGAACTGTGAAATTAATCATGATTAAGCTTGTGAAATTTGAACTATGGAGCTTATTATGTTTGAGGTTTAACTTTTATAGATTGTTTGAAATGCTAAAAAACAATATCCTTAAAGCATTAGAAACAACAATCAAACATGTAAGAATTCAAGCCATGCAAATGACATAAGTATATGACATGTAAGATCCCTTCTTGGCACTATTGGCCACCCATACATGATTTTGGTCATAAGTCCTTATGAAGAGTTTTAGGACATTTAACTTTTAAATCAAATTGATTGTTACAAATTTCCATTATAGGCTTCAAAAGATCTCAATTAACCATTAAGGTTCCTTTTTTCCTTCTATCTCTAATTGGATCCATGGTGACCATAGGCATCTTCATAGGTGCTCCTGCACAAGTTACAATCCACATACAAAACCAAGTTTATTGACTCAAAATAAAATCTAAGAAAGGTCAAATTAATGTATTGAAATTAAGCTTAACGAACTTAGAAAACAATGCACTAAGTTAACTTATTACCTAGTCAAGTGTTGTTGAAGGGTCATCTCTTTGCTTCAGGGTCTCCAATAGTGCTTCATGATCAATAGTAGTAATAGTCCAAAGTTCTTTTGTCTTTGGTCTTCCTTGATGCTTTAACAACTTGACATTTGTTGCTATAACAAGGCATGAATACATGAGAATAGTTTTGTGCTTCTCATAGTCTTCAAATGCGGGAACTCCATTCTTTCTAATCATGTATGTTCACAACCATGTTCCTGCAACAACAAAAACTGAACCAGTAGGATATGTGAACCCATCACCATTTGTCATCGGTTGTACAAGCTTCTATTTACCTTGTACACAACGTGCTAACCAATAATCTGACCTCTCATCATTCCCCTGCGGTGCAACCAATGCAAAAACATCTCCTAGCTTCAGAAGATCTGAAAGATGGTCATAGTCAACTAAAGTGTCCATGTCATCATTTCTTATAGAGAGTGTCAAAGATAAAGGAGTCAGATACTGTGGAACCCATGTGTCCACCCACTCACTTGACTCACAATGATCCCAATCATACTAAAAACACACGGGGCAAAAACAAGCCAACTCTCATGTCCAAATGGTCCATGTACTACTATTGGAGCTTTGGAACGAATGCATTTTTGAAGAGTCTTTCACTATTTGACAATCCAATCTATCTCCTATAGTTCCCTCCTCAACCAACCAAAAGAATCTACGCACTGTAGAATCAAGAGTCCCCCCCTATGACAATGCTAAAGTACACCAATCAACAATAGAATGAGCATCAAGAAGTACAACACCTAAAATCCTCAATTGCTCCTTAACTAGAGCTCTCTTCACACACACACCTGCTCCGTCATGCTCCCCTTTCCCATGCCCTGACTCAAAAAAACTCCAAATATGAGGTACACCTCTCTCCACATGCATTCTACACAACCAATAAAACATTCTAGCATTCTTAAATTGACCGGTGCAATTATCCAACCAAATGAGATGCCTATCCATAGCAATACCATTTTCCTGCAAGAAGTTAAAATAGTTCTGGAAACAATGTTGAACAAACTCATGAGAGTGAGACCTGTCATCGCTCATATAAAAATGGTACTCTCTGATTATCTTTCACTCATCTTTTGTGCTTTTAGGGGAATGTCTATATGTGATGTGTACAAAAATAGCAACCTGAATGAAATTGTAATATTGAGCTTGAGTCTCATTTTGGGGCTGCAATGTATAGTTCTCCGCAAAGTCTACAACGGATATAATAGTTCCAATGGGGAAAGTGTCCTTACATGTCCTGAATTGTTGATACAACCATTGAGACCTATGACTATGCCTTGCATACTTGTAAAAAATATTTGTCTTGAAATCTGAGATAAAATCAGCAACATTGTATTCTTTTGCAACTAACTCACATTTAGAGCCTTCACCTCCACTCTTCAATGTATATTTCACTATTTCATATACCTTTTTTTGGACGAGTGTCTTTCCAAAATTGTGTTCCAAACCCTCATTAAAACATGTTCTAAACTTGGACAAGCCACCACATTTTGAGCACTTGGCATTTAAGCAATCTTTTTTATAAAATAAACAACCATCATCTCTATGACATAAAAATTGATCTAGCAAGTCTCTTGATGATTTGGGAAGACCACTTGCACCAGAATCCTCTAGCATTTCATTAGTATGCAAAGTAGAACAAATGGACCGTAATAATTCATGATGCATTCAAAACTCAACATGATATTTGCAACAACATGTATTTCGAATCTTAAGGGGTACACAATAAAATGGTTTCATGGATTCAAAAGACCTTTGTGATATTTTCAATGTTGGATGTGTCTCACAAATTTTTTTATACAACATTGTTTGAATTACCTCCACATAATGTTTAGGATGTGGAGTGTGGTCTCCATTGCAAACTCTCAACTTCAAGACATCCTTCACATTTGGTGACACTCTTGAGTTAGCATCCCAAAATTGTTGAATTTCATCCTTGACAACATCTGTTAGCTTCTTATTGAAACATGGAAGTCTCCCACCATAAGCCCATATATCAATTTGAAGCGGATCATCAAGTCTTTCTCTTCTTGCAAGTGCTCTACCCAAAGTTTTATGGTCTATATTGAAGTCAACACAAGTTTGTCTCATCAAACGAGCCTTTCTCAACTGATGACTTACTAAGGAGGTTGTAATAACCCTCCGAGCAACTCTCTTGTCTTTTTCTCTGCTAGTCTTCCCAATGCTATTGAGAGCATTGAAAAGATTCTTCACAACAATGGCATTTCTCTCCATTTTCTTGTTCACACAAATCTTCAATTTCACAAGCACAGGTCTCATGTTTTGCATCTTTAACAATTGCACAAAAATTTGACATTGCTCAACCAATGTCTTGTTTCAAAAAAATTGATCATAAAGTCTTGAAGCCCACAACCTAACGATTCTATGTGACCTCTTTCCTTCCCAATTATTCATAATGTTCTCCTCAATTTCAATTAAACATTTAGGTGTTCTTGAAAGCCCCAAATTTGAAGATTGATTATCTTTATTGAAAGGGACTTCATTTCGCATATAATTTGGAGATGTATAACATTCATGTGGTTCTTATGCAACATTTTCATTCCCAAAGTCTACATTTTCAATCTCCATCTGTGCATTTTCAAATTGAACATCCTCTTCCCTTACAACTACATTTACGGGGTCACCTTGATTAATGTTTAACATACCTTCTCTCCTTCTTCGGTGATTTTCCTTATCTTTTTCCCTATATGCTTGAATTTTGTCATCTGTCAACTTCCTCTTGCGTTTAGCCTTTCGACAACTACTGCTTCCCATGGTGAGACCACAAGTCGACAAAAATCAAACAATGGGCCCCAAATCACATTTTTTTTTTCGCAACATGTGAAAAAAGTATCAAATCCTATGATTGTCTGGTCTGTGGGGATAGGGAATATTTTGGTAAAATATTACTTGGCAAAAATTGGGTATCCGATTTCATATCGGGTACCCGATATTCTTAGGCTGATAAAAAAAGGGTGGGAGCAAATGAAAAAAAATTAACTTTTACATATATTGATGTATATAATAGATATAAATAAAAGGCACATATGATATATATAATGTATATTATATATATATATTAATGTATTATAATATACTAATGTATTATATGTACTAATGTATTAAAATACACTAATGTATTATAATAAACTAATGTATTATATATACTAACATGTATATATATATATATATATATATATATATATATATATACATACATATATATATATATACATACATATATATATATATACATACATACATACATACATACATACATACATACATACATATATATATATATATATATATATATATATATATATATATATCTATGTATGTATGTATGTATATATATATATATCTATGTATGTATATATATATATACATACATACATACATATATATATATATACATATATATATATATATATATATATATATATACACACACACACACACACACACACACACATATATATATATATATATATATATATATATATATATATATATATATATATAATACATATACTAATCTATACTAATATATTATATATAATATTACAAATTTTGGAGAATCTCTTGCAGAAATATGGAAATTATAATCTTCCTCCTAGAGCATACATTAATGAAGCTCTTTGTGCCTTAGCAGAGGAAGCCGACTGGATTGTTGAAGCTTACAGTACTACATAAAGAAATGCGGTATGTATTTTTGGCCTAAATTTTTTTCTCATTTCTTTTAGGTCTTTAAAGGTGGTCAACTAAATCTTTGTATTAAATGTGCCTTTTACAAGTGTCATAAACCCTAGCTATGTAGAAATGGAGGCTTTGAAGAATAGATCACTGGAGGTGGAGAGAGAGACTTCCTAGGAGTCATGAGGACTCCCTAAGGGTCCTAACACATGATAAGGCATACTAGGACCCCTAGGGAGTCCCTGTGAACCCTTTTGACACATTGGAATGCTCAAGTGTGTCTTAAGACACACTTGAGTGTTCCAATGTGTCAAAAGGGTTCACGGGGACTCCCTAGGGGTTCTAACGCATGATAAGGTGTACTAGGACCCCTAGAGAGTCCCTGTGAACCCTTTTGACACATTGGAATGCTCAAGTGTGTCTTAAGACACAATTGAGCATTCCAATGTGTCAAAAGGGTTCACAGGGACTCCCTAGGGGTTCTAACACATGATAAGGCATACTAGGACCCCTAGGGAGTCCCCGTGGCCCCTTTTGACACATTGGAATGCTCAAGTGTGTCTCAAGGGGTCCTAAGACCCCTTGAGACACACTTGAGCATTCCAATGTGTCAAAAGGGGCCACGGGGACTCCCTAGGGGTCCTAGTACATGTGATAAGGTGTACTAGGACCCCTAGGGAGTCCCTGTGAACCTTTTTGAGACATTGGAATGCTCAAGTGTGTTGTAAAGGGTCCTAAGACCCGTTAAAACACACTTGAGCATTCCAATGTGTCAAAAGGGGTCACGAGGACTCCCTAGGGGTCCTAACGTGTGATAAGGCATACTAGGACCCCTAGGGAGTCCCTGTGACCCCTTTTGACACATTGTAATGTTCAAGTGTGTCTTAAGGGGTCCAAAGCCCCTTAAGACACACATGACTGTTCCAATGTGTCAAAAGGGGTCTTAGGACACCTTAAGACACACATGAGCATTCCAATATGTCAAAAGGGGTCACGGGGACTCCCTAGGGGTCCTAGTATGCCTTATCACACGTTAGGACCCCTAGGGAGTCCCTGTGACCCCTTTTGACACATTCGAATGCTCCAGTGTGTCTTAAGACCCCTTAATACACACTTGAGCATTCCAATGTGTCAAAAGGGGTCACAGGCAATCCCTAGGGGTCCTAACATGTGATAAGCTGTACTAGGACCCCTAGGGAGTCCCCGTGACCCCTTTTGACACATTGGAATGCTCAAGTGTGTCTTAAGGGGTCCAAGGACCCCTTAACACACACTTGAGCATTCTAATGTCTCAAAAGGGGTTTAGACCTTATCATGCGTTACGACCCCTAGGGAGTCCCCGTGACCCCTTTTGACAAATTGGAATACTCAAGTGTGTCTTAAGGGGTCTTAGGACCCTGTCAGACCCCTTAAGACACACTTGAGTGTTCCAATATGTCAAAAGAGGTCACGGGGACTCCTTAGGGGTCCTAGCACACCTTATCACACCTTAGAACCCCTAGAGAGTCCCCATCACACCTTTTGAAACATTGGAATGCTCAAGTGTGTCTTAAGGGGTCCTAAGACCCCTTAAGAGACACTTGAGTGTTCCAATGTGTCAAAAGGGGTCTAGGGGACTCCCTAGTGGTCCTAGTATGCCTTATCATGTGTTAGGACCCCTAGGGAGTCCCCATGACCCCTTTTGACACATTGGAATGCTCAAGTCTATCTAAAGGGGTCCTAATATCCCTTAAGACACACTTGACCATTCCAATGCATCAAAAGGGGTCTAGGGGACTCCCTAGGGGTCCTAGTATGCCTTATCACACGTTAGGACCCCTAGGGAGTCTCCGTGACCCCTTTTGAAACATTGGAATGCTCAAGTGTGTCTTAAGGGGCCCTAAAGACCCCTTAAGACACACTTGAGTGTTCCAATGTGTCAAAAGGGGTCATGGGGACTCCCTAGCAGTCCTAACATGTGATAAGGCGTACTAGGACCCCTAGGGAGTCCCATAGACCCCTTTTGACACATTTCAATGCTCAAGTGTGTTTTAAGGTGTCCTAAGACCTATTAAGACACACTTGAGCATTCCAATGTGTCAAAAGGGGTCACAGAGAATGCCTAGGGGTCATAATGCATGATAAGGCATACTAAAAACCGTAGGGAGTCCCCATGACCCTTTTTGACACATTGGAACACTCATGTGTGTCTAAAGGGCTCCTGAGATCCTTTTTGAAACATTGGAATGCTCATGTGTGTCTTAAGGGGTCTTAGGACCCCTTAAGACACACCTGAGATATCCAATGTGTCAAAAGGGGTTACAGGGACTCCCTAGGGGTCCTAGTATGCCTTGTCACGCGTTGGGACCCCTAGGGAGTCCCCGTGACTACTTTTGACACATTGGAATGCTCAAGTGTGTCTTAAGGGGTCTTAAGACCCCTTAAGACACACTTGAGCATTCCAATGTGTCAAAAGTAGTCACAGGGACTCCCTAGGGGTCCTAATATGCCTTATCACGCATTAGGACCCCTAGGGAGTCCCCATGACCACTTTTGACACATTGGAACACTCAAGTGTGTCTTAAGGGGTCTTATATTGGAATTCTCAAGTGTGTCTTAAGGGGTCCTAAGACCCCTTAAGACACACTTGACCATTCCAATATGTCAAAAGGGGTCATGCGTACTCCCTAGGGATCCTAACACATGATAAGGCATACTAGGACCCCTAGGGAGTCCCTGTGACCCCTTTTGACATATTGGAATGCTCAAGTGTGTCTTACCATGTCCTAAGACATACTTGAGCATTCCAAAGTGTCAAAAGGGGTCATAGGGACTCCCTAGGTGTCCTAGTATGCCTTATCACGTGTTATGACCCCTAGGGAGTCTCTGTGATCCCTTATGACACATTGCAAAGCTCAAGTGTGTCTCAAGGGGTCTTAGGACCCCTTAAGACACACTTGAGCATTACAATGTGTCAAAGGGGGTCATAGGGACTCCCTTGGGGTCCTAGTACCCCTTAAGACACACTTGAGTGTTCCAATGTGTCAAAAGGGGTCACAAGGACTCCCTAAGGGTCCTAGTATGGCTGATCACGCGTTAGGACCCCTAGGGAGTCCCTGTGAACCCTTTGACACATTTGAAAGCTAAAGTGTGTCTTAAGGGGTCCTAAGACCCCTTAAGACACACTTGAGCATTCCAATGTGTCAAAAGGGGTCACGGGGACTCCCTAGGGGTCCTAGTATGCCTTATCATGCGCTAGGACCCCTAGGGAGTCCCTGTGACCCCTTTTGAGACATTGGAGCAATCAAGTTTGTCTTAAGGGATTTGAGGACCCCTTAAGACACACTTGAGCATTCCAATGTGTCAAAAGGGGTCATAGGGACTCCCTAGAGGTCCTAGTACACCTTATCACATGTTAGGACCCCTAGGGAGTCCCCATGACCCCTTTGACACATTGGAATGTTCAAGTGTGTCTTAAGGGGTCTTAGGACCCCGTCGGACCCCTTAAGACACATTTCAGCATTCCAACATCTGAAAAGGGGTCACGAGATACCCCTTAAGACACACTTGAGCATTTCAATGTGTCAAAAGGGGTCACAGGGACTCCATAGGGTTCCTAACATGTGATAACGCATACTAGGACCCATAGGGAGTCCTCGTGACCCCTTCTATGACATTGGAATGCTCAAGTGTGTCTTAAAGAGTCCTAACATGTGATAAGGTGTACATGAAACCCTAGGGAGTCCTCGTGACCCCTTTTGAGACATTGGAACACTTAAGTGTGTCTTAAGGGGTCTTAGGACCCATTAAGACACACTTGAGAGTTTCAATGTCTCAAAAGGGGTTAGGGGGACTCCCTAGGGGTCCTAGTATGCCTTATCACATGTTAGGACCCCTCTGGAGTCCCCGTGACCCATTTTGCAACATTGGAATGCTCAAGTGTGTCTCAAGGTGTCTTAGGACAACTTAAGATGCACTTGAGCATTCCAATGTCTCAAAAGGGGTCACAGGGATGCCCTAGGGCTCCTAGTATGCATTATCATGCATTAGGACCCCTAGGGAGTCCCCGTGACCCTTTTTGAGATATTGGAATGCTCAGGTGTGTCTCAAGAGATCTTAGGACTTCTTCAAACACACTTGAGCATTTTAATGTGTCAAAAAGGGTCAAAATGACTCCCTAGGGGTCCTAGTATGCCTTATCATGTGTTAGGACACCTAGGGATTCCCCGTGACCCCTTTTGACACATTGGAATGCTCAAGCATGTCTTAACAGGTCTTAGCACCCCTTAAGACACACTTGAGCATTTTGATATGTCAAAAGGGGTCAAAGGGACTCCCTAGGGGTCCTAGTATGTGTTATTGTGTGTTAGGACCCCTAGGGAGTCCCCATGACCCCTTTTGAGACATTGGAATGCTCAAGTGTGTCTGAAGGGGTCCTAAGACCCCTTAAGACACACTTGAGCATTCCAATGTCTCAAAAGGGGTCACAGGGACTCCCTAGGGGTCCTAGTATGCCTTATCATGTGTTAGGACCCTAGGGAGGCCTCGTGACTACTTTTGACAAATTGGAATGCTCATGTGTGTCTTAAGGGGTCTTAGGACCCTATAGGACCCCTTAAGACACACTTGTATATTCCAATGTGTCAAAAGCAGTCACGGGGACTCCCTAGGGGTCCTAGTATGCCTTATCATGCGTTATGACCCCTAGGGAGTCCTCGTGACCCCTTTTGAGACATTGGAATGCTTGAGTTTTTCTTAAGGGGTCTTAGGACACCTTAAGACACACTTGAGTGTTCCAATATGTCAAAAGGGGTCACGGGAACTCCCTAGGGGTCTTAGTACACCTTATCACATGTTAGGACCCCTCGGGAGTCCCTATGACCCCTTTTGAGACATTGAAACACTCAAGTGTTTCTCAAGGGGCCTAAGACCCCTTAAGACATAGTTGAGTGTTCCGATGTCTCAAAATTGGTCACAGGGACTCCCTGGGTGTCCTAGTACACCTTAGCACATGTTAGGACCCCTAGGGAGTCCCCGTGACCCCTTTTTCCAGATTGGAATGCTCAAGTGTGTCTCAAGGGATCTTATGACCCCTTAAGACACACTTGTGCATTCTAATGTGTGGAGTGGGGTCATAGGGTTTCCCTAGGGGTCATAAGATGACTTATCACATGTTAGGACCCCTAGAGAGTCCCTGTGACCCCTTTTGACACATTGGAATGCTCAAGTGTGTCTTAAGGGGTCCTAAGACCCCTTAAGACACACTTGAGCATTCCAATGTGTCAAAATGGGTCACAGGGACTCCCTAGGGGTCCTAGTATGCCTTATCACGTGTTAGGACCCCTAGGGAGTCCCTGTGACCCCTTGTGAGACATTGGAACACTCAAGTGTGTCTTAAGGGGTGTTTGGACCCCTTCAGACACACTTGAGTTTTCCAATGTGTCAAAAGGGGTCACAAGGACTCCCTAGGGGTCTTAGTATGCCTTATCATGTCCTAGGACCCATAGGAAGTCCTCATGACCCATTTTGACACATTGGAATGGTCAAGTGTGTCTTAAGGGGTCTTACAACCTCGTAGGACCCCTTAAGAAACACTTGAGCATTCCAATGTGTCAAAAGTGATCACAGGGACTCACTAGGGGTTCTAGTATGCCTTATCATGAGTTAAGACCTCTAGGGAGTCCCCATGACCCCTTTTGATAGATTGGAATGCTCATGTGTGTCTTAGGGGGTCTTAGGACCCCTTAAGTCACACTTGAGCATTCCAATGTGTCAAAATGGTTCACGGGGATTCCCTAGGGATCCTAACACATGATGAGGATTACTAGGACCCCTAAGAAATCCTTGTGACCCCTTTTGACACATTAGAACACTCAAGTGTGTCTTAAGGGGTCCTAAGATCCCTTGAGACACACCTGAGCATTCCAATGTGTCAAAAGGGGTCACAGGGACTCCCTTGGGGTCCTAACACATGATAAGGTGTACTAGGACCCCTAGGGAGTCCCCATGACACCTTTTGAGACATTGGAATGCTCAAGTGTGTCTTAAGTGGTCCTAAGACCCCTTGAGACACACTTGAACATTCCAATGTGTCAAAAGGTGTCACATGGACTCCCTAGGGGTCCTAACATGTGATAAGGCATAGTAGGACCCCTAAGGAGTCCCCATGACCCCTTTTGAGATGTTGGAATGCTCAAGTGTGTCTTAAGGGGTCTTGAGACTCCTAAGACACACTTGAGCATTCCAATGTGTCAAAAAGGGGTCTAGGGGAATGCCTAGGGGTCCTCGTATGTCTTATCACATGTTAGGACCCCTAAGGAATCCTAGTGACCCCTTTTGACATAGTGGAATGCTCAAGTGTGTCTTAAGGGGTCCTAAGACCCCTTAAGACACACTTGAGCATTCCTATGTCTCAAAAGGGGTCACGGGGACTCCCTAGGGGTCTTATTATGCCTTATCACGCATTAGGACCCCTAGGGAGTCCCTGTGACTCCTTTTGAGATATTGGAATGCTCAAGTGTGTCTTAAGGGGTCTTAGGACACCTTAAGACACACTTGACCATTCCAATGGCTCAAAAGTGGTCACGGGGAGTCCCTAGGGGTCCTAGTATGCGTTATCACATGTTAGGAAGCCTAAGGAGTCCCCGTGACCCCTTTTGACACATTGGAATGGTCAAGTGTATCTTCAGGGGTCTTAGGAGCCCTTAAGACACACTTGAGCATTCTAATGTGTCAAAAGGGGTCACGAGGATTCCCTAGGGGTCCTAGTATGCCTTATCACGCGTTAGGACCCCTAGGAAGTTTGTGTGACCCCTTTTGACACATTAGAATGCTCAAGTGTGTCTCAAGGGATTTTAGGATCCCTTAAGACACACTTGAGCATTTCAATGTGTCAAAAGGGGTCACAGGGACTCCCTAGGGGTCCTAGTATGCCTTATCATGTGTTAGGACACCTAGGGAGTCCTCATGACCCCTTTTGACACATTAGAATGCTCAAGTGTGTCTTAAGGGGTTTTAGGACCTCTTAAGAAACACTTGAGCATTCCAATGTGTCAAAAGGTGTCACATTGACTCCCTAGGGGTCCTAGTACACCTTATCATGCCTTAGGACCCCTAGGGAGTCCCCATGACCCCTTTTGAGATATTGGAATGCTCAAGTGTGTCTTAAGGGGTCTTAGGACCCCTTAAGACACACTTGAGTGTTCCAATGTTTCAAAAGGGGTCATGAGGACTACCTAGGGGTCCTAGTATGCCTTACAATGTGTTAGGACCCTTAGGGAGTCCTCATGACCCCTTTTGAGACATTGGAACACTCAAGTGTGTCTTAGGACCCCTTAAGACACACTTGAGCATTCCAATGTGTCAAAAGGTGTCACCGGGACTCCCTAGGGGTCCTAGTACACCTTTTCATGCGTTATGACCCCTAGGGAGTCCCCGTGACACCTTTTGATACATTGGAATGCTCAAGTGTGTCTTAAGGGGTCCTAAGGGACCCCTTAGGACCCCTTAAGACACACTTGAGCATTCCAATGTATCAAAAGGTGTCACGGGGACTCCCTAGGGGACATAGTATGTGCTATCAAGTGTTAGAACCCGTAGGGAGTCTGGATGACCCCTTTTGACACATTAGAATGCCCAAGTGTGTCTTAAGGGGTCATAAGACCCCTTAAGACACATTTGAGCATTCCAATGTGTCAAAAGGGGTCTAGGGGACTGTCTAGGGGTCCTAGTATGCCTAATCACACGTTAGGAGCCCTACAGAGTCCCCGTGACCCCTTTTGACACATTGGAACACTCAAGTGTGTCTTAAGGGGTCTTATGTTCAGGTGTGTCTTAAGGGGTCCTAAGACCCCTTAAGACACACTTGAGTCTTCCAATGTGTCAAAAGGGGTCATGGGGACTCCCTAGGGATCCTAGTACGCCTTATCATGTGTTAGGACCCCTAGGGAGTCCCCGTGACCCTTTTTGAGACATTGGAACACTCAAGTGTGTCTTACGGGGTCCTAAGACCCCTTAAGACACACTTGAGCATTCCAATATGTCAAAATTGGTCATGGGGACTCCCTAGGGGTCTTAGTACACCTTATCACATGTTAGGACCCCTAGGGAGTCCCCGTGACCCCTTTTGATGGATTGGAATGCTCAAGTGTATCTTAAGGGGTCCTAAGACCCCTTAAGACACACTTGAGCATTCCAATGTGTGAAAAGGGGTCATGGGGACTCCCTAGGGGTCCTAGTATGCCTTATCATGCGTTAGGACCCCTAGGGAGTCCCCGTGACCCTTTTTGACACATTGGAATGCTCAAGTGTGTCTGAAGGGGTCTTAGTACCCCTCAAGACACACTTGAGCATTCCAATGTCTCAAAAGGAGTCATAGGCACTCCCTAGGGTTCCTAGTACACCTTATCCCACATTTTGAACTCTAGGGAGTCCCTGTGACTGCTTTTGACACATTGGAACACTCAAGTGTGTCTCAAAAGGGGTCACGGGGACTCCCTAAGGGTCCTAGTATGCCTTATCAAATGTTAGGACCCCTATGGAGTCCTTGTTACCCCTTTTGACACATTGGAATGCTCAAGTGTGTCTTAAGGGGTCCTAACGTGTGATAAGGCATACTAGGACCCCTAGGGAGTACTCGTGACCCCTTTTGAGACATTAGAATTCTCAAGTGTGTCTTAAGGGGTCTTAGGACCCCTTAAGACACACTTGAGTGTTGCAATGTGTCAAAAGGTGTCATGGGAACTCCCTAGGGGTCCTAGTATGCCTTATCACATGTTAGTACCCCTAGGGAGTTTCTGTGACCCCTTTTGACACATTGGAATGCTCAAGTGTGTCTTAAGGGGTCTTAGGACCCCTTAAGAGACACTTGAGCATTCCAATGTCTGAAAAAGGGTCACGGGGATGCCCTAGGGGTCGTAGTACACCATATCACATGTTAGAACCCCTAGGGAGTCCCAGTGACCCCTTTTGTTACATTGGAATGCTTAGGTATTTCTCAAGGGATCTTAGTACCTCTTAAGACACACTTGAGCATTCCAATGTTTCAAAAGGGGTCACAGGGACTACTTAGGGGTCCTACTATGCCTTAGCATGTGTTAGGACCCTTAGGGAGTCCTCATGACCCCTTTTGAGACATTGGAACACTCAAGTGTGTCTTAAGGGGTCTTAGGACCCCTTAAGACACACTTGAGCATTCCAATGTGTCAAAAGGTGTCACCGAGACTCCCTAGGGGTTCTAGTACACTTTTTCATGCATTACAACCCCTAGGGAGTCCCCGTGACCCCTTTTGATACATTGGAATGCTCAAGTGTGTCTTAAGGGGTCCTACAGACCCCTTAGGACCCCTTAAGACACACTTGAGCATTCCAATATATCAAAAGCTGTCACGGGGACTCCCTAGGGCTCATAGTATGTGCTATCAAGTGTTAGAACCCCTAGGGAGTCCCCGTGACCCCTTTTGACACATTAGAATGCCCAAGTGTGTCTTAAGGGGTCCTAAGACCCCTTAAGACACCCTTGAGCATTCCAATGTGTCAAAAGGGGTCTAGGGGACTACCTAGGGGTCCTATTACACCTAATCACGCGTTAGGAGCCCTACGGAGTCTCCGTGACCTCTTTTGATACATTGGAATGCTCAAGTGTGTTTTAAGGTGTCTTATGTTCAAGTGTGTCTTAAGGGGTCCTAAGACCCCTTAAGACATACTTGAGCATTCCAATGTGTCAAAAGGGGTCGCGGGGACTCCCTAGGGGTCCTAGTATGCCTTATCATGTGTTAGGACCGCTAGGGAGTCCCCGTGACCCTTTTTGAGACATTGGAACACTCAAGTGTGTCTTAAGGGGTCCTAAGACCCCTTAAGACACACTTGAGCATTCCAATATGTTAAAAGGGGTCACGGGGACTCCCTAGGGGTCTTAGTACACCTTATCACACATTAGGACCCCTAGGGAGTCCCCATGACCCCTTTTGACACATTGGAATGCTCAAGTGTGTCTTAAGGGGTCTGAAGACCCCATCTTAAGGGGTTCTAAGAACCCTTAAGACACACTTGAGAACTCCAATGTGTCAAAAGGTGTCATGGGGACTCCCTAGGGGTCTTAGTATGCCTTATCACCTGTTAGGACCCCTAGGGAGTCCCCGTGACCCTTTTTGACACACTTGAGCATTTCAAGTGTGTCTGAAGGGTATTTAGTACCCCTCAAGACACACTTGAGCATTCCAATGTCTCAAAAGGATTCATAGGGACTCCCTAGGGTTCCTAGTACACCTTATCCCGCATTTTGAACCCTAGGGAGGCCCTGTGACTCTTTTTGACACATTGGAACACTCAAGTGTGTCTCAAAAGGGGTCACGGGGACTCCCTGGGGGTCCTAGTATGCCTTAACATATCTTAGGACACCTATGGAGTCCTTGTTACCCCTTTTGACACATTGGAATGCTAAAGTATGTCTTAAGGGGTCCTAACGCATGATAAGGCATACTAGGACCCCTAGGGAGTACCCGTGACCCCTCTTGAGACATTGGAATGCTCAAGGGTGTCGTAAGGGGTCTTAGGACCCCTTAAGACACACTTGAGTGTTATAATGTGTCAAAAGGCATCATGGGGACTCCCAAGGGGTCCTAGTATGCCTTATCACACATTAGTACCTCTAGGGAGTCCCCGTGACCCCTTTTGACATATTGGAATGCTCAAGTGTGTCTTAAGGGGTCTTAGGACCCCTTAAGAGACACTTGAGCATTCCAATGTCTGAAAAGGGGTCACGGGGATGCCCTAGGGGTCGTAGTACACCATATCATGCGCTAGGACCCCTAGGGAGTCCCAGTGACCCCTTTTGTTACATTGGAATGCTTAGGTGTGTCTCAATAGATCTTAGTACTCCTTAAGACACACTTGAGCATTCCAATGTGTCAAAAAGGGTCACAATGACTCCCTAGGTGTCCTAGTATGCCTTCTCACATGTTAGGATGCGTAGGGAGTCCCTGTCACCCCTTTTGACACATTGGAATACACAAGTGTGTCTTAAGGGGTCTTAGCACCCCTTAAGACACACTTGAGGGTTGCAATGTGTCAAAAGGGGTGACAGGGATTCCCTAGTGGTCCTAGTACACCTTATCACCCGTTAGGACTCCTAGGGAGTCCCCATGACCCCTTTTCAAACATTGGAATGCTCAAGTGTGTCTTAAGGGGTCTTAGGACCCCTTAAGACACACTTGAGCATTCCAATGTCTCAAAAGGGGTCACGGGGATTCCCTAGGGGTCCTAGTATGAATTATCACGTGTTAGGAACCCTAGGGAGTCTCCATGACTACTTTTGACACATTGGAATGCTCATGTGTGTCTTAAGGGGTCTTAGGAGACCGTAGGACCCTTTAAGACACACTTAAGCATTCCAATGTGTCAAAAGGGCTCACGGGGACTCCCTAGGGGTCCTAGTACGCCTTATCACACGTTAGGACCCCTAGGGAGTCCTTGTGACCCATTTTGAGACATTGGAACTCTCAAGTGTGTCTTAAGGGGTCTTAGGACCCCTTAAGACACACTTGAGCATTTCAATGTGTCAAAAGGGGTCACGGGGACTCCCTAGGGGTCCTAGTATGCCTTATCACGCGTTAGGACCCCTAGAGAGTCCACGTGACCCCTTTTGAGACATCAAAACACTCAAGTGTATCTCAAGGGGTCTTAGGACCCCTTAAGACACTCTTGAGTGTTCCAATGTCTCAAAAGGGGTCACAGGGACTCCCTAGGGGTCCTAGTACACCTTATCATGTGTTAGGAACCCTAGGGATTACCTGTGACCCCTTTTGACACATTGGAATGCTCAAGTGTGTCTCAAGGGATCTTATGATCCCTTAAGACAAGTTTTAGCATTCTAATGTGTTGAAAGGGGTCATAGGGACTCCCTAGGGGTCCTAAGATGCCTTATCATCCGTTAGGAACCCTAGGAAGTCGCTGTGACCCCTTTTGATGAATTGTAATGCTCAAGTGTGTCTTAAGGGGTCTTGATTCATTGCAATGCTCAAGTGTGTCTTAAGGGGTCCTAAGACCCTTTAAGACACACTTGAGCATTCCAATGCATCAAAAGGGGTCACAGGGACTCCCTAGGTGTCCTAGTATTCCTTATCACATGTTAGGACCCCTAGGGAGCCCCCGTGACCCCTTTTGACACATTGGAATGCTCAAGTGTGTCTTAAGGGGTCCAAAGACCCCTTAAGATAGACTCGAGCATTCCTATGTCTCAAAAGGGGTCATGGGGACTCGCTAGGTGTCCTAGTACACTTTATCACATGTTAGGACCCTTAGGGAGTCCCCGTGACCCCTTTTGACACATTGGAAAGCTCAAGTGTGTTTTTAGGGGTCTTAGGACCCCGTAGGACCCCTTAAGACACACTTGAGCATTCCAATCTATCAAAAGGGGTCACGGGGACTTCCTAGGGGTCCTAGTATGCCTTATCACATGTTAGAACCCCTAGGGAGTCCCCGTGACACCTTTTGACACATTGGAACACTCAAGTGTGTCTTCAGGGGTCCTAAGACTCATTAAGACACACTTGAGCATTCCAATGTGTCAAAAAGGGGTCTAGGGGAATGCCTAGGGGTGCTAGTATGCCTTATCACGCGTTGGGACCCCTAGGGAATCCCAATGATGCCTTTTGACACATTAGAATGCTCAAGTGTCTCTTAAGGGGTCCTAAGACCTCTTAAGACACACTTGAGCATTCTAATGTCTCAAAAGGGGTCACAAGGAGTCCCTAGGGGTCCTAGTATGCCTTATCACATGTTAGGACCCCTAGGGAGTCCCCGTGACCCCTTTTGACACATTGGAATGGTCAAGTGTGTGTTAAGGGGTCGTAAGACCCCTTAAGACACACTTGATTGTTCTAATGTGTCAAAAGGGGTTACGGGGACTCCCTAGAGGTCCTAGTATGCCTTATCACATGTTAGGACCCCTAGGGAGTCTGCGTGACCCCTTTTGACACATTGGAATGCTCAAGTGTGTCTTGAGGGATCTTAGGACCCCTTAAGATACACTTGAGCATTCTAATGTGTCAAAAGGGGTCACAGGGACTCCCTAGGGGTCCTAGTATGCCTTATCATGCATTAAGACCCCTAGGGAGTCCTCGTGACCTATTTTGACACATTAGAATGCTTAAGTGTGTCTTATGGGGTCTTAGGACCCCTTAAGAAACACTTGAGCATTCCAATGTATCAAAAGGGGTCATAGGGACTCCCTAGGGGTCCTAGTACACCTTATCACACCTTAGGACCCCTAGGGAGTCCTCGTGACCCCCTTTGAAACATTGGAACACTCAAGTGTGTCTTAAGGGGTCTTAGAACCCTTTCAGAAACATTTGAATATTCCAATGTGTCAAAAGGGGTCATGGGGACTACCTAGGGGTCCTAGTACGCCTTATCACCTGTTAGGACAGCTAGGGAATCCCCATAACTGATTTTGACACATTGGAACACTCTAGTGTGTCTTAAGGGCTCTTAGGACCTCGTAGGACGCCTTAAGACACACTTGAGCATTCCAATGTGTCAAAAGGGGTCACTGGAACTCCCTAGGGGTCCTAATATATCTTATCACGTGTTAGGAACCCTAGGGAGTCCTCGTGACCCCTTTTGATAGATTAGAATGCTCAAGTGTGTCTTAAGGGGTCCTAAGACCCTGTAAGACACACTTGAGCATTCCAATATCTAAAAAGGGTTCACGGGGACTCCCTAGGGGTCCTAGTATGCCTTATCATGTGTTAGGACCCCTAGGGACTCCCCGTGACCCATTTTGACATATTGGAATGCTCAAGTGTGTCTTAAGGTGTCTTAGGACCCCTTAAGATACACTTGAGCATCCCAATCTATCAAAAGGGGTCACAGGGTCTCCCTAGGGGTCCTAGGATGCCTTATCAAGCGTTAAAACCCCTAGGGAGTCCCCGTGACCCCTTTTCACACAATGGAATGCTCAAGTGTGTCTTAAGGGGTCCTAAGACCCTTTAAGACACACTTGAGCATTCCAATGTGTCAAAATGGGTCTAGGGGACCGCCTAGGGGTCCTAGTATGCCTTATCACGCGTTAGGACCCCTAGGGAGTCCCTGTGACCCCTTTTGACACATTGGAATGCTCAAGTGTGTCTTAAGGGGTCCTAAGACCCCTTAAGACACACTTGAGCATTCCAATGTGTCAAAAGGGGTCACGGGGACTCCCTAGGGGTCCTAGTATGTCTTATCACGTGTTAGGACCCCTAGGGAGTCCCCGTGACACCTTTTGAGACATTGGAATGATCAAGTGTGTCTTAAGGGGTCTTAGGACCACTTAAGACACACTTGAGCATTCCAATGTCTGAAAAGGGGTCGCAGGTGTATACACCTAAAAATGGTCACCTAAACTATTAGCCCCCATTTGCTAAATCATCAATTGTTTATTCTTGATCAAATCCTAGCTCTATCATTTATTCGATTATTTTCTATGGGCTAACCATTTTATCCTAAGTTTTTATTTATTTAAAAAGAATTCCCTCCCCTTTTAATAAATAAAAAGCCCCCACTTTTCCTCTTATCCTAAGTTGCACAAATAAAGCATTATTCTTATTTTATAAAAAGGGAAAAAGCACTTTTGTCTCATATGGACACAAAAGTCAACTCTTATTTTCCTATTGGAGGATACTTATGCACATGGATTTCTCCTCTTTCAAGCTCCACCGTTGATTAAATCTTTTTCCTCTTAATCTCCATGGTCCATTTCTCCTCATTTCCTATAAAAGAAGAGCTCTCTTCTTCATTCTGGATACCCAACTTTTTATGCTATTGTCATGCTACAGGTTTTCTAGGTCATCTTGGAGCTTTTGGAGACATTCTTGCATCTAGGGTTTGAAGATTTGGAGCATTGTTGGCATTCATCTTGGATCTTCATCAACACTCTATCTTCTTGTCTTCATTCTTGCATCATCATGGCTTTCTTGCTTCATAGTTAGATTTCATTTCTTGCATAGTAGTTTCATTTTCATAGCATTCTTAGCTTAGATTTCCTTTTATGCAATAGATTAACTTGCATTGTCATATAGATTTTCTTTGCATTGCATACATTTGGCTTCATTGGAGATATTGGCATTCTTGCCCTTGTCTTCATTGAATCTCCCATTTCATGGTTTACTAGCAAGGTTATAGGCTAAATAGCTCTAGCTGAGAGCATTTTTAAAACCCTTGCACTCCATGCCTAGGGAGCTATGGACCGATTTGTGAGGGCTCATTCTTGAGTTTTCTTGCATGTAATGATCCATAGAAGTGTGACACATTTATAGCACACAGCAGGGACTCCCTAGGGGTCCTAGTATGCCTTATCATGCGTTAGGACCCCTAGGGAGTCCTTGTAACCCCTTTTGACACATTGGAGTGCTCAAGTGTATCTTAAGGGGTCCTAAGATCCCTTGAGACACACTTGAGTGTTCTAATATGTCAAAAGGGGTGATGGGGACTCCCTAGGGGTCCTAACGTGTGATAAGGCATACTAGGACCCCTAGGGAGTCCTCGTGACCCTTTTTGAGACATTGGAACGCTCAAGTGTGTCCTCAGGGGTGTCCCCGTGACCTCTTAAGACACACTTGAGCATTCCAATGTGTCAAAAGTGGTGTAGGGGACTCCCTAGGGGTCCTAGTATGCCTTATCATATGTTAGGACCCCTATGGAGTCCCCGTGACCCCTTTTGAGATATTGGAAAGCTCAAGTGTGTCTTAAGGGGTCCTAAGACCCCTTAAGAGACACTTGAGCATTCCAATGTGTCAAAAGGGGTCTAGGGTACTCCCTAGGGGTCGTAGTATGCCTTATCATGCGTTAGGACCCATCGAGAGTCCCCGTGACCCCTTTTGACACATTGGAACGCTTAAGTATGTCTTAAGGGGTTCTCACGTGTTAGGACCCCTAGGGAGTCCCCATGACCCCTTTTGACACATTGGAACACTTAAGTGTGTCTTAATGGGTCCTAAGACCCCTTAAGACACACTTAAGCATTCCAATGTGTCAAAAGGGGTCACGGGGACTCCCTAGGGGTCGAAAGGGGTCATGGGGACTCCCTAGGGGTCCTAACGCATGATAAGGCATACTAGGACCCCTAGGGAGTCCCCTAGACCCCTTTTGAAACATTGGAATGCTCAAGTGTGTTTTAAGGGGTCCTAAGACCACTTAAGACACACTTGAGCATTCCAATGTATTAAAAGGGGTCACGGGGACTCTCTAGGTGTCCTAACGCGTGATAAGGTCTACTAGGATCCCTAGGGAGTCCCCGTGACCCCTTTTGACACATTGGAATCCTCATGTGTGTCTTAAGGGTTCCTAAGACCCCTTTTGACACATTGGAATGCTCATGTGTGTCTTAAGGGGTCCTAAGACCCCTTAAGACACACATGAGCATTCCAATGTGGGAAAAGGGGTCACGGGGACTCCCTAGGGGTCCTAGTACGCCTGATCATGCGTTAGGACCCCTAGGGAGTCCCCGTGAGCCATTTTGACACATTGTAATGCTCAAGTGTGTCTTAAGGGGTCTTAGGACCCCTTAAGACACACTTGAGCATTACAATGTGTCAAAAGGGGTCATGGGGACTCCCTAGGGGTGCTAATGCGTGATAAGGCATACTAGGACCCATAGGGAGTCACTGTGAGCTCTTTTGAGACATTGAAACACTCAAGTGTGTCTTAAGGGGTCCTATGACCCGTTAAGAGACACTTGAGAATTTTAATGTGTCAAATGGGGTCAAGGGGACTTCGTAGGGGTCCTAACGCATGATAAGTCATACTAGGACCCCTAGGGAGTCCCCGTGACCCCTTTTGACACATTGGAATGCTCAAGTGTGTCTTAAGGGGTCCTAAGACCGCTTAAGAGACACTTGAGCATTCCAATGTGTCAAAAGGGGTCATGGGGACTTCCTAGAGGTCGTAAAGCGTGATAAGACATACCAGCACCCCTAGGGAGTCCCCATGACCTATATGAGATGTTAGTGAATGACTTCTTGCTAATACTACTCTTCCACCAGATCCAGATTTCAACCCTTTTGTGGATCTACAGGCTCAATCGCGAGCCCACAGAATTGGCCAAGAGAAAAATGTGATTATATATCAACTGATTACAAAATGTTCAGCTGAGGAGAAAATATTGCAACGATCAAGAAGAAAATTGGCTATGGAAAATCTAGTTATGAATTCTGTTAAGAATGAAACTATTAAGGAATTGCATGAATTAGAAACCATGAAAATAACCTTCTACAACAAAGAACATTCAAGCTATAGAATTTATTAACTCTGAATTTAAACATCTTATCAGCATTCATGGAAGAGATTTCATTAGCATCCATGGAAGAAATTTCATTAAAACTTCATACAAAATCATCTAAAAAAATTCATTAACTTCAGGCGAAATCATTTAAGACGGACAAAAATAAAATTGTATTACTCAGAAATGGTAGAACCAAATTTATCAAATTCTTGCAATCCGCAACTTCTCTTTGAGCGCAAAATGACAATCCATGGATCCAAAATTACGGTAAAAATTAAAGTCTTCGAGTAAGTTGTTCAGAAACATGTAGAATACTGTAACACATGATGATTTATAGAGAATTTATGATGGACTATGCTGTGCAAAAGCCCAGAATCCCTGCCATATCTCAGAGTATTGATGTGAAGCAATGGTGAAAGTCTGAGACAGAGGTGGCGTCGGCATTGAAGCGGCAAGACATTCTTCATAATATCAGGGCAACGACATCGAAACGGCAAGGCTTTCCTCATAATGTCACATTGCCCCTGATCTCTTCTTTAAATTTATTACTGCGGTCAGTTCTATGGTGCCTGCATAATGTCCAGTACAACTGCTCATTTTACCAAACCCTTCCCCGCTCTCCATAATCTTCGGCCGATTCAAAGATCCATCTGGTTGTTCTTGTTTAACTTCCCAATGACTCTGTTGAGCTGCCAGATTATCAACAGGCGTGGTACAATTGTCTGGTGACCAGAATCTATTTCGAGAACCTTTGCAATTTAGCATTCTAGTTGAAAAAGCAGGGAAAGATACCATTTCACAGCCACAGGCGGTGGAAACAGAGTGATTCTCTTGCCCTCTGCTTCTATAATCCGTGTCTAGTGAACTATTCTTCAAAGCCTCCATTTTTGCGTAGCTAGGGTTTTCGACGCCTATAAAAGGCACAACTATGCCCCTGTAGGGACTCATGCTCGTGCTCAGAATCATATTAAATAATATTTAAAATGTAAAATGTATATTATATAATATTTAATATATAATATTATATATAATATATAATTAATATATAGTTTTTGATATTAATATAAAATTAAATAATATTTAATGTAACATGTATATTATATAATATTTAATATATATAATATATAATCTAATATATAGTTTTTAATATTAATATATATTAAATAATATTTAATGAAAAATATATATTATATAACATTTAATATATAATTGATATTATATAATATTTAATATATCTAATATATATCTAATATATATCTAATATATAACTAATATATAGTTTATGAAGGATGGAGAAATGGGAGGGAGAAAGTGGAGGCAACATTAAAATTCAAAATTCTGCCATCATATTCGGGTACCCGATAATATCGGGTACCCAATTAGGCTTGGTATTGCCTTGTGCACCAAACCTACATGGTCAACTATTGGAATGTCTCAAATACATGTTTTTCACCTGTTTCTCTGAGTTCCAGACTTTGACAATGTAGTTGATGACTTTTTTTTCACCCGAATTTGATAAAATGAAAAGGGTATCTTAAGGAGATTATCAGCTTTCTATCGATATAATTGCTGTCAAATTTTGAATTCGGTAAGTAATTACTAGTTATTTTTTAATTGAGCTACCTCTAAAGTGCTGATTTATATACTATTTGAAAAATGACTATAACTTTCAAACGGTATAACATTTTTGAAATCCGAAAAATGCGTCACATTCTATGCTTCGCCTACTATAAGGAAATTTTATTTTTTTTGAATTTTGTAAAGTTTTGAATAAGTTAAGGTGGTCAGACACAAGAGTTTTTTTATTCTGAAAATGTTGTAGCAGAAAATTCATAATTAATTATTTTTTTGAAATAAAATTACAAAAAAATATGCGTTACATTCGGACATGAGTCTACTACTTATATATAAAATCTTATAATAAAATATTATCATTTGAATATGATTAAGGTGGTCAGACATACACCTACTTCTTATTTTTTTCTTGAAATTTTTGTACTGCTGCATTGAAATCTATACTTTTCACCAATCATACTAACTTTTTCTCAAAAAATACCTAGTAGTTTAGAAACTACATTCAATTTTCTATAGATTCTATTCTTACAACTTTTTGATATTAGGTTCATAGCTAGTTGAAATTTTCACGTCAAGTTGACTAACCCTGATTTGTTGATTTTTCATTGCCACTTAAGGGCATAGTTTGGCCCCTCATGATCTTGCACATACCCAAAACTCATACAAGCAAAAGCCGGAGCCAAATTAAATAGCATTGCCTATTTTTTAGTAGAAGGTCCTTGCTAGAATAGACACATTTGTCACTTCATTAAGATGACAATTGTGTACTAAGTTTCCTAACTATATAAGTCATCGTCATCTTTATTATCTGCTATAGCAAATACATTCGAAGCACCAACATAAGCACTAGGAAATTGAAATTCAAAACCAAAGCCTCGAGATTGTTGTAGTGTTTGTGCAAAGGCTTGATACTTCTGAATATCAGCATCATTGACACTTCTTCAAGCATATTTCATTAACTCCTCAAAATGAGCAGCCTTTATTTAAGCTACCTCATCGCTATCATCCTAATCCATTGCCTCCGGGTTCTCACTTCTTTTTCTTTCACGATCAATATTATCCTATAAAAGTGCAGAGCAAAGAGAACATGAAAAATTGAAATAATAAGATACAAGTTGAGGAAAATTGAATAAAAAAATGTAAAATTCTAACAAACCAGTTCAAAAAAAACCATTAAGAAATTCATAACCAAATCTAGTTTGCAAAAGCTACCACAATTGAAACTCACCTTCTCAATATTTTCTCTAATAGCATACTTGCAAGCCCGCTGACAAATCTCTGCAATATCTCATCAATAAATATAATGGATGGGGCATTCTTCTTAGCCTCCTCAAAAGCCTTCCAGAGTTTGCTTTCACTTTCTCCAGCCAACTTTGACATGATCTCAGGTCCATTAATATAGAAAAAGAAGGCACCAGTTTCAGTTGCCATTTCCCTAGCAATTAATGTTTTCCCAGAACCATGAGGCCCATAGAGAAAAATACCCCTTGGGGTCTTCACACCAATAGATTTGAAGAGTTGTGGGCGTCTAAGAGGAAGCTCTACCAATTCACGGATCACCAGTTAGAGCCTATCTCTCAAATATTTCAAACAAAATGAAAAAACCCACAGTTTGATGTAGAGCGGAGCAGATGGATTGCTAGAGCCGAAAGCAGTCTGGAAAAAAGAACGAGCAGGGACCTTCTGGAAACAAGCAACAGAATGAGTGTGGACACCTGAAGATAAATATCTAGACTAATCACCAATCAGGATGTCGTTGGTGATTAGTCTGGATATTTATCTTCAATTTTTTTTTAAACACTCTGTATTTCGTCAAAATTTTGACTAATAGTCATCGAAAGTCTGGCCTAGTTTGGTCTAAAAATTGACCATTCTATGTCGAAATGTGGCATCATGGGTTTGGCATCTTGGTCGGAGCCACTAAATATTTTCGTCTAATGTCTGGCCTAGTTTGGTCTAAAAATTGACCAATCTGTGATGTAGGAGCATCTCGGGTCCTTGGCAATCCTGTGTCACCAAAAAGAACTTTTGAGCTTTGTCTGTGTTGCTCGATTTCTTCTTCAACCGAGTTGGTCGGTAGTTGGTCAGTTTCCTTTGGTTACCGAGTGTTGTCAGTTATCTCCTAGGTGGTCGGTTAATTCACTAGCGCTCGGCGTTGCCTGTCTACTGCTCGGTTATCTTGCTTATCGACGGGTCTAGTTTTGTTTCTTGTTGTGGACGACTTGTGCATTTATATTAGATCGCAGAATTAATGTTGGAATCCATCATTAGGAATCGTATGGTCTCAAATTTGATCGTTATTTCCATTAATTGTGGATCTAAAGGCCGACTCAGCTCGGTAGCTTCTTGTATAAATGTAGATGTTTGGTGGTAGTTTAAAAAGTGCTAGGGGTGCTAGGAGGAGTTAGAAGATAGTAGACATTAGAGTTGAGATTGTAACAAATCCTCGCATGTTTGAGGACTTCTGAGTTTCATTGTAATATTAGGTCGTAACCGGAAAGGCCTTACAGCCTGGCATGTATGATTCCTATTGATAAAAATTAATGAAAGATCTGGCATTCTCTCTCTCACTTTTGTTATTTTTTGCTTCTGCGTGTGTGTGGCAGGCTTGGAACATTAGGGCGAGCCATCCTTTGGCCTCTCTTGCTCCCTACCTTGCATCAGGTGGTATCAAAGCGAGGTGAGATCTTGATTTAGGTCTACGGATCTAGGTTTGCTGGTTCCTCTTGAAGCCCTAGTGGATTGTTGTAGGGTAGCAGATTGCGATCCAACCTACAATTGCAGAGGGTTGTCAAGATGGTTCATGGGAGGCGAGATGCAGATCTAGGATTGGCAGATATGCTAAGATAGATTTTTGCTAGGTTAGAAGCAGTTGAGACAGCCCAAAGAAGAGGCAGACATCTTGAAGATGTTAGTGATGATGAAATTGAAGAAGAACAGGCGAATGCAGAACCTGCTCCTGTTATGGATCAAGGTGAGGAAAGATTTTTGAAGGTTTTGACAAGTTTGAAGTCAACACCACATTTCAATCCTCTTGAGTATACTGGAAAGCTGAATTTTGATGAATTGGTGGACTGGATCACTGAGATGGAAAAGTATTTCAAATATGAAAGTATCCTTGAGGATAAGAAGGTGAAGATTGCAAGCACCAAGTTGAAAAGTCATGCATCCTTATGGTGGGAACATTTGCAGTTGGATAGAAAGAGGAAAGGTAAAGACAAAATCAAGGTATGGAACAAGATGGTAAATAAATTGAAAGGAAAGTTCTTACCTTGTGATTATCAGATTAACTTAGTTCAGCAAATGCAAAGTTTGAGACAGAAGGATAGCTCGGTAAAAGAGTATACTAAGGAATTCTATAGATTGGATATCGGATTTGGACATGATGAAGATGATGTGGAAAGAATTGGCAGATACCTGAATGGTTTGAGAGTTTCCATCCAAGAGGAAATTAGTATGGTCAAGTTAGAGAGTATTGAAGAGGCTTATCAATTTTCTTTGAAAGCTGAGGAGAAATTGAACAAGAGACATGAACAGAGACATAAAGGTCGAGGTGGTAGATTCCCTAGAGGAAGAGCTAGATCTAATGATGAAATTGGTAGATCCAAACCAGAAAAGACAAATCTAGACAAAGGCAAGACCGAGTGGAAAGGTGAAAGTTCATCTAGAGGCAGAGGTAGTAACTACCGAGGTGGTTATAGCAGAGGAATTTTTTGAGGAACTTGTTACAATTGTGGAGAAGAAGGACATAGGTCATTTGAATGTACACAAGCAAGTAAGAAGGCTAATAGCAGTAGGAATGTTGTAGTGCAAGAAGAACCACTGAATGAACCTGATGGTGAGGAGAGCATTGTGGAATGAAAGAAAGAAGGAAGATCCGGTAAGGAAAAGTTTGTTCAAGACCAGATGTAGAGTTTCTGACAAAATTTGGAAGGTAATCATTGACAGTGGTAGCTCAGAGAACCTGGCATCTGTATATATATAGATATAGATATACATATACATATACATATACATATACATATACATATACATACATACATACATACATACATACATACATATATATATATATATATATATATATATATATATATATATATATATATATATATATATATATATATTTGTCTTTAATTTGATCGATAATAAAATTAATTTCTCTAATTGATATATTCAATATAAAATGAATTTATCTGATCGTAGCTATATGCAACAACAAATATTCTAGTTTTAGTATTGCAAAAACACTATACATCATTGTCACTGCATTTTCAATATTTTACAGTAGCGTACTATCCTTTTACCAATTATAGTTATGAAAAATTAAAGATTTTTACTTCTGCAAAATATAGAAATCTTAGACAACACAAATAAATTGTATGAAAAAAATACCTCGCAATGTAATCAAATTCAACCACAATTAATATCACCTTAATTGAACATACTTTAAATGTATTGCATTTAAATTTCTGAAAATAATAAAAAAAGACAAATTGTAATATAGAAAATTTACTTTTGACATTTACTAGTACAATACAACACTTTTTATTTAAAATTTTCAAAAATAAAATATGTAGCCTAACTATATTCCTCATGCAATTCGGAATTATGTGGACCTTTGTTTAACCAAGAAATCCTTACTCACCAATATATTCTATAATAGAAATATTATATCTCTTTATACAAAATACATAATTTATTTTCAATAACTTATTATTAACAAAATAGGTAAATAGAGCATCTCTTGAAAAATACTTCCACTTAGCTATACCTGTAACTATCCTTAGAGAAGAAATACTTTGACTTGGCTATACCTGTAACTATCCTCAGAAAACTTACTCGGCAAAGAGTTTGATTTTCACAGAGATATTAATGCACAGGTTTACTCTGCCATTAACATCTCAACAACCTCGCTCATGGAAGGCCTGCGATCCCTGTCCTGCTCCACGCATGCTAATGCCATTTTCAGCACTCTTTCCATCTCCTTCTTTTCCTCCTCATTATCCACACCCAATGCCATTTCCATTGCCAGATTCCCATCCACCACCGCCTCCATCCATCTTCCCCCCTTCTTCACATTCTTAACAGACCACTGTACAAAATTCATCCCCGATCCGGGCGCATTGAATTTCGCAGCTTGCTGCCCGCTCACCAACTCCAACAGAAGAATCCCAAAACTGTAAACATCTGCCTTTGCCGTGATGGGCAGATTCATTGTCCACTCGGGCGCCAAATACCCACGCGTCCCACGAATTGTAGAGAATGTGAGCGCGCGATCTCTGCCATGACCGCTGTCCACAAGCTTCGCCAGTCCGAAGTCCGACACTTTGGCTTGAAACTGCTCGTCCAGAAGAATGTTCTGTGGCTTCACATCACATTGCAGAATCCATTCCAGACACTCTTCGTGCAGATAAGCCAATCCTTTGGCCGTACCCACCGCAATCTGGAGCCGTTTCTTCCAGTCCAAAACCATTGAACTGTTCTCGGTACTAAAGATGTGCTTATCCAGAGATCCATTCTCCACGTACTCAAACACCAGAAGCCTGTGCTTTCCCTCTGCAGAGAACCCAAACATGCGAACCAAATTGATGTGATTTACCTTGCCAATCATACTGACCTCTGCCCAGAATTCATCTTCACCCTGAGATACTCCTTCCAGTCGCTTCACCGCCACGACTTTATTCTCAGGGAGAAGACAGCCTTTATAAACAGTCCCAAACCCTCCTTTTCCCACGACGTCCTTGAAGTTGTTGGTCGCTTCTCTCAGTTCCGCAAATGTAAACTTCTTAAGTCCTGTGGGAACCGCAAAGTAGCCCTGACGACTATAAACAATGGCATCATCAAAGTTTCTGAAGACAAACCACCATCCCAGAGCTATGCAAACAATCTCTGCGACCCCAATTGCAGAAACAAAAGATAACATGGGAATAACCAGCTGATTTCATTTCCTCTTCTTTGCAGCAGCCATGGGCATGCTGGCATTTGACTGGACAGCGGGGGTGACTGACTGAGATCGCGAACACTACAGTGTGTCAGAGTGCAGCAAAGTCGACAGAGATGAGACGTTGGTAACTGAGTAATTCGACTCCGCAGATATTTTGAGATGCATGTTGTTTTTGACCCCAGGAGACTGATACCCACTGATAAGTAGAGACTTGAGGTAACATTGTCCCGTCCCAGTAAATCTGTAACCAAAGCCCACACAGTCACAATCCTCTATACAAATTTCCCTGCACTTTTCAAACGACACTGCATATGCATACATGTGATTGTCAAAACCATAAAAATTCGTGAACAGAAGCTGCAAAAGCTTAAAACTGTTTGAATTGCAGGAGAATTTCTTAATCAACCGACAACCTTTGAACCAATCAGATGAATCTACCCTTTCATAACCCGGGGGACACACACACTTGGGCTCTGGTGTATAAACACACACCATTGGGTCCACATAAGCCATGAACTCTGCATTGCTCTGCAACTGCTATCCAGGTAATAATCCACCTGTTATGCTCCCCATCCAGGCTATATAATCTGAGATTGCCATCAACATCCATGGTCAATCTTCTTTTTGGGCCTCTTCCATAATCTGAGGCATTGAAACTGAACTGGTCGCTGGCTTTGAACCCCCCCAAATCATCAAGAACTGCTGTGCGACTGATGTTATACGTGGTTCTCTCATTATCAAATGGAGTCAACCAAGGTTTAGGCCAATACTTACTAGAGAGATTGGAACCGTGGTAAATGAGTGTGAGATAGTTCTCATCATTGAAGTAGAAATGATGGTACCCAGATTTGTAGGTGACATTATCCATTCTGGAGATCAGCTACGCATTGTTCGTGAATCTCTGGCCTGTAAGAAGGGTGTCGGTGGGGGAATCAAAGCTTTGCCAGACTACTCTTCCAGAGGAAGTGCGTAGGACAAGGTTTCCTGTGTTAAGAAGAGCAGCTTCCTTGACAGAGAGACCCGTTGTGCCAGTCCTCCATGTGACCGTCCCGTCTGCATTGAATAGGACCAAGTCCCCATCTTTTCAAAGATGGAGAGGAAGTCCCCATCTGAGATTGCCATCCACACAAGTGTGGTTGAATTAGAATACCATATGGCGAAACCATAGGCGTTGGTGCCGACAGAATGAAACCCAGCAGAAAATTTGCCATCGGTAGAGTTCAGTACAGTCGGCTTACTTGCGGGTGAGGCAGAGGAATATCCTAAACGTAGACTCTCTTGCCCATGGCAAGATATAAGGGAAACTTGAAACAGCACAGACGTTAAGAAGAAAGACAGTTTGAAGCAACAAAAGGAGTTAGATGCAGATTCCATTCTCATGCACAGATCAGAGCTGAATTGAAGCTAACTTATTTAGCCGTGTAGTTCTATTTGTGAGTCATCATGAGTAGTTGTAAAGTCATCTTTAAGTCAATTAATCTTCTTTTTTCAGACGGCGTATGATGCATTTTCTATCCACAGCTGAATGCATATAGTAAGCTAGTGTTTAATCTAGAAAAGACTAGAAATGGCATTTTTGTGTAATGGGTATACGGAAGAGATGTGGAAGTTCTATTATAGAATAAATTGGTCTATTGTTTCATACTTTTGTGCAATACAGGAGAGATCAATTGATAGGTGGTTTACAAATCTATATTGTTTGTTTCAGTGCACATCCACTTACAAGGGTCCAAATGTGACTAAAACAAAATCTTTAAGTCACGAAGATAATCATGTTCCGTGTTGATAATAAATTTTGGACAAAACTGTATGATAGTTTTTGTGTGAGTTTTGAATTATTCATCATCAAGAAAATATAGATGGAAGGAGAGAGGAAAAGGAAGAATTAGAAATGACTCGTACACATACAACTTTACAATCTATGTATATACAACATTTGGGTTCATTTTCACTTGCTCCTTTTGATACTTTATGGAAATGAATCTTGATAGAGTTCTTTTTCCTATAACACCTCTTGAATCATCTCATTTTATTACGAGAATATTCATTAAAAACTAATATGGATGATTTCTTGTCCATGGTGTGTGCTATAATTGTGTCACATTTCTATGAATCATTACATTCAAGAACACTCAAGAATGAGGTCTCAAAAATCGATCCATAGCTCCCTAGGCATGGAGTGCAAGGGTTTTTAAGAATGCTCTCAGCTAGAGCTATTAAGCCAATAACCTTGCTAGTAAACCATGCAATGAGAGATTCAAATGAAGACAAGGGCAAGAATGCCAATATCCTCAAGAATCAAGAATGAAAATGCAATGCAATGCTATGCTAGAATGGAAATGCAAGCTAAGCTATGAAAATGAAAGAAGAAGTATTACCAAGCCTCCTAGTTAAGCTAGATGAATTAATCTAAAGCATAAAAGAAATCTAAGCTAAGAATGCCATGATAATGCAAGAAGTGAAACTATGATAACATGTAGATGCAAAAGTCAAGAATGCTCCAAATCTTCAAAAGCTCCAAGATGACCTAGAAAACTTGTAGCATAACATTAGCATAAAAAGTTGAGGATCTAGAATGAAGAAGAGAGCTCTCTTTTTATAAGAAATGAAAAAAGAATGGACCATGGAGATTAAGAGGCAAAAGATTCAATTAACGGTGGAGCTTGAAAGAGGAGCAATCCGTGTGCACAAGTATCCTCCAATAGGAAAATAGGAGTTGACTTTATGTCCATATGAGACAAAAGATGTTTTTTTTTCCTTTTTTATAAAATAAGAATAGTGCTTTATTTGTGCAACTTAGGATAAGAAGAAAAGTGGGGGCTTTTTATTTATTTAAAAAGGGAGGAAATATTCCTTTTAAATAAATAAAAACTTAGGATAAGATGGTTAGCCCATAAAAAATAATCGAATAAATGATAGAGCTAGGATTTGATCAAGAATAAGCAATTTATGATTTAGCAAAAGGGACTAATAGTCTAGATGACCATTTTTAAGTGTATACACATGGTACTATGCATGATTATTCATTTGATGAAGATTCTTATTAATCTAGTGAGCCAATTTAATATTTGCTAAAAATAATATTATATGATCATCATTGCTAGTAGAAATGTATGCATGTCTAGGTATCTAATTGAAGATGCATAATAATATCCTAATTTATACTTTGGTTTGCATAATCTTACCTCTCCAAGTGGGGTTTAAGGAGGCTGACATCTTGTTTCATGTTATTGTGTCTTTTAATATATATTTATACATGTTACTTATAAGATATCTTCTCGATCAAGTAAGGGATGTTCACTATTTGGCTCACCAAGTCAAGTAAAATATATTAATGGTCAAAATAATTTTCAAACTAAATGGAGATGTATATATTCCTATTTTTTATTTGTTATTACATAAGCTCTATTTGAATGCAAGGAGAACCTTCACCATATACAAAAGATCCAAAAGCAAGTTGTAAAGTTGAAAATATAACAAATACATCCATCTTCATAGCCTCCTAAATTATCTAAAAGAAAAGAAAGCAAGTTACAATTCTTTTGAAGAATAAGAAAGTAAAATTTACAAGGACAATTTAATCTCTATCCACCAAAGAAGAATAACAAAGTAAAATTTAGTATTTCTATTATTTCATCTTCTAAGGATATTGTCTCCACATGAACTTCAAATATAGGAAATATAAATATTCTAGTTCATTAATAGATTATGTTTCAAAAATGTAAACTATAGATTAAAAAAGGTTGCATACCTATTTTTGATACAACTTTATTTAAAAGTATATTTTGTCATAATGAAAATCATTTCATAAAAAATGATTACAAACCATGAAATGGAAATGCATTTGATTCAAAGGAAATAAAGTGAGTTACAAGTCTTTTCCTCCACCATAAGAAAAGCAGAAACAAGGTGTTTATCATCTGAACTATATGTAGTAAAGCAAGGACAATTCTATTTTTCTTCACCAAAGAAGAATAAGAAAGTAAAAGTTGGTATTTCTATTATTTTATCTTCTAAGCATATTGTCTCCACGTGAACTCCAAATGTAGGATTTATAGAAATATTCTAGTTTACTAATAGATTACATGTTTAAAAAATATAAGCTATAGATTAAAAAAGATAGCACACCTATCTATCATACAACTTTATTAAAAGCAACCTGCACAAATATCTATCATACAACATTATTAAACACAATATCTTTCTCATCTTCTATATGTAGTAAAGCAAGGACAATTTTATCTCGATTCACCAAAGAAGAATAAGAAAGTAAAATTTGGTATTTCTATTATTTCATCTTCTAAGGATATTGTCTCCAAATGAACTCCAAATATAGGAAAAACAAATATTCTAATTCACTAATAGATTACGTTTCAAGAATATAAACTATATATTGAAAAAGGTCACACACCTATCTATCATACAACTTTATTAAAACAATCTCTTTTGTCATAGTGAAATTCATTTCCTAAAAAATGTTTCTCTAGTTCTTCGAATCTACTCATCCAACTCATTCAAAAATAATTGTAGCACTTTTATTTCAATAATTTAAAGATAAGTATCCATTTTTATGACACATCACATTGAATTGAGGTGAGTGGTGTAGTTGGAAAGCTTTTGGAGGTTTATTTGCCATGTTAAAATGACACATTATGTGATTATCTATGATTTCTACATAATCTTAAATTTAACCAAATTGTAAATACCAATGTCTTCTATCTTGCAAATTTTAGACGTGCATTTTTTTTGTTATTTCAACAGTCTTGTTTAATGTATTACGAACAAATACTTTTGCCAAATTGTGATTCAAGTTCTAAAAGATTCCTCTTTCACCATCATCGTTTATTTGTGTCATAGTGGATACCTGATTGACAAAGAAGAAGAATAAATTAGTCATGTTCAAGCCAATAAACCTAATACTTGTAAAATTACCAAGAAAGAAATTAAAGAACACAATTTTTTGCTCTTATATTATACTTAAATACAATATATATATATAATAACTATCTTTAAAAAAAAAAAGACTTAATTAAATATATTTTATTTAAAGAGTAATATACAATAAAAAAAAGCAACTACGTAGAAAGAAGTAAATAACACAAATATAAAAACATGGAAAAATAAAAGAATGTAGAGGATGACTATGCTCCATTTTCCTTAAAACCAAATAAGAACTAGAGTAGTGTGAGACATGTTTTTATTAAAGGTGGAAAAATAGTAGTGCACAAACAAATGCATTGTCAAGGAAGCTTGAACATTATTACCGTAAACTTTCCAAAGTCATACATGCCCATCGGTGACTGCCTTCGTGATGGGGTCCCCCGACGTGGGAAACGCGGAGTTCAAGCAGCGCTTCGAAGCTTTGCCGCAGCTGCGGTGTCTGCAAGTGGTGAATGAAATAGATTTGAATGTCACTTACAATGCAAAAGAATTTGTTTGTTCAATGTTAGTTGAAATAGTGACTTGTGTAAACATTTGGGGCATTACATTATGAGAATGTCTAGAAACAATTTGAAAGTCATTTTTTTTTAAATGTAGTGATAAATGGAATTGTTGAAGTATATTAAGTTTTCACTTCATCTTATTGATGTCATGATCTTTTGGCTCGATTGCATCAAGTTTAGAGCTCTATCAAAGTTTTTTCATTTTTTGATGGAATTTTCCACATAGAAATTGAACCATTTATGAGCAAGCATCATTGGAGAAGTGATAGATTTAAATCAATGATACATTCAATTGAAAGGATTGAAACATGAACATTGTTGGATCTAGCTTGATACCTATGAGCCACATTTGGGGAAAACATTGAATGAATTTCCCTCTCATTCGATTTAGCACATATCCTGTAATCATTGGAGTACATGAGACTACATTTCACTTTGTCATTTTTCCAAATAGGTGTCATGCCCACACTATCATCCCATCTGCACACAAAGTGCTATCATAAAATTCCACAAAACAAACATCTTGTTTTGGCATTTCTTCAAACAAGTGGCACGCATTTTTCACTCTAAATTGTTTCACTTATCTTGTTATCATAACATTCCTTGAAACTACATTTCTTTGTGGCATATCCATTTCCATGCAACCTTTCTAGGCATACAGGACAATCATTGTATTCTAAAGTATAACATCTCATTTTGGCATTTCAACGAGTAGTTAGTAAGAATATTTAATTCTTTCTTTCTAGAAAATCCAAAGATCATTGCATTCCACAATACCACACTTCCTTCAGATAATTTGCCAAAAAAACATTTTGCCTCTTCGATTACTCTACTGTGAACATAATTGGACAACATCATAGTCCACGAGATAACATTTCACTATCAAAAAGTTATCTTGCATCTTCTATTCTCCAATTGTGAACATAACTTGAAACCATTACAGTCAATGAAACTATATTTTGTTCAGAAATTTAGAACCTCCTATAGGTACAAGTGCTTGTATAAATTACAGTCAACATAATCCTTGCACTTATTTTGATACATGTACAAGTAAATAAAGTATTTATAATATTTATTAAAGATCAAATAATAATAATTAATAGATAAAAACTAATTTAATTAATGTAAACTATTTAACAATTAATAATAAATAGTAATTATTAAAAAAAATTAATAATCAAATTAAAATTTAATATTTTAAAAATTTAATAAATTTTAAATATAATATAATTTTTTAATTTGTTTTTATTATATTTACTTTAAATTTTTTTAACAAATTCAAAAACCCCCTTTGGGGTTCTCGCGGGTCACAACCCGTGTGGGCTCCCCATGGGCCCCCTTAGGGGAGGCCATGGTTGCTAGCGGTAGGCGTTGGCCTACTGGTGACTATAGTAGTTGTTGTGGTAGCAACAGAGCCACGACTTCTGCTGTGGCAATTGCTACCAGGGGGCGGGGGCGTTGAGTCCCCTACTTCCCAATTTTTTTTTAAATTTTTTTTTTTAATTAAATATATATTTTTTAATGAAAATTATTTTATCATATTTAAAAAAAATCCTCTCAGAAATTTTCTGATACAAGCAAACAAGCTCTAATTTTTTATTTTTTTTAAATATCCACACATATATGTATATATATATATATGTATATATATATATATGTATATATATATATATACATATATGTATATACATATATACATATATGTATATACATATATATGTATATATATATATATATATCTGTATATACATATATATGTATATATACATATATGTATATATACATACATGTATATATATGTATGTATATATATATGTACATATATATATATATATATATATATATATATATATATATATATATATATATATATATATATATATATATATATATATATATACATACATACATACATACATACATACATACATACATACATACATACATACATACATACATATATATATATATATATATATACATATATATATATACATATACATATATATATACATATACATATATATATACATATACATATACATATATATATATATATATATACATATACATATATCTACATATACATATATGTATATATCTATATGTATATGTATGTATGTATGTATGTATGTATGTATGTATGTATGTATATATGTATGTATATATATATATATATATATATATATATATATATATATATATATATATAATTTTTTTAATATTCTATAAATTTGATAAAATAAAACATATACGTTTTCAAACATCAACTGGATCCAAACACAAGGGTTTTTTGTCAAAATTCAAACCAAACCCCAATTGAATTAATTTCAAGTTTTTTCCTATTGTTTTTTAAATAAATTCTAGGTTTTTTGTAGAAGAAATTCAATAATCAATTCAAACTAAAAACAATGAAAAATGAAATAAAAATCCTCAACCAAATAAAACCATGATTTTCAACAATAAATTACAAATACAATGTAGACAATATTTTCGAAAGAAATATTAACATGGGTTTTCAAACCCTACTGGGAATCCACAAACTGAGATGAACAACAAATAAGGCCAAATCGAAACATTCCAAAATCCAAGCTTTGAAAACCATTCTCTAATTTCAATCACCACCACCATTTTTCAAAACCTGAAAAACTTATTCCTAATAATGACCAAAACCCTCTAATATAGAAAACCTGTCAAGCTAGGGTTTCAAAACATGCAACACCATAAACAAGGTGAACTCCACTCTGAAATATAAAAAAAAAATTACTTTTATTTTATTTACATCCACTTAAGTCACTTTAAATCAGCTTTTATTTTGAAAGGTAAAGTTTTGATTTAATAAAGTGGTTTCTATATATGCAACTCAACCTTAAAATCACTTAACTCCTTTGCATTTAATTATTAATTTTTATATTTTAATTAAATTAAAATTCCTAGCATATTCAAAATATGCAATTTAATAATAAATATTATTTTATATTTTAATTATGCATTTAAATTTCAATTTAGACTTAATATTTAATTAAATCTCCACTTTCCATAATTAGACTTTTTAATTAATTCTTTTTAATAAGCATAAGTATTTTATTAGTTCTCATTAATTAAATAACCTTATATTTTAACATTCTAATATTTTATAAGATATAAGTAATCAATCATGGAATTGACTTTAATTAAATCCTTTATCTATTTTAACACAAAAATCACATCAAAACCTACAAGCATGCAAAACCTGAAGAAACTGACTACAACAAAAATACTAAATCAAACATAAAAGAAGGGTTCACAAATGATGTCACCTTGGCGAATTTAGAGGATAATAACTAAGATATATGTCCACTATTTTTGGACAATAAATGACTTAGGTTAGGATTTGGACTTGTTTGTTATCTCCCCTCTCTTACCATTGAGATATTGCTATAGGACACACTCATCCTGATAATTCAAGGAAGTCGATGCCCAATACCTGAAATCTTGCATAAAAATTGAGTATGTACATACATGTATAAATATTTAACAAATAATGGCGGGAATCATCCGATCATGTGGATCTCGCAAGCAACTATGACTCTGCCCCTCAACCTTATTAGACACATCAAACAAAAATATAAAAAATACACTCCAACCATACACATGCAAGTATGAGGTCAATAAAACTATGAATATAAATGACATCATAACATATAGAAAATTAGACTATGGGAGGGATATTACATGTTTTGCCCAACCATCTTCATAATACAATTGAGATGCATGTCTAACTCACCACAAATCTAGGTAAAGTCCTTTCTGATGGTATCTTTATGAAAGGTTAAAAAATCCAAGAGTTTTTGAATTATTTCAAGATGAACTACCTTATCATCATTAACTCTAGAATAAATTTCAGCAGCAATATGTTGAATCTCGTCTTCTATTTCAAATATCTTCTTTTGGACATCAATGGTGATTAGATGCCTGTGAACATAGGTTTGGAAAATATTTACAATATCTACAATGGTAACTTCTACAGAATTGATTTCATCTTCTATCCTCTTGCAACAATATGTTAAAGTACCCTTCATGTGGATAAGCCTCTGAACATAAATTTTATTCTCTAAGTTTGATTTAATTTTACTCTCAAGCTTAATTATACCAAATTTCAATTTTTCAAATGCTTCTTTCATCTGACTCTTGTTCTACCAACTTCCACCAATTTCAACATCCAAAAATTTTTCAAGAATAAATTTCAATATATCTTCAAAAAAAGGTTTTGAGACAGAGATCTTTTGGATGGCTCTTCCATGTAGCACATCTCCAAGGTGTGACATTTTTTGAGGAGACAAATAATCTAAATCAATCTTACCTTATCCTATAGGAACATTTAGAATACTTAGAGTGAGTTTTGGTATATATGGAGAATAGATTCAATCACCGTAGCATTGAGAGTTGCAATTGCTTCCTTATCCTTTGCTACGGTCGATTCTTCTTCTAAAGCATATGTTTTTAGAGAACTTAATGCATTATCTCCCAACAGATCTTCCAATTTATCAAAAATATCATTCATCATGCCCTAAAGTTTTAGTTTTTCTCAATTCTTCTTCAGCAATAGGAATCTCAATATTAGTTACATCTTCATCTCCTTTGCATTCTAAATCAACAGGCAACACATTAGCAGAGGTAGAAGCTAGAATAATCTTTGGAACAAATTGTCCTTTTCATCTTTTCAATTCAGGTGGATATGATAACTGATGCTTCTTCTATAGTCTGTTGAATGATATCATTAGTTTGTATCATGATAATTTTGATTTCTTTAGGCTAGTCTTCTATTATGGTATTTACTCTTTCTCCTTTCCAAAATCTAGAATTAATTTTCATTGTTGCACCAAATCTTTTTCTTCTCGAGTGAGAGAAAAGCTCTGTCAAAAGTAGTAAACCTTATGTTTAATTATTTTACTAATGCATCCATTCTCCTAATCATTAGATACTCAAATAATTCCACAGGAATCTTTGTTTGTATATCATCTAGTGATTTATTGAGAATACTCAAATATCTTATCACAACATTGGTTGTGATGCCTTTATCAACACTATCAACATTATTTTACTCTTCTACAACAAATTGAAAAGATTTCTTGTCATAAAAGGCATTATGATGCAGAGGTGGCAAAGGAATATGGTGGATCCAAGGTCCAAATACAGAAACTCAATCAAATGCACAATTTAATCTAGTGACCCAAGATGACTTCAATAAGTGAAATGGTAAATTATCCTCCAACCAGCCTTATGATGTGATCCAATAACCCTAATTTATGTAATCCAAGGTAATTAAATAGGTTCCAAACTTTCTTCAATTGTTCAAACACCAAAACTTCAAGATTCACCAAGTAGGACTAACAATCTGTCTTGTAGCCCTGCAACAACACTCACAAGGATTTTTCTTCAACTTTTCCCAAAACACAAAGAAAATAAATCATATATTTGAGTACCCTTTATGGAGTACCTTAAAATACCAAAAGGACATGGTAGGTTTTTTTGGAAAGTATATGACTGTCCTCACTATGTGACCCCAAAATGCTTAAAAAATGGGTGATTTAACAAATAAAAACCTAGTTATATGTACCCCCAAGACTCCAAACTTATAGAAGTGTTTAAATATGTTACCAAACCTCTAAATCCAAGAGGAATTTAACCCAGTACCTCGGAAACATCAAAAACCCAAAATTTATCACTTCTAAACCCTCAATCCAAGGGTTTCCTTAATGTCTCACTTCCCAAGGTTTCTAAACCAAAGAAATGGATGGATCACCTTTTCCTTGACTCCCTAAAACACCTCCAATCATAAAAATACCTTCTCATTAAGGTAGATTTGCTACTGCTGTAGCATACCAAGCAACTTTCCTTAGTTTCCCTTCACAAAATTTGGTGATCACCAAGAGATTAGCATATCACTGCATCAAATCATGTTAGTGAACTATGATACATGTTATTTCAATGTCATTCCATGACTTACAGTTCCCAGGGGTCATGGAATGACCATAGCAAATTGGAAATTAACAAAATTGTTAAAGGAATTGCTGCAACAACACTGCTAGTCAGAATTGATGGAATAAAATTGCAAATACAGAATTCACAAAAGCATGGATAAGATATATGATCAGTGCCTAATCATTCTAATGCATCAAAAAACACAAAACTAGTTGCAAATATATTCAAAACAGTTTCAAGAAGTCAAGAAATAGCATTTGAAAGAGGTTTTTCTTCTCTAAAACTGGCACAGTCCGTACAATAGCCTACTCTCTCGTACAATGGGACTTTGGAATATTTAATAAAATCTTCTCAACTACCCCAACCAATCCAAATTGGTTGGATGGATTAATTTGGCCTAAAACAATAACAAAAACTAATTCCCTCCTAAATGTCCATAACCGTTATAATTTGAAAATTCAAGTTTATAACTTTGTAACTTTTGAATATTTGAAATCGCTAAGTGTTGAAACTTTACCAAATCATCTAAATGGACTTATTGAACTATTATTAAGACTAATTTATCCTATTTGAAACTTGTAACACTTAATTGTATCCTAGACTCCAAATTTAGTCCTAAGGCTTATTAGGCCCTTTAGGACTAATTACACATTTGCTATTCTTATTACATGAAATGACCTCATAGGCCATTATAGGTGCCAAAATCCTCCAGTTGATGTCTTTGGATGTCTTTATATGCTCTGTTGTCTCCAAGTGTGTCTTCATAGGTATTTGGTTTTTGTATCTTCTAGGTGCCCTTGCACCATGTTCACTAGCTTTGAAAAGATTCTTGTCCCAAGAATTAGTCTTTGCAATGGATGGTTGAGTCTGAACCGTTACTCCAAGGATATGGTGCCTTGGGGAAGGAATGAATTCCCCTCAGGTCACTGCCCTCTTCTTGCCATACCCTGCATTTACATAAACACATTTGTTAGAACAAAAATGTTTAGAGAGCTATAATGCCCCGCCAGGGAACCCAGAAGAACTTAACCTAAACATGCGACTAATTTTGCAGAATAATTTTTTTTATAAGTTAACAAGAAATAACATCAAAGTTTACAATGTGGAAGAAAAGCATAGCAATAGACAACTAACATAGGTTACAACTCTTAAGGGTTCCTTAACGTAGATTATGAAAGAGTTAATTAATTAATATAAGATTAAGATATGAATCCCAAGATTACATCTGAATTATAAATACAACATCATATGCATGATTACATAAATACAATTGGTACCTTAATGTAACAATAATAATAAGCATCCTTTGCACATGTCGCAGGGTATGAAATACAATAACTGAAAAGAAATACAACATGATATCTCTGAATATCTGATACAATGATACAAGATCACAGAAAGAAGAAGAACAAAAAAGAACAACTGCCACATAGATCATCCAGCCTCAGTGCACGAACGTTAAAATCTCAAATGGTAAAAGTACCACTACCACCCGACCTCATGAACCTAAACGGTCCACTCCCACCGTGCTGAGGAGAAAACATCAAAACCCACTCGGATAACAAACAACAACAACCAAGGAAGAGGTCTTGAAAGATTCTAACTCAAAGATACCAAGAAGTATAACAAGGCATAACAAAACTCTACCAGAGGCAAATAGAACATGTAGGAAACCTAAGATGCATACAAGAAGTGTCATCACACATGCCAACTCTAGGGTTATCCTGGTAGTCCCTTCAGACCCCAGCGCCCTAGTGACTCTATGTGGATATAGTAACCTCTCGTATAGACAAGGTACTACCTATGCCATCTCCAATCCATAAAGGCGGCAAGCATCATCTCAACTCCCATCCTAGACAATCTCAATCGGGAACTTAGGCATGGGCGAGGCACAAATATCTTATTAGGTTATTAGGTTCATTTTAGATTCCCAATGTTTATTAATTATCACTTATTAAACTACTTGTAATGGGATCTCCTAGTAGCCACTTCCGGGCTCCGACACCAATTCACAAGCCACTTCCTGATATACACTTAGATGACCTACCCTAGGGTTTCACAGAATCAAGCCTAATCTTCTGAGTTAACACAACTCAAGAATCTTCATAACTAGATTCAACATGCATGACTAGAAACCACTAGGATCAAACCCACCTAGGGTTAGAACAACGCATGCACTCTAACTATGCATGCATGGCAAACAACATGGCAAAAAGATAACTACAACCCCTAAAAATCAATACAAGTCAAATTGACCAAGGACATCAAAAGTCTTAAAAGCAACTGAAGTCCCGAATGACAATCCATGCTAGTTAAAGAATAAACATGCAGAATTAACTAACCTTAAAAGAAACAACCAGTTGATTAAACATACAATCTTTATAACAAAATCTCTATATGATACTCGCTTAATTATACCACAAAAAAATAAATTTATCTTAGAAAAAATATCTAAATATAGAAATATTTAATTCCAAAATACAAATAAATCATCCTAAGAGTACCCATAAATAAATTACATTAAAAGTTAAACATAATTTACAATTACTAATATAAATAAACCATTAAATTGATTACAAACTAAATTAATTCATAATATTTAATAATATAAACTAAATTAATTAATAGTATTTAATAAAAATAAACTAAGTTAATTAATAATAATTAAAATTAACTATTTTAACAAATAAATACAACTCATAAAATAAAATTTAATATAGCTAAAAACAAATTAAAAAATAAAAAATAAAAAAAAAATTAAATTAACAACATTAATAACAATAACAATAATTTTAAACATATAATAAAATAAACGAGGGGGGGGGGGGGGGGGGGGGGGGTACCCACAGGTCCCCTGCCCTTGTCCACACTGTCCCTGTGTCGGCAATAGTACCTTCAGTACTGCCGCACGACAGTCCATTGCCAGGGCCCATGGTAATTGTGGTGTGGGGGTATTTTCAAAGCCCAAAACAATTTTTAAAATATAAACTTTTCCCTTTATAAAAGTTTTCTAATAACTTTTTAATTTATAATATAAAATCAAATAATCCTTATTTGATAGATTATATTCTAACATACCAATTAAAATTTTAAAACAATAGGATATAAATTATATATATATATATATATATATATATATATATATATATATATATATATATATATATATATCCCATTCCAAAACAAAATCTTAACATAAAAATTAACCCCACTAATAATTTTTACAAAGATCAAAACCTTAGTCTTATTGGGCTTTCTAATACTCTTTTAACAGATTCCTCAAAACCATCAATTTACAAAATAGATAGGCGAAACTAATCAAATTAAATTGCAAATAAACATACGAAAACTTTCCAAAACATTCAACTCCAACAGGCATGAGGAAGACACAATTTTATTTTCTACAGAGATCTGAAAAGGAATAACAAGAATAAACTTCAAAACCTACCTCAAATCAAAATTAAACAAAATTGATGATGACTGGAACGAAGAACACAAAATCCAAGCTTTTCGAAGAACTCTTCAAATCTATTCCAAAACTGTCTCCAAAATTCCTCCTCCAAAACCTGCGTACCCCAATAATGGCTAAAACTCCCAATACATAAAGGAATCTCCTTTCTCATGCAAAAATATAAACTCAACATAAAAAGGGCTTTGCATGAAAATGAACTTCAGTTCATGGTTCAGTCTCAGTTGAACTGAAGTCCCCTTTCCACTTTGACTTTAGTTGAAAGCACATAACCAAACTTCAACTCAAATTATTAATTCAATTTCAATCAATTATGAATGTGTAACATAATGCATTCAATTAATTAATAATTAGAACATTTAGTTAACATAAATACCACATGTCAAAATAACCCTTAATTTAATAAATATATTTTAATTAAACAAAGGTTAAATTCATGATTAAAAATTTCTAAGGTGAAGTTATTTAATTAATTCACATTAATTAAATATTTCAACCACACTCAATATTAGCATAAATTAATTCCCAATTAATTTATGCATCAACTATATAATAAAAATAATAATTAAACTAAATAAATACATTTATTTAATAACCATTTAAATGATATTCCATAGCTAAAAATAGAATGATCTAAAAATAAAAATCACATCAAACGCCACAAATCAAAGAATCAAAAAGACCTAAGAACCCACATTCATACTCAGGACATAGGTATAAATTCTTGCCAATTGGACGAGTTTAGAAGGGTGAAAACACAGAATCTTGTCCCCTACTTTAGGACAATAATTGGCTTAGGTTAGGATTTGGAACTGAATATTATCTCCCCTCTTTTACCATTGAGATTAGCGACAGGGCGTGCTCATCTTGACAATTTAGGGAAGTCGATGCTCGGTACCTGTGAACCTACATAAGAGACAAGCATGTGCATATACATACAGATATAATAGACAATGGCGGGGATCGACCGATCGTGTGGATCTCCCAAGCAAGAAACTACGACTCTGTTCCTCAACCACATCAAAAATGTCAAACAGAAATATAAAATAAACACATCAACCATACACATGCAAGTATGGGGTCAGTAAAATCATAAGCATCAACAAATTCCTAACATATAATCTATCATCTTAGATTAATTACAACATTTATAAAATCAGACTAGGGGCGAGGTACTACAAGAGCAGTCCTCTCTCATGATCATGTTGTTTTTCTGTTGGAGGTTTTTTCCCACTGTCCTCCCACATTTGAATATGTTTGTTTATTGTTTTCCCCTCAATAGGACATTTGACTGAGCCTATTTGAACATACTTTAAATCCTAATTGTCTACCTTCCTAGTACTATTCATCACTGTCTTATTTAGTCCCTATTTGGGTGCTTTCCAACCAGTATCATCTTCAATGTTTCCTTGCTTATTAAGAGAAATATTATCACCAAAACACATTAGTACCTTGTCTTTATCCTAGCAAGTTAGTGGATTTAATATAAACTTCTCTTTTCCTTTATGAACAATATAAGTATTAGTGTAACCATCATGGATTGTCTTCCTCATACATTGCCATGGTCTAACTAATATCATTTTCCCATAATTCATAGAGATTACATCACACCAAACCTGATCATGATATGGCCCTATTGAAAAATTGACAAGAGCCTTCTGACTAACCTTCACATTCAACTCTTGGGTTACCCAAGTGGCACAGTAAGGGTTAGGATGTTCTACCAATGCCAATCCCAACTTAGAAACCATATCAACTGAAACCAAATTTCTATGTGCCCCTCAATTAATGATTAGAGTACATACCTTGCCTTGGACTAAACACCTTGATTTAAATATACCTTCTTGTGCTGATGTGGGTAATGGTCCTTCTTTCCTCATGAGTAGAAATTATCCTACCTCAGGGTTTGCTGCTTTGGGTTCATGAGTTTCCTCTTCTTCAATCAGATTGACCCTCCTTTCCTTGCCTTGATCAGAGTCTATCCATTTAGGGCATCTAAAAGATTGATGTCCAACTTCATTGCAATGAAAGCACCTGCCTGTGAAAATGCCACTTCCTCTTCCTCCTCCAAATCTTCCACCTCTTTGGGTGTGTCCTCTTGCCTCAGAAGTAGTTCCTTTATCCTTCTCTTCCCAAATCTGATTTATCCTTCCTCCTCTTCCCCTCATTGAAGAACCTCCTCTATTGCTTCTATTCTACCTTTCACTTTTCCTTTTCAAAATTTCCTCTATTCTAAGGGCCAATTGATAACATTCCTTCACACTTCTGGGGTTAGAAGCCACAAATTCATCTTGAATGCTAAATATTAAACCACCTAGATACCTAGCAACCTTAAAAACTTCATCTTCTTCCAATCCAGATCTTATACTTAGTTTATAAAATTCATCAGTATATGCTTTAACATCTAAGTCTTTTTGTCTTAAACCTTGCATTTTCTTATGCATTTGTACATCAAAATCTTTTGGAAGAAAATTACCTTTTAGTTTTGCGATCATCCTATCCCAAGAGACAATCTTTGGCTTACCTCTTCTCCTTCTATTTGCCTCCTCATGATCCCACTGTAGGAGTGCATGCCCTTTGAGTTTTGTTTTTGCCAATCTGACCCTTTGTTCATCCAGTACTTCTTCTCTTTCAAAGTAGGCATCCATTGATGCTATCTAGTCCAAAAGCTCTTTTTCTTTTAGAGTTCCATCATACATAGGGATATCTCCCCTCACCTTATGCTGCTCATTCTTCACAGCCTTCAATATCCCGATTGTCCTCTGCTCTTCAGGATCTATCTATTCCTCTTCTTCTTCTTCTTCCCCTTCCTTATGGGTTTCTTCCTCTTCTTCACTATCAACACCTTCATCTGCTACTCTTATTTGATTGGATTCCAATGCTTCAAGTCTATCCAAAAGTGTATTGTAAGACTCCTGCAACCTTGTGTTCTTCTCCTTCAACTCTTGGATCTCCCTGGTAGTACTTGCATTCCTTGGGGGCCATTTTCACAAACAATAGACCAACTTCTTTAGAAAAGTGTTCCCCTATCCCTTTTAAGGAACTACTAGTGGGCTTTGATACCACTTGATGTAGAGGTGGCAAAGGAATATGGTGGATCCAAGGTCCAAATACAAAAACTCAATCTAGTGACCCAAGATGACTTCAATAAGTGAAATGGTAAATTATCCTCAAACCAGCCTTATGATGTCATCTAATAACCCTAATTTATGTAATCCAAGGTAATTAAATAGGTTCCAAACTTTCTTCAATTGTTTAAACACCAAAACTTCAAGATTCACCAAGTAGGACTAACAATCTATCTTGTAGCCTTGCAGTAGCACTCACAAGGCTTTTTCTTCAACTTTTCCCAAAAAACTAGGAAAATAAATCAAATATTTTAGTACCCTTTATGGAGTAACTTAACATACCAAAAGGATAGGGTAGGTTGTTTTGGAAAGTATATGACTGTCCTCACTATGTGACCCCAAAATGCCTAAAAAATGGGTGATTTAACAAAGCAACACCTAGTTATATGTACCCCCAAGACTCAAAAATTACATAAGTGTTTCATAATGTTACAAAACCTATAAATCAAAGAGGAATTTAACCCAACACCTCAGAAACATCAAAAACCCAAAATTTATCACTTCTAAACCCTCAATCCAAGGGTTTCCTCAATGTCTCGCTTCCCAAGGTTTCTAGACCCAAGAAATGGATGGATAACCTTTTCCTTGACTCCCTCAAATACCTCCAATCATAAAAATACCTTCTCATTAAGGTATATTTGCTACTGCTATAGCATACCAAGAAACTTTCCTTAGTTTCCCTTCACAAAATTTGGTGATCACCAAGAGATTAGCATATCACTGCATCAAATCATGTTAGTGAACTATGTTACATGTTATTTCAATGTCATTCCATGACTTACAGTGCCCAGGGGTCATGGAATGACCATAGCAAATTGGAAATTAACAAAACTGTTAAAGGAATTACTGTAACAACACTGCCAGTCAGAATTGATGGAATAAAATTGCAAATACAGAATTCACAAAAGCAAGGATAAGATATATGATTAGTGCCTAATCATTCCAATGCATCAAAAAACACAAAACCAGTTGCAAATATATTCTAAACAGTTTCAAGAAGTCAAGAAATAGCACTTGAAAGAGGTTTTTCTTCTCTAAAATTGGCACAGTTCGTACAATAGCCTGCTCTCCTGTACAATGGGACTTTGGAATATTTAATAAAATCCTATCAACTACCCCAACTGACCCAAATTGGTTGGATGACTTAATTTGGCCTAAAACAATAACAAAAACTAATTCCCTCCTAAATGTCCATAACCGTTATAATTTGAAAATTCAAATTTATAACTTTGTAACTTTTGAATATTTGAAATCGCTAAGTGTTGAAACTTTACCAAATCATCTAAATGGACTTATTGACCTATTATTAAGACTAATTTATCCTATTTGAAACTTGTAACACTTAATTCTATCCTAGACTCCAAATTTAGTCCTAAGGCTTATTAGGCCCTTTAGGACTAATTACACATTTGCTATTCTTATTACATGAAATGACCTCATAGGCCATTATAGGTGCCAAAATTCTCCAGTTGATGTCTTTGGATGTCTTTATATGCTCTGATGTCTCCAAGTGTGTCTTCATAAGTATTTGGTTTTTGTATCTTCTAGGTGCCCCTGCACCACATTAACTAAACTTTCCAGGCTGATTTTTCCCTTTGGAGGTATAGGTTTGTTAGAATAACTGAGAGGGGGATGAATTAGTTATCCAGTCTCCCACAATTCAAAATGTATATTCCAAAATAATTCTACTACTTCTACTACTCGGTAAACATAAAATACTTTCACTGTCTGTGTTTTTACTGATTGCTAGTCTAAACTTTATAATAGTTACCGATTAAATCTAACATGTAATATGCAAAGTATGATAACAAAAAAATATCACAATCAACACATAACACAAGAGATTTAACGTGGAAACCCTATGAAGGGAAAAACCACATGGGACTGGCAACCGAAAATTATTCACTCTTTTGAAGTGAGATCGGTGAAGAACCAACCCTGTTAAAAGTTACAAACACACTGTTAGGTGTGACCTTGTTAGAGGATTTTAGACCAGAAGTTATCATCCAACCAACAATCACTCTGTGGTTGATAGGATAACAATTTTCACTCTATGAATGAAACATCAAAAGACTTTCATAGTCCACTTGGTTAAGAGATTTGATTATGTACAATGGTTAAATATGTAATAGTAGATGATCTGCCTTGAAACAACTTCAATTTGCAGTTAACAGATCAATGTTCAGCTCATTCAAATATTTCTGATCAATATACCACTGAACAGATTCAATACTATATCAACTTACTATCCATAGGTAATTACTCTCTGTAGTTCATTAATTGTTCTACAGCTTGGTTCTTATTAACTAGTATGATCAAAATGCATGAAAACTTCTTCATGCGATAATTCTACAGTATCTTCTTCTTCCGGCTGTGTTTCAATAATGAAACCAATGTCTCTTATATAGACAAGTAAATCTTTTTCTTTTCCTCCATCAGATTTTGCTTCTTAATCATATTCATAGATTTTTCCACTTTAAGCTTCCTTGGCTGATGTGTTAGTAACACGTTTCAATCTGCTCCATTAGATCCCTTTTGATTTATGTTAGCCGTTGATCTTCATAACAAACCTTATCTGTTACCTCGATTTCATACACTTTACAGCTCATCACTTTATCGGCTAAACTGATCATTTAATTCCTTCCCATTTTTCTTGGTTAACAAAAAAATGCATCGGTGAACACAAGATCGGTTAAAAATGCACTCGGTATACACTACATTTCGTTGGTGTATACTAAAATGCTTTATTTACCGACAACACTGCTTTGTGTCTTTAAGTTCTATTCTTCATCATAGATGAATGCAACATAATACAATCAATTTCATGAAGTCATAGACTCATCAACAAGTTACTCAGTGTATTCCTTATCCTCATCTATCATATATATCTTCCTCATGTAGATATTTCTGTTCTTCATCTCTTTCACCTTTCTTCAGATGTGTCTGTATAGTAACTTACAAGATAAGTATTGTCAAGCTAGTTGACATCAATGAAAACATAATACTGATTTAATCATTTTGCATATCTAATCATCAACTCCTCAGTAATCTTAAATTACAGATTCTTCATTCAGGTTCTAAATCAGTTGTAGTTCATCAATCTCTCCCTTTGGCATTGATGGCAACTCAAGTAATATGAAATGTACCATACACATACCAAACATGTATTCTACAACTTTGTGATCAAATGTTGTACAAGCTCTCCCTAGCTTAATATTTTTAATCACTACGTTACTCAACAACATTATAAAATACAACTTTGTCATTCTGTAGATATAACCTTTTTAATTCTCAGGTTCCTTTCAGATTATCTCTCCCTTAGATAGTTCTCATCGGTGCATATCTCCTTTTCCTTTTCATATTATTTATCTCTCCCTTTGAAAACAATGCCAAAGAAACAAATAAACAATCAGCTCTATAGTAGCTAAGTAACTCTCTGTTGTCCATTACATTCTCTGTATCATAGTATACTGATATCCCACTCTGTTTCAGTTCTTCAAACTTAATCACAACCTTGAACAATATCCAAAGTGTGAACTATGTTGCATCAATACGAATGATCTTCTGATAAGAGTAGGCTGATGCAACATCCAGATCACATTAGTGACCGATAGACAAGGGTTGGACCCCAAGTCTAGTCCTCAAATATTCAAATGTGTCCTTCGGTAGAGGCTTTGTAAAAATGTCTGCAAGTTGTTCTTTAGATGTAACAAATTCTAACTTCACTTGCTTCTCTTGCACTTGTTCTATTAAGTAGTGATACTTAATTGATATATGCTTTGTCTTAGAGTGCATCATTGGATTCTTGAAAATATTAATAGCACTTGTGTTGTCACAGTATATGATCACCAGGTCAGTGATTACCTCATTCATGCCTTCCAAAACTTGCTTGATATATGTAATGTTTAAGCAATTAGTAGCAGCAGCAACATACTCTGCTTCAGCTATAGACTAAGAAATACAAACTTACTTTTTACTTGTCCAGGTTACAAGTCTTTCACCAAAGAAAAATGCTCCTCCGGTGGTACTTTTTCTATCATCCACATTTCTAGCCCAATCAACATCGATATAAACCTTCAACTCAAACTTACCTTCCTTAGGATACCATAATCCATAATCCTCTATCTTTTTCATATATCTTAAGATCCTTTTAGAAGCAATCATGTGTGATTCTCTAGGATTAGCAGAATATCTAGCAAAAATTCCCACAACATGTGCTATATCTGGTCTACTGTGAACTACATACATGAGCTTACCAATCATGGATCAGTAAAGTGTCTGGTTTACCTCTGAAGTTTCATCTTCCTTTGTCAATTTACTTCCAGTAGCCATCAGTGTTCCCATAGGTTTAGCATCTTCCATGCCAAATGTCTTCAAGACTTCCTTTATGTACTTGGACTATGTGATGAATATCCCATCACTCTGCTGAATCACTTGTAATCCGAGAAAGAATTTAATCTCTCCGAACATAGACATTTCAAACTCATTCCTGATGTCATTAGTAAAATATTTACATACATGATCTTGACCTCCAAAAATAATATCATCAACAAAAATTTCAGCAATAATAATAGTGTCATTAGTATCACCTTTCATGTACAAATTATTGTTCTCACTAGTTCTTACAAATCCAATACTTAACAAGTAAGTATGCAGTCTTTCATACCATGCTCTTGGTGCTTGCTTCAAACCATATAAAGCTTTGTGTAATCTACATACCATGTTTATGTTGTCTGGATCAATGAATCCTTCAAGTTGTTCTATGTAGACCTCTTCTTCAAGTATACCATTCAAAAATGTTGACTTCACATCTATTTGATAAACCTTAAATTTCTTGTGTGCATCATATGCAAGTAGCATTCTAACTCCTTCCAATCTAGCAACAGGTGAAAATGTCTCATCATAATCAATGCCTTCTTCTTGTGCATATCCCTTGCATACCAATCTCGCTTTATTTCTTGTCACTTCACCATTTTCATTCAGTTTGTTTCTGAATATCCATTTAGTACTGATAACATTCTTATCTTTAGGTCAGGGTACTAAGGACCAAGTTGTTTTTTTCTCTATTTTTTCTATTTCCTCCTTCATTGCATTAACCCATTCTTTATTTTCTAATGCAACTTTCACATTCTTTGGTTCAAATTCATAGACTAGACATGTACCTTGTCTTGTTTTGCTTCTTGTCTGCATTCCAGCTTGTCTGTTTCCAATAATTTGTGTCTTAGGATGATGTCTTCTGAAAAAACTAGCTTGTACTCAGTTTCTTCTTTCTTGTTCATCCTGTTCAGGTTCATGTGCTTTCTCGGTAGCACCATCTTGTTCATTGGTTTCCCTTTCCTGTTCCTCGGGGTTATTTTATTGCTGACCGGTTATCATAGGTTGTGACTTCGATAGATAGTCAGGAAGTTCAATGTAAGTGAATCTACCATAGTCTTCCGGTTCCTTTCTTTCTTTTGTGTTCTTGTCATCAAACTCATCAACACGGACATTAGTACTTTCAATCATCTTATTTGTAACCTTATTCAGACATTTGTATGCTTTACTCTTAGTAGAATATCCTAATAATATTCCTTCATCACCTTTAGAATCAAATTTCCCATTTCTCCCATCTTTAAAAATAAAACATTTGCTTCCAAAAATCCTAAAATAAATTATAGTAGGTTTGTGTCCAAACCATAGCTCATAAGGTGTCTGGTTGGTGTCCTTCAGTTGTACTCAGTTAAGCACATATATAGCTGTGCTGAGAGCTTCCCTCCAATGTGTCTAAGAAATATTCTTTTGCAACATTAGTGTTCTAGCATAGGTGACCTGTTCCTTCTTTCAACAATCCCATTTTGCTAAGGTGTTCTTGGTGCAGAGACCTGTCTCTTAATACCATTCTCATTACAGAAATTAGTAAATTCATCAGAGATAAATTCACCTCCTCTATCAGATCTTAAGCATTTAATTTATTTTCTAGTCTCTTTTTCTACCTTCGCCTTATACCATTTAAACATCTTAAAAGCTTTAGATTTCTCTTTCAGGAACATAACAGTCATCGGTCTAGTATAGTCATAAAAAAAAGGAATAAAGTATCTATCACCATAATAGCTCTGAGTTCTCATAGGACCACATAGGTCGGTATGAACCAACTCAAGTATCTTCTTTTTTGAGTAGTCTTTTCTTTTAAAACTGGTCTTAGTCATCTTACCTTTCTGACATTCATGGCACATAGCATGATCCGGTTTTGACAAGTTAGGCAACCCTCTAACTCTTTTCTTCTTACTAATCTTGATCATGTTATCAAAATTCACATGACATAACCTCTTATGCCACAACCATGCATCTTCATATTTCATTAATAAATAAGAAGACTGATAAATATCAAGATAAAATAGATTACCTCTGGATTGTGTACCAGTTCCAACAAGTCTTCCTCCATCATCATAGATTCTTACCTTTCTGCTCTCAAAAGCAAGTCGGTGGCCTGAGTTATTCAGCTGTGCCACACTTAACAAATTATAGTTCAGTCCATCTACCCAGTATGCATTCTCACATTTTATTCTATCATTAATCATCAGTGAACCTTTACCTCTCACCATACAAGGTGCATCATTTCCCATTCTAACAGATCCACCATCATATTCATCAAGTAGATCAAATTTCTCTATATCACTAGTCATATGATGTGTACAACCACTATCTATGATCCATGTATCATTTCTGCTTACTTTAGAGATCAGTGTTGTTTCTTTATGTTTCTCTTCTTCCTCTGAATCATCTTTCATAGCAACAAATACTACTTCTACATCATCATTAGTGTCAGATTTAGATTCAAATTCTTTGGCTATGTAACATATCTTTTTCCCTTTTTCATAGCTATCTCAGTTGTCTCTGTTGTTGTGTCAGTAGCCTCTATTGACTCTTCTCCCATAGCTTCCTTTGGATCGGTCTTTGGATCTATCATCATCTTTCTTATTCGGACATCTAGCAGCGATGTGGCCAACTTCTTTACAATTAAAACATGCTAAAGGTAACTTGCCTCTATACCTTCCCTTACCTTTGGGCAATCTTCTGGCCATAAGAGCTTCAAGCTCATCAAGTTCATCATCGGTATTACTATCACTATCATTATTCTTATCATTCCTGCTACTAGACTTACCAATCTTCAAAGAAGACATGAAAGTAGATTCAACAGAAGGTACAACATTGTTGTCAAAGTTATTCAATTCAAAGGTTGTAAGCTTACCGATCAGAGTGTCAAGGGTGAGGTTGGATGTAGCCCTTGTTTCATGAATTGTAGAAATCATGATCGCATAAATGGCAAAAAAGTTTTGAGAATCTTGCTTATTACTATTTCATCGTCAATAACTCCACTGGATGCTCTAATAACATGTACTACCTCTTTTAGTCTGTTTGTATATTGCACAATGTTTTCACCTTCTTTCATCTTCATATCATCAAATCGACCTCTTAGGCTTTCTGCTCTAGCTCTCTTAACATTCGCATCTCCATTGTATATTAGAGTCATCTTGTCCCACATCTTCTTAGTTGTATCACAATCCTTGATGTCTTCAAATTTGGCATCGGTACAGGCAGCAACAAGTTCCATCATAGTAATATTGTGTTCATGCCTATCTTTTAGTTGATCAAGAGTTAAGGGACCAGTGGGTAGTTCAATGTAGCCATTCTCCATCAGTTCTAGTGTAGAATTTCCAATTCCAAATATGTGTAGCTTCATCTAGCTTTGCCATACTGTGAAGTTATCTTTGTTCAGCTTTGGCACTTCCCTCTTATACATCTTGAGATCTTTTTGCTGGAGTCCTTAAAACCCTATTCTAAGAAACCACATCTCTGATACCAATTGTTAGAATAACTGAGCGGGGGTTGAATTAGTTATCCAGTGTCCCACAATTCAAAATGTATAATCCAAAACAATTCTACTACTTCTACTACTTAGTAAACATAAAATACTTTCACTGTCTGTGTTTTTACCGATTGCCAGTCTAAACTTTATAATAGTTACCAATTAAATCTAACATGTAATATGAAAAGTATGATAACAAACAAATATCATAATCAACACATAAGAGATTTAATGTGGAAACCTTGTGAAGGGAAAAACCACCTGGGACCGGAAACCCAAAATTGTTCACTCTTCTGAAGTGAGGTCAGTGAAGACCCAACCCTGTTAAAGGTTACAAACACACTGTTAGGTGTGACCTTGTTAGAGGATTTTAGACCAGAAGTTATCATCCAACCAGCAGTCACTCTGGGGTTGACAGGATAACAATGTTCACTCTATGAATGAAACATCAAAAGACTTTCATAGTCCACTCGATTAAGAGATTTGACTGTGTACAATGGTTAAATATGTAACAGTAGATGACCTACCTTGAAACAATTTCAATTTGTAGTTTACAAATCAATGTTCAGCTCATTCAAATATTTCTGATCAATATACCACTTCAGATTCAATACTATATCAAATTACTATCCGTCGGTAATTACTCTCTATAGCTCGGTAATTTTTCTGTAGCTCTATTCTTATTAACTAGTATGATCAAAATGCATGAAAACTTCTTCACGTGATAATTCTGCAGTATCTTCTTCTTCCGGCTATGTTTCAATAATGAAACCAATGTCTCTTATATAGATGAGTAAATCATTTTCTTTTCCTCCATCAAATTTTGCCGCTTAAAGCTTCCTCAACTGATGTGCCAATAACACATTTCAATCTACTCCATTAGATCCCTTTTGATTTATGTTAGCCATTGATCTTCATAACAAACCTTATCTATTACCTCGATTTCATACACTTTATAGCTCATCACTTTATCGGCTAAATTGATCATTTAATTCCTTCTTGTTTTGCTCAGCTAACAAAGAAATGCATCGGTGAACACAAGCTCGGTTAACACTGGGCTTGGTATACACTACATTTCGTCGGTGTATACTAAAATGTTTTATTTACTGACAACACTGCTTTGTGTCTTTCAGCTCTAATCTTCATCATAGATGAATGCAACATAATATAGTCAATTTCATCAAGTCATAGACTCATCAACAAGTTACTCAGTGTATTCCTTATCCTCATTTGTCATATACATCTTCCTCATGTAGATATTTTTGTTCTTCATCTCTTTCACCTTTCTTTAGATGTGTCGATATAGTAACTTACAAGATAAGTATTGTCAAGCTAGTTGACATCAATGACAACATAATATTGATTTAATCATTTTGCATATCTAATCATCAACTCCTCAGTAATCTTAAATTATAGATTGTTCATTCAGGTTCTAAATCAGTTGTAGTTCATAAAGGTTTACCTTTTACTTTTGATTTTTTCTTCCTACTAGAAGACCTTCATCCATTTTTGTAAGAGCTCTAAGATTTGGTATCTTCAACACTTTCCTCTACAACTCTTGACCTCTTCTTTATAGGCTTAACAACATATTTTTCCTTGTCTACTTCTTCATCTAAGTTCTTTTAAAAAACATACTACTCCCTTTAAGCTTTTTATTTATTTCTTTGATTAATTTCTAATTCTTCTAGTGCATCCTCATGTGCCACAGAGGGATCTGTAGGTCAAGATAGTAAAGAAGAAAGAGGCTTCTAATTGTCACTTTATTTTTCTTTTTCCAATATTCCTATGTCCATGAAAATTTTCTTCATCTGGTTAGAAAAAGTTTTATTAGAATTCTCCTGACACATATTTTATTCAATTTCTTGAACTATCCCAAATCTTTCTCCCTTGGAATCAATTGGAATTTTAGTACTTGTTAAATATTCTTCTCAACCATCTCATCTATTACCTCATAAGGTAACTCCAGAATCCATTTGGTTCTAGGTTCAACAACAATAATAATATAGTAATTATTTTTACTAATAGCAAAAACAAACGAGTCCTTTTATTTCCATACCAGATTGTAAGAGAATATGAATCTCTCTTACATCCATGATTGAAAATCTATAAACCAACCCCCAAAAATTTTCCTGAATGAGGTCATGTCCTTTTGGAATTTGATGGCATATCCACCAATCTACTCACTTATTGGAGACGTTTTCTCCCAAAGAGTATCACCTCAACCTGGAAGTATGTTCAAAAACATGAAAGCTAGACAGATTATCAAGGATCCAAATTTGAATGGGTATTTTCTTTTATTTGTCTTCTCTAGATTCACTAACAATTATTCTAATAATGATTGACACAAGTCAAGGTTTTTATTTATGACCACAATCTAAAAGAAGAATAAATATCTATTGTCGACACGCTTCCTTCCCAATTCTGGAAATATATCTTGTATGTAATACATTTTGCAAATAGTTTAACTCTAGGGTCAATAATATCTTCAATTATCATTGCCCTTCTATCAAATTTTGAGCTTGTGAGTTCTACAATGGTATCATTTTTTACTGCCCCTTTTTTTGGAATATCCCCTTTATCACACAAATCGGTAATAATTTTTAGGGCATCCTTAGAAATGACATACAGTTTATCTAAGTACATTGTATCACCATAAATATAGCTAAGAACCATCTTAATACAATTGACATTATCAAAAAAATTGGAAATGTGTTGGGTATGTGCAGGATCATGGTATGCCAAAAAGTGGCAATGCGAAAAAAACTTATTTTCACTCGTCCAAAAGCGCACAAATGCATATGTTGACTTTTTAATAGGCCTGGGTGTCAATACATGTGGCCAAGACAAAATCAAAAGAAAAAGGCTTAATCGGATATCTGATCATATTGGATATCCAATATTTGCCAGTAAATATAACTCTGTACTCCAGCCGCATTCAACATTTTCACTTTGAAAACGTGAACGCGGTTGAGGGTTTTAGATATTCACTTTGCAATCACCTATCCGATTCTTCTAAAATCTAAGGTAAGTCCAATCTTCAAATTTTTATTGTGTTTATTGTTTTATTGTTTTTTAATAGGAATTTATAGTTTTTATATAAAAAATTGTCGTTTAAATGAGTTTTTGTATTGTTTTTTAAAATTCATGGTAATTATCTATTTTTTTTTCATTTTAATCAGACATGGAATTAGAAAATCCTCCTAATGATCCTGCAAACAATCCAGAACCACCTCCCAACAATCCCCCACCTCCAGAAGACGTACCTGTCACAAACCCTTGTTGTTTAGAGGATCTAATAGGAGATAATCTAAATGAACTTAGAGGATTTCAAACCACCTATGCCAATATCCCCACATTGCACCCCATGTTTATGACATTGAACTCAATTATTGAAAACATGGAGAAACTTACACAACAACATAGTGCTACACTTTTTTGGCACGATTCCATGCACGCCCAGTTTGATGACGGGCTTGATTATGATCAAATCATGAACCTAAATATAAAAAAAATGACATAGCTAATATTTTTGTGGATCCTAAAACCGGTCTAAAAGTAGACCCTAAAAAAACCAAGTTGTCAATTAAATGGTGCACAAATAGTGCAATACGTGACAACTTTTGGGACCATTGGTGGATGGTTTTTGATAGACCACCTCACAACAATTTAGATGCCCCATTTTATTTTATTAAAAAATTGTATGTTGAATTTTTGCTCAGTCACAAGGTGAATTATTGGAGTATGAGACCGAACTAGGGTGTAGGTTTAGGCGCTCCTCAAGATAGACCATGGGCACAATGGGTGAAATCTTGCACATATGTCCCCCCTCTCGAGATTTCACCACCTCCCATAGTGCATTATCCTGACATTATTGCTAAGGCTGGCTCACAGACTATTCAAGCCATTCACACCTTGAGTGATCTACTAGTTACGCTAAGCACGACATTGTTTCCTCCTCATCATGCTTCTGGCACTTCCACTGTTAGAATAACTAAGAGGGGGGTGAATCAATTATTCAGTGTCCCAAATCAAAATGTATAATTCAAAACAATTTCTTCAATTTCTGCTTGTCGGTAAGCAATAATAACTCTCACTGTATGTGCTTTTACCGATTACCAGTCTAATACTTATAACAGTTTACCGATCAAATCTAACATGTAACATGTAAAGAATGATAACAAAAAAATATCACAATCAACACATAACACAAGAGATTTAACATGGAAACCCTGTAAAGGGAAAAACCACCTGGGACCGGCAACCCAAAATTGTTCACTCTTCTGAACTGAGGTTGGTTAAGACCCAACCTTGTTAAAGGTTACAAACACACTATCAGGTGTGAACTTGTTAGAGGATTTTAGACTAGAAGTTATCATCCAACCAACATTCACTATGGGGTTGATAGGATAACAATGTTCATTCTATGAATGATACATCATAAGACTTTCAGAGTCCACTCAGTTAAGAGATTTAGACTGTATACAATGGTTAAATATGTAATAGTAAAATGACCTGCCCTAATACAACTTCAATTACAGATTACAGATCAATATTTAGTCCATGTACAAATCCTTCTGATCAATAATTCACTTCAAACTCAATACTATATCAACTTACTGTCCATCGGTAATTACTCTCTGTAGCTCAGTAACTATTTTGCAGCTCGGTTCTCACTAACCAGTATGATCAGAATGCATGAAAGCTTGTTCACATGAAATTCCTATAGCTTCTTCTTCTTCCGGCTCATTCATAAATAAATTTTGTTCTCTTATATAGATGAGTAGATCATTTTCTTCTCCACCATCAAATTTTGCCGCTTAATCACATTCATAGATTTTTCCACTTAAAACTTTCTCGGTACTTGTGTTAATAACACATTTCAATTTGCTCCATTAGATCTTCCTTAAATTTTGTCAGTCGTTGATCTGCGTAACAAACTTTATCTGTTACCTTGATGTTATACTCTTGCCAACTCATCAATCTTATTGGCTAAACTAATCATTTAATTCATTTTATCCTCCTCGATTAACAAAGAATGTGTCAGTGAACACTACTCAGTTAATATTGCAGTTGGTATACACTACACTCCATCAGTGTATACTAGAAATGCTTCATTTACCAACAACACTTCTTTGTGTCTTTCAGCTCTATACTTCATTATAGATGAATGTAACATAATAAAGTCAATATCATCAAGTCATAGACTCATCAAAAAGTTACTCAATATGTTCCTTATCCTCATCTATCTTGTACATCTTTCCTCATGTAGATTTCTCCGTTCTTCATTTCTTTTCCACTTTTCTTCACATGTCTCAGAATAGTAACTTACAAGATAAGTACTATCAAACTAGTTGACATCAATGACAACATAATATTGATTTAATCATATTCCATATCTAATCAGCAACTCCTCAGTGATCTTTAATCACAGATTCTTCAATCAGATTCCAAATTAGTTGTAGTCAACAATCTCTCCCTTTGGCATTGATGGCAACTCAAGTAATATGAAATGTACCATACACATACCAAACATACATTCTACAACTTTGTGAACAAATGTTGTAAGTCAAATAGACTTAATATGTTTAATCACTACATTACTGAACCAACATTAAGTAATACAGCTTTACCATTCTGTAATTGTAATCATTTCAATTCTTCTGTTCCATTCAGATTGTCTTTCCCTTAGATAGTTCTCGTCGGTGCTTGTTTCAAACCTTTCAACCTCTTTCATATTTTTCATCTCTCCCTTTCATTGTTGTACATTCCTTTCATATTGTTCATCTCTCCCTTTGAAAACAATTCCAAAAAAACAAATAAACAATCAGCTCTGTAGTAGCCAAGTAACTCTCTGTGGTGTTCAGAACTTCCTCTGTATCTCTGTATACTGATATCTCATCGGTCAAGTGCTCAAACTTAATCACAACCTTGAACATGATTCAAAGTGTGAACTATGCTGCATCAACATGAATGATATTCTGATAAAAGTAGGCTGATGCAACAACCAGATCACCTTAGTGACTGATAGACAGGGGATGGACCCCAAGTCTAGTCCTCAAGTATTCAAATGTGTCCTTCGGTAGAGGTTTTGTAAAAATATCAGCAAATTGTTCTTTAGATGTAACAAATTCTAACTTTACTTGCTTCTCTTGCACTTGTTCTATTAAGTAATGATACTTAATAGATATATGCTTTGTCTCAGAGTGCATCGCAGGATTCTTTGAAATATTAATAGCACTAGTGTTGTCACAATATATAATCACTGGATCAGTGATTACCTCATTCATTCCTTCCAACACTTGTTTGATATATGCAATGTTTGAATAGTTAGTAGTAGCAGCAACATACTCTGCTTCAGCAGTAGACTGAGAAATACAAGCCTTCTTTTTACTTCTCCAGGTTACAAGTCTTTCACCAAAGAAAAATGCTCCTACGGTGGTGCTTTTTCTATCATCCACATTTCCAGCCCAATCAGCATCGGTGTAAACTTTCAATTCAAACTTCCCTTCCTTAGAATACCATAATCCATAATTCTCTATTTTCTTTAGGTATCTTAAGATCCTTTTTGTAGCTATCATGTGTGATTCTCTAGGATTAGCAGAAAATCTTGCAACAATTCCCACAACATGTGCTATATCTAGCCTACTGTGAACTACGTACATTAACTTACCAATCATGGATCGGTAAAGTGTTTGATTTACCTCAGTAGTTTCATCTTCCTTTGTCAATTTGCATCTAGTATCCATCAGTGTTCCCATAGGTTTAGCATCTTCCATGCCAAATGTCTTTAGTACTTCCTTTATGTATTTAGATTGTGTGATGAATATTCCATCACTTTGCTGAATCACTTGTAGTCCAAGAAAGAACTTAATCTCTCCAAACATAGACATTTCAAATTCCTTTTGCATTTCATCAGTGTTCTCATAGGTTTAGCATCTTCCATGAAAAATGTCTTCAGTACTTCCTTTATGTATTTAGATTGTGTGATGAATATTCCATCACTCTGCTAAATCACTTGTAGTCCAAGAAAGAACTTAATCTCTCCGAACATAGACATTTCAAATTCTTTTTGCATTTCATCAGAAAATGCCTTGTAGACAAGATCTGAGCCACCAAAGATAATGTCATCAACAAATATTTCAGTAATGATAATAGTATCATTAGTATCACCTTTCACATACAAATTTTTGTTTTCACTTGTTCTTACAAATCCTATACTTAACAAGTAAGTATGCAATCTTTCATACCATGCTCTCGGTGCTTGCTTCAATCCATATGGTGCTTTATGTAGTCTACATACCATGTCTTTATTGTCAGGATCAACAAATCCTTTAGGTTGTTCAATGTAGACTTCTTCTTCAAGTATACCATTCAAAAATGTTGACTTCACATCCATTTGATAGACTTTGAATTTCTTATGTGTAGCATATGCAAGTAGCATTCTAACTCCTTCTAATCTAGCAACAGGTGCAAATGTCTCACCATAGTCAATGCTTTCTTCCTATGCATATCCCATGCATACTAATCTAGCTTTATTTCTTATGACTTCACCATTTTCATTCAATTTATTCATGTATATCCACTTAGTACCGATAACATTCTTATCTTTTGGTCAGGGTACTAAGGACCAATTTTTGTTCTTTTCTATTTTCTCTATTTCCTGATGAAGGGTGCTCCCCTTAATACCACAAACACATAACAAAAACAAAGAAATAACAACAATATGCAAGAATAGAAAATTGGCTTCTTATTATCTCCACAAATGTGGAATTACAAACTTTCAAAATTACAATATGCAAAGCCACATGGGCATTCCCTTACAATATTTTGTAGGACAAAGCCTCAAATCAATACCCAGAACTACCCTAGACAACACTACGAGCCTTCTTTATATAGACATTTTTCCACTGCCCGAGAAGGTTCTAGAAATTTAGCCCTAAGGGCCGACCAAACTTAGAATTATTTTATTTTTCAATTTATTACATCAAAGTCAGCTCAAAATAAATTTTGAAACCCGAACAGAAATTTTGAAGGAAAATTATTTTCTGCCATTTTAGGTGGCCTGACTTTCGGAGACCATAAGTCATCACTAGTTGACCCGATTGACTATTATAACCCCATTTTGGAAATGCCACGAAGCACTCTACAGACTTGCCCAATGCAAGTGCCCATCACCCAAATTTTTGACCTCATCCGGGGCCTCTAAAGCCTTCAAAACTGAGTTCAATGTTTCTATACCCTGCTGCCAATACCGAAAATCTTCAATATCTTTAAAACTAGACCTGATCTAGCCATGAAACTTTTTTGGTAGGCTGATATGACTGAGATGAACCTCCACATGTAAAATTAGAAAATTCCGAGATCGTGACACCAACTTACTAAAAATAGAAAGTTTCCATAAATAGCATCTCTGCACAAGATAGCCCTTATTGAATACAAAAATAGAAATATTTTTTGGGTGATGCAAGATTTCTCTTACACCCAGGGTAATTTGAGAAGTGACCCCATCATGTCTTAGGTGTGTAGAGGAAAACCAAGATGGTTAACCTCCTCCTTTGTCAGCCATGATGAATCTTCAACAGGTCATCCTTTCCACTTGACCAGATATTCTTCATATGTCCTATTCCTTGTGCTTCTACCAACACGACTATCCAGTATATCCTCAATCTCTTTGGTATCTGAACTAGTTGCTGGAATACTCCACAATGCTGTTGTGATCTTAGCTTCAACACCTCCCTCATGATACTCTGTCAAATCTAAAATGTTAAACACTGGTGAAATATTCAGCTCAGTAGGCAATTCTACCTCATATACATTTCCTGAATCATGCTTCTTCAGTATTTTACATGGCCCAAACTTCTTCATTTTCAACTTGTTATATGTACCAACCGAAAATCACTCCTTCCGCAAATGAACCATGACTTCATCTCCAACCTAAAATTCCTTATGCCTCCTTTTCTCATCCGCCTTACCCTTATACTACACATTCATTTTGGTAATATGCTTCCTCAGCTTCAGCACTACTTATTTCTCCTTTATCTATCTTCCTCAACTCAAATGCATTTCTTGGACTACTCCCATATACAATCTGGAATGGTGATTTACTAGTGCTCCTATTGATAGAATTATTATATGCAAATTCTGCCTATGGTAAAATCAAATCCCATCCTGTTGGCTTATCTCCAACCAAACATCTCAGCAAATTTCCCAAACTCCTATTCACCACCTCTGTCTATCCATCAGTCTATGGATGATGTGATGAACTGAACTTCAAATCTATCTTCAAATTCTTCCATAATGTACGGTAGAAATATCCAACAAACTTAGTGTCTCTATATGAAACTATGGTCTTTGGCAAACCATGTAGTCTCACTACTTCTCTGAAAAACAATACTACTATATGAACAACATCATTAGTCTTCTTGCAGGGAATGAAATGTGCCATCTTCAAAAATCCATCAACCACCACAAAAATTGAATCATGTCCTCGATGTGTCCTTGGTAAACCAAGAACAAAGTCCATACTGATATCCTCCCAAGGCTTCTCTGGTACAGGCAATGGCTGATACAACCCTGTATTCTACTTCACTCCTTTCGCCATCTGACATACTCTACAACTCTGTACAAACTTCTTGACATCTTGCTGCAACTATGGCCAATAATAATTCTCACTAACCAAAGCAAGGGTTTTATCATGACCAAAATGTCTAGCCAATCTTTCACTATGCTTCTCTTTGATGAGATTCTCCCTCATAGAACTTTGTGGAATGCACAACTAACTCTCTCTGAATAGCATATCATCCTAGATGATAAAATCCAGCCATTTCATTCTGTCTAGAGTAATAGGTTCTTTACAAGCTTTCCAAGCTTCACCAAAATCAGGATCCTCTGGATATAAATTCTTGAGTCCCTTGAATCCAACCACCTCAATCTGCATCTCTATCAGCAATAGTTGCCTTTTGCTAAGTGCATATGCAACCCTATTAGACTTTCCATTTCTGTGTTTCAAAACAAATATATAACTTTCCTTGACTATTCAAATATTGCAAAGCTTGATGATCAGTATACAAAACAAACTCTTTAGGAAGTAGATAGTGTCTCCACTTCTTCAATGCCTGAACTATAGCATAAAATTTCTAGTGATAAATAGAATATTTTCTCTTGGCATCATTTAACTTCTCATTGAAATAAGCAACAGGTTTGCCTTCTCGGCTCATAACAGCTCCTATTACAGTACCGCTAGCATCACAGTCTACTTGAAACACCTTATTAAAATCTAGAAGTGCTAAAACAGGTTGTTCTGTAACTTTTTGTTTCAACAATTGAAAACTCTTTTCTACCCCATTAGTCCACTTAAACTCTTTTCTATCCCCTCTCATTGTTTTAGTCAAGGGACCACAAATGCTATTAAAATTTTTGATAAAATTTTTGTAAAAACTAGCTAAACCATGAAAAGATCTTACCTCGATAGAACTCCTTAGAGTAGGCCATTCAAGGATAGCCTGTACCTTCTCTGAGTCCATTTTTAGACCTTCTGTTAAAACTACAAATCCCAAATACACTAATTCTTTCTTCACAAAACTACACTTCTTCAAATTAATCAACAATTTCTCATCTCTCAGCTTCTCAAACACCATACGAATATGCATCATATGTTCCTCCAATGTCTTGCTAAAGATCAAAATATCATCTAGGTAAACAATGACAAACTTACCCAAAAATTCTTTCAGAACCTCATTCATGAGCCGCATGAAAGTGCTCGGTGCATTGGTTAGCCCAAAAGACATGACTAACCACTCATACAGTCCTTCCTTCATCTTGAAGGCAATCTTCCATTCATCTCCTTCTTTGATCTGAATCTAGTGATATCCACTCTTCAGATCTATCTTTGAAAAATACACAGCTCCACTCAAACAATCCATAATATCATCCATTCATGGCAATGGATACCTATACTTGATTGTGATCTTGTTTATTGCTCTGGAATCTATACACATCCTCCATTCTCCATTCTTCTTTGGTGCTAATACCACTGGTATAGCATAGGGACTCAGACTCTCTCGAATCAACCCCTTCTACAATAACTCATGTACTTGTCTATTCAAATCTTCACTTTCTGCTGGTGTCATTCTGTGTGCTACCTTGTTTGGAAAACTAGCTCCTAGAATCAAATCCATCTAATGACTGATCTTTCTTACTAGTGGTAATCCATTAGGTACATTATCAGATACAATATCCTAAAAGTCATTCAACAAATCTACAACCTCTACAGGTACATCCTCTACTTCCTCTTTACCAGCTTTTAGAATTAAAGAAGAACACACATGCTCATGACTCATACCATCTAAGAATTTTATTCCATCAACAAAATTTATTCTTGCATTACCACATACCTTTTCTTCGGTCTCCTTCAATGGCTTTAGCTTATGTCGCACTCTATCCTTTGTCAGGGAATAGGTATTCACATGACCATCATGTACAACACATCTGTCAAACTGCCATGGTCTACCCAACAACATATGACATGCATCCATAGATATGATATCACATAGTACCTCATCTTGGTACCCACCAATCTTGAACTTTACCAGGCACTATTCACTGACCATGACCTTGTGGTCATCCTGCACCCAGGCAATCCAATATGGATGTGGGTGTTTTTATCTCTTGAGCTTCAACTTTGTCACCATCTCTTCTGACACCAAATTTTTAGTGATTCCACTATCAATAATCACATCATAGCATTTTCCCTCACACTTACATCTAGTGCGAAACAGGCTCTTCCTTTGTTCAGGTTCATTCTCACCACTCAGTAGGACTCTTCTATTAATTAGCGTTTCTCCTCTTTTAGCATCTTTTGAATTTGATGATCTAGCATCTTCATCTACATGTGCAACTCTGGCTTGGCCTTCATTCCTCCTATCTATCCTTCCTTGGTGTTGTGGACATTCAAATGCCCTACGACCTTCTTCTCCATAGTGAAAACATGTTCCACGGAAGCCTCCTCTTCCTGAACCTTGTCCTCTTCCTCTTCCTCTCTGATCTCTATTGTTTTGATCTTGGAAATGATTGGACTTATTTCCTCTCTGATTTTGACTACTACTGGCCTCATCCTTCTTTTTCGAATCTTCATTTTGGCCTCCATATGACTGTCCACTAGATCGTCTGCCGCAACCTCTTCCATTTTGTCTGCTCTCAAACTTTTTGTTTAGCTTTTCCTCTACTTTTAGGGCAAACTGGTATGCCTCTTCAATACTGTTCATTCAAACCAGATTTAGCTCCTCCTAAATGCTTAGCCTCAACCCATTAAGGTATAGAGAAACCTTCTCCTTATCAGCTTCCGCATGGCCTATTCTAATGAGGATTTGATAGAACTCCTCTGTATACTCCTGAACAGATCATCCTGCTTGCTTCAAACTTTGCATTTTCTTCAGTAGGTCAAGCTCATAATCAATAGGGATGAATTGTCACTTCAATTTATCCACCATTCGATCCCATCTTGTGATTTTATCTTTCCCTCTTCTATTTCACTCCAATTGAATCTCTTGCCACCAGATCTTCGCATGACCTTTCAGTTTGGCCTTCGCGAATTTGACCCTATCAGGATCCTCAATATCTTCATACTCAAAATATTCTTCACATTCATTAATCCAGTCGATCAACTCCTCAGGGTTAAGATTTCCTTAAAATGCAGGAACCTTAATCTTAGGTCTTTTCCCAATCTTGGAAATGGCTCGAAAAAGTCTTTCTTCCTCCTGGTTCACAATTTCAACTTCTCCTTCTTGATCTTCTTCTTCGGCTTCATCCCCGCTTTCATCTTTGACATTAAGATTCATTCCTCTATGAATCTCCTCTTGCAATGCTTGCACTTGTCTCTAGAGTGCTCTAACCTCAGGTGTTACAACACCACCTCTTCCACCACATTCCCTTCGTGAAGGCATTTTCACAATGCGCGTTGAAACCCTAACCACGGTCCTAGTGCAAACTACCTCACAGTCGGTGATATGTTTACACACTCAGGAACTCCTGCTCTGATACCACTTGATGAAAGGTGCTCCCCTTAATACCACAAACACATAACAAAAATAGAGAAACAATAACAATATGCAAGAATAGAAAATTGGCTTCTTATTATCTCCACAAATGTGGAATTACAAACTTGCAAAATTACAATATGCAAAGCCACATGGGCATTCCCTTACAATATTCTATAGGATAAAGCCTCAAATCAATACCCAGATCTACTACCCAAAACTGCCCTAGACAACACTACAGGCCTTCTTTATATAGGCATTTTTCCATCGCCCGAGAAGGTTCCAAAAATTTAGCCCTAAGGGCCGACCAAACTTAGAATTATTTTATTTTTCAATTTATTACATCAAATTTGTCTCAAAATAACTTTTGAAACCTGAACATAAATTTTGAAGGAAAATTATTTTCCACCATTTCAGGTGGCCTGACTTTTGGAGACCATAAGTCATCACCAGTTGACCCGATTGACTATTATAGCCCCATTTTGGAAATGCCACGAAGCGCTCTACAGGCTTGACCCATGTAAGTGTCTGTCACCCAAATTTTTGACCTCATTCGGGGCCTCTAAAGCCTTCAAAACTGAGTTCAAATTTTCTATACCCTGCTGCCAATACTGAAAATCTTCAATATCTTCAAAACTAGACCTGATCTAACCATGAAACTTTGATGGCAGGCTGATATGACTAAGATGAACCTCCACATGTCAAATTAGAATATTCTGAGATCGTAACACCAACTTACTAAAAATAGAAAGTTTCCATAAATAGCAGCTCTGCACAAGATAGCCCTTATTAAATACAAAAACATAAATATTTTTTGGGTGATGAAAGATTGCTCTTACACCCAGGATGCTCCTGCATCATTTCCTCTTTCATTGCATTAACCCATTCTTCATTCTCTAATGCAACTTTCATAGTTTTAGGTTCAAACTCACAAATTAGACATGTACCTTATCTTGTTTTGCTTCTGGTTTGCATTCCAGCATGTCTGTCTCCAATGATTTGTGTTTCAGGATGATGTCTTCTGACAAAACTAGCCAAGACTTGATTTGTCCTTTCTTGTTCATCCTGCTCAGGGTCATTTCCTTGCTTGGCAGCTTCTTCATGTTCATCGATTTGTGGTGCCTGTTGTACTGCATTGTTTCCCTGCTAACCGGTTGTTACAGCTTGCGGTGTCGGTAGATACTCTGGATGTTCAATGTAAGTGAATCTACCGTAATCTTCTGGTTCCTTTGTACTTTCCTCTATGTACTTGTCATCAAACTCATCAACACGAACATTAGTACTTTCAATAATCTTATTTCTAGCCTTATTCAAACATTTGTATATTTTACTTGTAGTGGAATATCCCAAAAATATTCTTTCATCTCCTTTAGAATCAAATTTGCCATTTCTTTCATCTTTCAAGATAAAGCATTTACTTCCAAAAATTTTGAAATAACTTATAGTAGGTTTGTGTCCAAACCATAGTTCATAAGGTGTTCGGTTGGAGTCCTTCTTTAGTTGTACTCGGTTAAGAACATACACAGCTGTACTGACAACTTCCCTCCAATATGTTTGAGCAACATTATTATGTATCATCAATGTTCTAGCATAGTCAATTATAGACCTATTCCTTCTTTTAGCAATGCCATTTTGCTGAGGTGTTCTCGGTGCTGATACCTGCCTCTTGATTCCATGCTCATTGCAAAAGTTAGTAAATTCATCAGGGATAAATTCACCTCCTCTATCAGATCTTAATCATTTTATTTCTTTTCTAGTTTCTTTCTCTACCTTAGCTTTATACTATTTAAACATTTTGAAAGCTTCAAATTTCTCTTTCAAGAACATAACAGTCATCAGTCTAGTATAATCATCAACAAAAAGAATAAAATATCTATCACCATAATAACTCTGAGTTCTCATAGGACTACACAAATCGGTATGAACCAGCTCAAGTATCTTATTTGTTGAGTAGTCTTTGCTTTTAAAACTAGACTTAGTCATCTTACCTCTTTGACATTCATGGCACATAGCATGATCAGGTTTTGTCAAGTTAGGCAGTCCTCTAACTCTTTTCTTTCTACTAATCTTGATCATGTTGTCAAAGTTCACATGGCATAACCTTCTATGCCACAACCAAGCATCTTCATCCTTTATTAACAAACAAGAAGACTGATCCATATCAAGATAGAATAGATTACCTCTGGATTGTGTACCAGTTCTGACAAGTCTTCCTCCATCATTATAAATCTTCACCTTTTTGCTGTCAAAAGCCAGTCGGTGGCCTGACTTGTTCAACTGAGCCACACTTATCAAATTATAGTTTAGTCCATCTACCCAGTATGCATTTTCACATTGTAGTCTGTCATTAATTATCAGTGAGCCTTTACCTCTTACCATACAAGGTCCATCATTTCCCATTCTCACAGATCCTCCATTATGATCAACAAGATGATCAAACTTCTTTACATCACCGGTCATATGATGTGTGCAACCACTGTCTATGATCCATGTATCATTTCTGCTTACTTTAGAGATCAGGGCTGTCTCTTCATGTTTCTCTTCCTCTTCTGAGTCATCTTTCATAGCAACAAATACAACTTCTATATCATCATCAGAATTAGATTTAGTTTCAATATCTTCGGCTATGTAACATACTTTTTTGCCTTTTTCATCTCGGTTGTCTCTGTTTTTGTGTCAGTAACCTTTATTGACTCTTCTCCCGTAGCTTCCTTCAGATCGGTCTTTGGATCTATCATCATCTTTCTTCTGAGGACATCTAGCAGTGATGTGACTGACTTCTTTACAATTAAAGCATGCTAAAGGTAGCTTACCTCTATACCTTCCTTTTCCTTTGGGCAATCTTCTAGCCATAAGTGCTTCAAGCTCATCAAGTTCATCATCGGTATTGTCATCACTATCACAGTTCTTACTATTCCTGCTAGACTTTCCAATCTTCAGAGAAGACATGAAAGTGGATTCAACAGAAGAAACAACACTTTTATCAAAATTGTTTAATTCAAAGGTTGTAAGTTTACCAATCAGAGTGTCAAGAGTGAGGTTGGATGTAGCTCTTGTTTCATGAATTGCAGAAATCCTGATTGCATAAATTGGTAGCAAAGTTCTGAGAATCTTTCTTATCACTGTTTCATCATCAATCACTCCATCAGATGCTCTAATAGCATGTACCACCCCTTTGACTCTATTTGAATATTGGACAATATTCTCACCTTCTTTCATTCTCATATCATCAAATCTGCCTCTCAGACTTTCAGCTCGGGCTCTTTTGACATTCAAATCTCCACTGTAGATTTGTGCTAATTTATCCCACATTCCTTTGGTAGTTGTGCATGTCTTGATATCTTCAAATTCAGCATCGGTACAGGCAACAACAAGTTCCATCATAGTAACATTGTGTTCATGCTTATCCTTCAGTTGATCAACAGTTAGGGGACCGGTGGGCGGTTGTATGTAGCCATTTTTCATCAGATCTAGTGCTGAGTTTTCAATTCCAGACATGTGTAGCTTCATTCTACTTTGCCATACTACGAAGTTCTCTTTGTTCAGTTTTGGTACTTCCTTCTTATACATCTTGAGACCTTTATGCTTAAGTCCTTAAAACTCTATTCCAAGCAACCAGTGAGCTCTGATACCAATTGTTAGAATAACTAAGAGGGGGGTGAATCAATTATCCAATGTCCCAAATCAAAATGTATAATTCAAAACAATTTCTTCAATTTATTCTCATCGGTAAACAATAATAACTCTCACTCTCTGTGCTTTTACCGATTACTAGTCTAATACTTATAACAGTTTACCAATCAAATCTAACATGTAACATGTAAAGAATGATAACAAACAAATATCATAATAAACACATAACACAAGAGATTTAATGTGGAAACCCTATAAAGGGAAAAACCACCTGGGACTGGCAACCCAAAATTGTTCACTCTTCTGAAGTGAGGTCGGTTAAGACCCAACCTTGTTAAAGGTTACAAACACACTGTCAGGTGTGACCTTGTTAGAGGATTTTAGACTAGAAGTTATCGTCCAACCAGCATTCACTATAGGGTTGACAGGATAACAATGTTCATTCTATGAATGATACATCATAAGACTTTCAGAGTCCACTCGGTTAAGAGATTTAGACTGTATACAATGGTTAAATATGTAACAGTAAAATGACCTACCCTAATACAACTTCAATTGTAGATTAGAGATCAATATTTAGTCCATACAAATCCTTCCGATCAATAATTCACTTTAGATTCAATACTATATCAACTTACTATCCGTCAGTAATTACTCTCTATAGCTCGGTAACTATTCTGCAGCTCAGTTCTCACTAACCAGTATGATCAGAATGCATGAAAGCTTGTTCACGTGAAATTCCTGCAGCTTCTTCTTCTTCTAGCTCATTCATAAATAAATTTTGTTCTCTTATATAGACGAGTAGATCATTTTCTTCTCCACCATCATATTTTGCTGCTTAATCACATTCATAGATTTTTCCGCTTAAAAATTTCTCGGTACTTGTGTCAATAGCATGTTTCAATTTGCTCCGTTAGATCTTCCTTGAATTTTGTCAGTCATTGATCTGCGTAACAAAATTTATCTATTACCTTGATGGTATAATCTTGCTAGCTCATCAATATTATCAGCTAAACTAATCATTTAATTCATTCTATCCTCCTCGGTTAACAAAGAATGTGTCGGTGAACACTACTCGGTTAATACTGCGGTCGGTATACACTACACTCCATCGGTGTATACTAGAAATGCTTCATTTACCGACAACACTGCTTTGTGTCTTTCAGCTCTATACTTCTTTATAGATGAATGTGTAATACCCCAAAAATGGGCTATATGTTCATTAACCTCCTACATCTTCAATTCGAACAAAATCGACATCGAAGTCCTAACCTAAGGCACATCTAAACATCATCGAATCATAATTGATTATCTTAAATTCTGCATCGGGGAATATTCCTAGTAATATTCCTAATCATCATAATTATCTTTAATTTTATAATTATTTGGCGATAAATTACATTTATCCTAAGTTTGATTAATTGAATATTTTCATATTTAATTAATTAGATTTAATATTTGCCACTTAATTATGTAATTAAATTTAATTCTATCTATTATTAATTGTATTATTTAATTTTGACAATAAATCAAAATTCCTATCTTTAATTGATTAAATTCTTATTTAATTAATTAAAGCATGTTGTCATTATTTAATAATATAATTTTTAATAAAAGTTTGGTAAAATAGTTAATTAACCCATAAATTAACTATTTATTTTCAAAAATCAGTTGAGTTGAGGATAAATCACTTTATTTATTTATTTAATTCTTAATTATTATGCATATTCAAAAGAAACAGTTAAACTCCAAATCAGAAAATCAATGCAAGTTATTGACTTTTTGGAACTCAACATCCTTTTGGAGTTCAAAAAGCTGATCTAAACTCTAATTTGAGTTAAAAAACTATTTTTGCATGATTTTGAGAATTAACTATCTTTCATGATCAGATAACTCAAAAATCAAGCTGAGTTTATTTGAGTGATTTATGGCTTTTATCCATGCACCTCCAAAGCCCTGGATTTCTATAAATTAAAGGCTTCAGCTCTTCACAAATCATCTCATATTTTGCACAATCACGCTGGAGAATTGGAATTGAAGAATCAAAGCTCTTGCGAATCGACATCTTTGTGAGATCAATCTTATTTTTGCATTCATATTACATATCATTGTTAGATTTATAGCATATCAGTTTTCAATAGCATTCATATCATATCAGTTTTTATCATTCTTATTGCATAGAAAATATAAAAAATATAGATTAATTACATTTATTCCATATCTAGAATTGCATTCAAATCCTTCATTTAGGTGTCGTCTAGGTCACTGATCTCGATAATAATCTGAGAACATTAATCTCGCACCTATTAGAAGGCAGTAAATCGCTTGGTTAGATAGCTTTCAATTTTGCACGATTTTGATTATCACTAACCTCTAATATTTTACTGAGTGTTGTGTCTACAGATCAGGTATAATTTTCACACACACATTTCTAGTGCCCACCGTGGGGCCCTGAAACGGGTTTCCCTTCATTTCTATCAATTTTCTATCTTTTGAGGATAATGGTTTCAAGGGTCCTGGTATACTCTGTAGGACGTATTCTATCAAAGTTGTCCGTACACAGCAATTTTTATCATTTTGTTCGTACTTCCGTACATCTCTGTACAAATTCTCGCGCGAGATTTCACTTGTGTCGCGCGAGATTTTTTTCTGTGTCGCGCAAAATTTCACTGGTATCATTTTTGTGCGCGAAAAATCACTTTCTGGCGCGAGACTACAGTTCCTCGCGCGAGACTTTATCTTTTATCGTGCGAGACTCCACTTCCTCGCGCGAGTCTTCATATTTTTGTTGCGCGAGATAGTACTTCCTCGTGCGAGACTTCATTCTTCATCGCGTGAGACAGTTTTTCCTCGCGCGGGACCGCATTCTGCCTCGCACGAGATTTTGCTACAGAGACACATAATTTGTAGATTTGTACTTTCAGATTATTGATTTCTAACGCTTACAATTTGCTGTTGATTGGTCTTGATTTTGTACTTTCGGATGTGTGCTAAATTTTGGATTGCAGAGTGTTGGACCTAAGGTATTCTTCTCAAGCTGATAATATTTCAATTTGGATCCTAAAATAAATCTCTTATGTGTCTGGCTTGTGTGCATCCTTTCATGCTTTTATCTATTTCTACACACTTGCATAATTGATACTAGGTTGTAATCCCTTAAGGATTCATTAAGTAGTCTTAGAATACTTGTGATTGATCTTGATTTCTATCTTGGGTTATTGGACTCACTAATCCGCCAGCCCCTCATTTCTGCCCCGTGATTGCAATCTCAGCGCCATAAAGGGGAGGGGTCAACAGGATAGAAGCGTTAAATGTTCCACTTGGCAACCCTTTTGTGCTTTTAGGAACTCACTTGTTTTCTAAGTTGTGGACTTATTTTTAGCTTGTGTGAGGTGTTAAGTGTTCCACCTTGTGGACTCATCTCATATTTTCTTTAAGCATTAAGTGTTCTTCTTTCTACTTTTTGAATACTTTTGGTAGATTTACTTTCGGAACATATATCTGTGCTCACATAGTAATTAGGCCCTATGAACACTATTCATGATTCTTGAGAGATTGGATTCCTAGTGAAATCTTTCTTGACGACAGAATCCTTGTAGGTAGGGAGGATACTTAGTGCGTTTCACATTCAACTTGGTTAGTGCATCTTCTCTTATTGATCGACACATTCTCTCTCCGGAGAGGTTGATAGATCACGTAGGGTTGATATCATGAGCTTTGGTGAATCAAAATTGGTTAGTGTTTCTTCTCTTATGGATTGATACATTCTCTCCCCGGAGAGGTTGATAGATCACGTGGAGTTGATATCACAGACCTTGGTGGAACAAAACTTTGTCTTAGCGTGTCGGATTAATCTGCTTGCTTTGTTTAGGTTAAAAGTGAAGAGGTGTCAAAACCTTGAATCTGGAGCCAAGTCCCCTTGTGGTATACTATTGTGAGTCATCTTTAGAGAGGGTTAACCGTAGCGGACAATCCCTTCACAGGGCAAACTGCGTTGACGGAACCTCAAGAGGTAATAGCCATTTTTGCCATGGTAGTGACAGCCGCTATATAAATGTCCTTGTGGAAGAAATCTCCATGGGTATGGTTCATTGTTGGGTTGTCAGATCTCCCTAGCAGCTCTTGAAGATTAAGTTCTCGGACTGTGTCAAAACCCTGGTGCACCGGGATTGGAGTTCACCCCTTTGAATCATAAAAGTTGCAGAGTCAAACCATTACTAAAAACCCTAGAGAGGCCAATTTTTCATTCTCAGGTATATGTGTGTTATTGCAAAACTTTTCAGAACATACACAATTAGTACTCTCAGGGATTAGCACAATTTGGTCACTTGATTGTTCATGCGCAAGGTTGCTTTTGCCCTTGTTCATTATTTTCAGACGTGTTTGGAATCACTTGCTTGCTGTTCTGCGTGCTTATTTATCTACTTGGCTATTAAAAATGATCAAATCTGGTATAACCTTCAAAATTTGGATAGTACAATTTGAAAACAATCCAAAACTAAAGACCTTAAATTTTGCAAAAATTGACGTAAAATCTTTCTGAAGTCAAAAGTCATTTTAGCAAGTCAAAAGTCGTATGAGTTTTGTCAAGTGTCATTTCAGTATTACCCAATTGTCGTATGAGTTTAGCAACTGTCATTTCATAGACTACCCAGTGTCATATGAGTCTGCAAAGTGTCGTTTGGAAAAATTTGGGAGAGTTGTCAGAAATTGTCAAATTGCAAGATATCCAATGTTTTCAGCCTAATTCTAGAATCTGTCGAACAAATCACTGTGTCAAGAACAGAGCAGTAGCTATTGAGAATCAGTATACATGTCTCAAAGAATCAGTAAACAAGAGGAAGAAGCTCTGATCGCCACTATAATGAAACAGATACATGCTATGCAAGTCCAGCTTGACAAACTTGGGAAAGAAAAGGAACCTCTATACTCTTTTCCATTTGATAAAGACTTGTACATGTCACCATGCCCCCCAAAAAAATTTGAGCAATATGATACCTCTTCCACGGAGAGTGACACATCTAGCTTTGAAGACTATGATGACTATGACGACAAACAATGTAATGATACCTATGACACCTCTATTCTTAAGAGTCCTCCTCATCGTTCATTCCTGCTTACTAAAAATGGGTTGTCACATTGGATAGATCGTGATGGTGATCCATATGATTCTAATTTTGAAAGAGATTTTGATGGCTTTTGTGGACAATACCTTGATGATGATCCATCTACTACTGCTGAGGACTATAAAATACATCGTGCTAGCTTGAAATGTCAATACTATAAGGATCTCTCCTCTAAGAACTCTCAGGCTGAAAATAAAGATTACACTCTCAAGCAAGATCATGTTAATGTTGGACCTTTGTCTTGTGATGGTTCCCTTCTATCCCCCACTTCCTCCAATACTCGTACATTTCCTAAAGCTTTTGAGTCTTTCACATCTTTCACAGAACCTTCATCTGACACAAGCCCTGATACTTTTCATGTGGTTCCCTATAGTTATCCTCCAGGGCTACCTCTTAAAGAAACTCAAGCTAACCTTCACTTGGCTACAAATACTTTCAATAATGATAAACCTAAAGAGCCTAAGCCTTCATATGCTATAATCCCTACTTCAGCTAGTCCTCCACCATCTCTTCCAAAGTCATCCATACAATCCCAACATGCTTCCTTGTCCTTAGAAGTGGCTCCATGTCAAGAGGACTCTAAAAATGATAAAGAAAAGAAGATAAAGAAAGATCAAGATCAAGAACCCTCCATGTCATCCAATTCCTTTCATGATGTCTCTTATCCGCTTCATGGTTCTTTTGATCCTACAGACCCTTTTTCATGCATTCCACCATGTCTTAAGTCTTCTCCTAAGCAAGATCAAGCTACTACTTACACTATTGAGCTTATTGACAATCAAAATAACCTTACTACACTTGTGCTTTCCAAGGATGATACTTCCATTAAGGTTGGTAAAAATGGTGTTCCTTCCAATGTTAAGCCTATTGAAAAATAAGAGAAAAATTATGCGCTTATGCTATCCGAAGATCCTTGTCAAGATCAAAGTCTTTCATCTTCTTGTTCTACCACTCCATGTTCACTTCCACTTTCTACTCTTCCTAAGTCTTTGCAAGCTTTGAACAATCCTATCAAAGAAGGTTCTCATATTCAAGATGTCCATGAGTCTATTGAAAATTCTAATGCTCACTCTAAAGATGCTGATATCCTTGGTTGTCATATAGATGCTGATGAACTTATTGATTATCCTTTTGCGTCTTCCACTTCCATCCTTGGACCTCTTCCACCACTACAAAGGGCTTCATGCCTTCCTTCCATCTTGGGTCCTTATGTCCCTTCACTTTCCCCTCCTAACTCTCTTAATTTTCCATCCATCTTGGGTCCTTACATACCTCCATCTCCTATCTTTCCTCAAGATCAACATAGATTCATACCCTTGAATCCATTTCATCCACCCACCCATCTAAACCAGTCATATCCTCCTTCTTCCACAAGTCCCAAGTCTTTCAGAAGTAACTTGAATGTTCAATACAAGAAAAAGAAGCAATACAAGAATCCATCAAAAAAAGAAGATCACCATGTCTCCTCTAATCGACATGGAGGCATAAAGTCAAAAGAGATATCTAAGAAAAAAACTACAAGACAAGTATGGGTTCCAAAATCCATCATTGAAGATATTATCTCTAAATCATCAAAAGGAAATAAAAAGCCTACGACTATATGGATTCCAAAGTCTCTCTTGAAAGAGTCTGGTGTTGAACAAAAAGTGAAATTGACATTCAAGCTTCCAAAGGCTTCCACTACATCTCCTTCCAAAAATATTCTTCCATTTCATGCACCCAAACCTCAACCTCTGCTATCCATTCGCCATATTCCTTCATGTATTCCTTCATTCACGATTCCTCCATCCTCTCACCACCCTTCAAGGTATGTGTTGACGTTGATCTTGCCTTCCTTTCCACCTACCCTTTTACAATCCTTCCATGCATTAACCTTCTACCTTCTATCCTTTTTCCTCATTTGCCTATTCCTCCTATCTTCCAACCTCACTCGCTTTGCATAAAACCTTATCCTCCATTTTTCTCTTTCATCTCCCTTTCCCTATCAGCATCTTTGAGCGTGTTATTTTGAATCCTTGGCATATCATGGTTTATCCTTTCAAGGAGCATTATCTAAAAAGCTTGCCTTCTTCCAAAAAAAAAAAAAAATTGAAAAAATTGAAAATGTGCCTTGGTGAAAACCTGGAAACAGGTGCCTTGGTAGCAAAAGTAAAGAGAAATAAATTCATCTTATGGTGAAAACCACTCCCTTGTGGCGCCTTGGATAATTACCATGATGAAAACCTGGCAATCAGGCATTATGCGTAGTTCTTCTACATATTTCATCCATTCCATCTTCTCTCTTTGATCTTGACAATGTTAATCTGTACATGAATATTTGGCTATTTTGTGAGCTATCTTACGGTGATCTTGCTTTCATTCCTTCCATGTTTAGCCTTCATATCCATCTTCCTCCATTCATTTTCGCCTATCGCTATCTTTTTCCCATTTGGTCTTGATCTAATAAAAAAAGAAAGAAAGAGTAAAACACAGTGCTATGAAGCCTCTTGACATGTCTACTCTTTTGGAATGCATCCTTTCCTGCTCTTGCATCACGCTTTTGTGACTTATCCTATGCTAGCTTTTCATTACTTGTCCAAATGTGCTTTACATGAATATTTTTCTCTAGCTTGGGTATTCTTGAGGAGTTTCCCCTTGAGGATTTCTTCCCTTCATTTTCCTTCATTCTCTTATCTTCCATCTCTTCCACCAGCTTGCTAATCCCTCTTGTTCTCCACCTTGCTAGAAATTGGGACTGCACGATATGATCTTGCTTGGGAGTTTGCAAATGGAAAAAGATGCTATCAAGTATACCAAGTATCAGAACAATTATCAGAATCAGTATCAGAATCAGTATCAGAACTAGTATCAGAACAATTATCAGAATTAGTATCAGAATCAGTATCAGAATCAGTATCAGAACCAGTGTCAGAACAAGTATCAGAATGGGCATACAGAACTAGTATCAGAACACCTACAGGGGCTACACCTTTCGCTTTAGTTTATGGGTCTGAAGCGGTACTGCCTATTGAGGTTGAAATCCCATCACTCAGAATCAGAATGCATGGACTTGTCACTGGTGAAGACTACAAAGTGTCTAGGTTACAAGAACTTGAATTACTAGATGAGTGCAGACAAGCAGCGTATGATCATCTCAGAGTGTATCAGAAAAGAATGTCTAGAGGCTACAACAAGAAAGTCAGACATAGAAAATTTCAGGTTGGCAATCTAGTGTTGAGAAAAAAATCCTAAAAATCAATCACATCGAGAACGCAAGGGGAAGTTCGAACCCAATTGGTTGGGTCCCTTTGTTATCACTGCTACTTTTGGCTCTAGTGCCTATCAACTCTCAACCACTGAAGGAGAACAGCTCCGAGAACCAATCAACATTCTCCATCTGAAGAAATTCTACACCTAAGGCATTCAGTGCTTGGTAAATGTCCTAAAAAAATCTTAAAAATCTGAAAAAGTCCTGAAAAAATGAACATCTTGGTGAAAACCTAGCAATAGGCACCTTGATGATTCGCAAAAAAATCAAAAAAATATCAAAAGTACAAAAAAATTAAAAAAAAACAAAAGTACAAAAAAATTGAAAAAATAAAAAATACAAAAAAAATGAAAAAATACAAAAAAAAATGAAAAAAGAAAGAAAAAGTGCCTTGGTGAAAACCTGGAAACAGGCACCTCGGTAGCAAAAATAGAATCTCTACCAAGATGGTGAAAACCTGGCAAACAGGTGCCACTTGTTCCAAATGCTCCATCTATCAGCACAATCTTGGTCTTTCCCAGCTTTCAGTCTTGCTTTAGTTTATACATATCTCCCAGTTTGTTCCTGCATTTCCAGTTTTCAATAAGTCGGCCTGTACACCAACCAGCTCAAGCGTCTGCATCCTATCAATGTTCACACTTGGGGGCAATCAATGTCATATCCTATGGTCTCCCATGTATCTTAGACGTGTCATATCCACTCAGAGTCCTTTGAAGCTTCAAGTTGAGTCAGTCAGTTTGTCTCGTCTCCAGAAAGGATTTTGCATCAACAACAATCAAACATCAAAACTCAACTGAAAATAATCTGTGCTTTTCATGCTTTTATCTCCTTGTAGGCTTACTGATTCGCATTGAGATTTTTGCATATTGTGTCCCTTCGAGCTCTTCGATGATGTCTTTTATAGGATTTAGAGAGTGATGACTGGGGGCATAATCTTTTCTTTGTCTTCTGCTTGTATGTGAAAATCTAACAGCTTTGGAAATTCTGGATTGAAATGGTGTCCGACTGTAAGAGCCTCTATCTCGAATTGGATGGCCATGCGTACCTCAACCATTGATACCCAAAAAATTCAAGGAAGTTTGATCTAACTATTGTCTTTTTGAGTAAGTTCTTTCTCCTACTGTGGAATGCAATCTTGCCTAAGGATGTGAACGATAAAGGATCACTACGGGTAATTCACATTGGATTTAGAATGATCTCTTAGCTGTTTGATGTGTTTTTAATGCAAGGTGTACTCAGGTCATCACAACGTTTATGTTTTGATGCTTGTACAAATTGCTATATCAAAATGGACATGATATTCAGGTCATCCTGGCGTTTGTGCCTTGGTGCTTATATCTAATCCAACATTCTGAAAACAAATCAATATTCATATGTCCATGGTTGTATAACCAGTGGGTGTTGTATTGATTCTTGCACATACAAATCAATATTCATATGTCTATGGTTTCATGGCTAGTGGGCATTGTATTGATTTATCCGGTTACCTAAAAGTTCAATGATGATAACAAATCGACACATGATCAGTGACTAGGTCCTAGGTCTTAGGTTGCATTTCATTTTGCATGTCTCATTGCATTTTGCATGTTTACATGATCTCACAATGATTAAACGAACTTCAATGCTTAAATGATTCTTCAAATCGCATCTTCAAGTCTAACAAGAGCTGAATCTCACACGAAGGTTCCTCCAATGAAATAGCAAGTAGAATCCTTTTTCGGGATCAAAATTCAAATCTGAGATCATTCATATTATTAACTACTTGCATATTCGACCTTCAATCATCACAGAAATCTAGTATTCAACTTAACTGATTATCTTACATCAAATTATCAAAATTTCAACTTGGTCAACCATGGTCAACTCATGGTCAAACCTAGTCAAACTTGGTCTTTTGGGACCTTCCAACGATGCAGAATGCGTTCTCGGATGTAAATAACCACTTCTCAAATCAATTAACATGCTTCTAAACTATCAACGCTGACTTTTCTTGTCAGATTTCAATTTTAATCCCGAAGGGGGCATGGTATTGCACATCATTCAAAATCTGTAAATCAAATTCTATCGATCAAGTCTATCAATATCTTTCATCAGTGATCAAGACAAACAATCACGTCTAGTTACTGATTCATCAAAAGTCCTCATCGCTCGGGGCAAATCTATCATCACTTGGGGCATATCAGATTCATCGATCCATATCAATCTGGTATTCTCTTAATCTTGTAATCTGTATCAGTTTTTGCAACCATCAGATCATAGTGTTATTTCCTTGGTTCTTCGGCAACTAAAGGATTCGGATGTGATACCTGCTAGTTCTGCTAAGACAATCGAGTCTAGAATGGGTCACTCACTTCTTATCAATCCTAAGGTTCAGAATCAGGCATTTTGACACTTTTTCGCAATAATAGGTTCATTTGCTGCTACAGTGAACATTATCTTTGGTCATTCAAGACCTATTATCTCCATATCAATTCAATATCAATCAACTCCTATCTCAATATCTTTCAATCGGTTTCTATCTTGAGATCGGTTTATCTTTTGAATCAGTTTCATATCTTTATCAAACACAGACTATCTTTGAACCACTGCACTTCGAACAGTAATTCAAAGAGGGGCAAAATGTAATACTCCAAAAATGGGCTATATGTTCATTAACCTCCTACATCTTCAATTCGAACAAAATCGACATCGAAGTCCTAACCTAAGGCACATCTAAACATCATCGAATCATAATTGATTATCTTAAATTTTGCATCGGAGAATATTCCTAGTAATATTCCTAATCATCATAATTATCTTTAATTTTATAATTATTTGGCGATAAATTACATTTATCCTAAGTTTGATTAATTGAATATTTTCATATTTAATTAATTAGATTTAATATTTGCCACTTAATTATGTAATTAAATTTAATTCTATCTATTATTAATTGTATTATTTAATTTTGACAATAAATCAAAATTCCTATCTTTAATTGATTAAATTCTTATTTAATTAATTAAAGCATGTTGTCATTATTTAATAATATAATTTTTAATAAAAGTTTGGTAAAATAGTTAATTAACCCATAAATTAATTATTTATTTTCAAAAATCAGTTGAGTTGAGGATAAATCACTTTATTTATTTATTTAATTCTTAATTATTATGCATATTCAAAAGAAACAGTTAAACTCCAAATCAGAAAATCAATGCAAGTTATTGACTTTTTGGAACTCAACATCCTTTTGGAGTTCAAAAAGCTGATCTAAACTCTAATTTGAGTTAAAAAGCTATTTTTGCATGATTTTGAGAATTAACTATCTTTCATGATCAGATAACTCAAAAATCAAGCTGAGTTTATTTGAGTGATTTATGGCTTTTATCCATGCACCTCCAAAGCCCTAGATTTCTATAAATTAAAGGCTTCAGCTCTTCACAAATCATCTCATATTTTGCACAATCACGCTGGAGAATTGGAATTGAAGAATCAAAGCTCTTGCGAATCGACATCTTTGTGAGATCAATCTTATTTTTGCATTCATATTACATATCATTGTTAGATTTATAGCATATTAGTTTTCAATAGCATTCATATCATATCAGTTTTTATCATTCTTATTGCATAGAAAATATAAAAAATATGGATTAATTGCATTTATTCCATATCTAGAATTGCATTCAAATCCTTCATTTAGGTGTCATCTAGGTCACTGATCTCGATAATAATCTGAGAACATTAATCTCACACCTATTAGAAGGCAGTAAATCACTTGGTTAGATAGCTTTCAATTTTGCACGATTTTGATTATCACTAACCTCTAATGTTTTACTGAGTGTTGTGTCTACAGATTAGGTACAATTTTCACACACACAGAATGTAACATAATAAAGTCAATATCATCAAGTCGTAGACTCATCAAAAAGTTACTCAATGTGTTCCTTATCCTCATCTGTCTTGTACATCTTTCCTCATGTAGATTTCTTTGTTCTTCATTTCTTTTCCACTTTTCTTCAGATGTCTCGGTGTAGTAACTTACAAGATAAGTACTTTCCATATCTAATCAACAACTCCTCAGTGATCTTTAGTCATAGATTCTTCAATCAAATTCCAAATCAGTTGTAGTCAACATTCCACATCCTCCATAAGCCCACATGTTTGTGTGCCCCACACTTGCATTATATGCAAGAATATGTGCTTAGGTCCCCTGACTGATAGTGATGCATATAATTTCACCTTCGAGGTGGATGATTCTACACATCACACTACAGGCACTGAAGCATCTCATGGAGATGTGCATCAGGGGCCTACAGAGCCACAAACTCCCACTATTATGGTAAGGGTAAACAATTCACTTTTTACATTGTATTTAAATTTTATTGTTCATATTTTTAGTAGAATTTCCTTATAATAATTTCCCACTTATGTATTTTTATGTGTTACATTTATGTTCAGTTGATGACAGAGGAAGAGATGGCACAGGTGGAGGGGTCCACTCTTTCGGCCATATCATTTGGTCTTGACACTTCCACAGTACATATGTTTTAATGTACTCATTGGTTTCCTTTTAAATTATGATAATAGTATATGTACATTGTTTTCTAATTTTTATGATCATCTTATACATAGTGATGCAGGTGTCACTAGTTGCCATCGAGGGGCAATGTGAAGGGGTGTAGGTGTTAGCCGTTGACAAGGGAAAGGTAATTAAGTAATTTAGTTTTTTTATGCATACATGTATACTTGTCAGTTGTGCGTACTCATTTTTAATTTACATGGTTTATTTGACAGAGAGTGGCATATGATGATGTTGTGAGACCCTATCGTCACAATAGAGTCATAGGCAAATCCATTCACGGTGATAGCCCCATGGTATGTACATTTCTAAAGTTATTTGTGTGTATTTTACTATCAAGTATATATAAAATGGTCAAGTTATGATAGTATGAAGTATCCGTTTGACTTTTGTAGGTCACTCTTAGTTTGAGGGAGGTAGAACACTAAGGGTTTGTATCATTTATGACTCAGCCAACAATCCCTAAAGAAAGTTCAACACAAGTAAGTTTTAATGTTAATTTAGTTATTTTGTAAACATATATTTTCTACCAAGTATTTAACATTAAATAGTATAACTCATAGATCAATCTCATGTTCACAAACATATATGGGTGGGAGTCAACATTGGTGGCATTGTTCCTGCGCTACCAAGGACATATATTAGGTCTCATGTCCACGGGAGGAGACAGAGAGGTGAGGTATATGAGAGTTCAATTTTAGTTTAAATTTTATTTATTATTGTTGACTATGATTCTAAATTTTAATCTAACTTGGGGTTTCACTTTTATGTTTTAATGCAGGATCCATCAGAGCCAAAGAGTACTTCAAAGAGGCTACATTTTGATGATCCACCAGTAGAATAGGATGTCCTAGAAACATTTGTAGTTGAAATTCTTATTTTGAGATGTCATATGACACATTTTGAGATGGCGTATGCCACATTGTATCTAGATATGTTGATCTGTAAATATGTACAAAATTATTATTAATTTTGATATATATGAAACTTGATATTTGATCCAATTTGTTAATTACATGTGTTCATTTATTCATTGTTAGTATGTAAAAATGCTTGTGTGTATGTACTCATGTGTACAATTTATGCCTTAAGTATATTCATGTTTATTCAAGTACATTCTTCATAACCTAAATTCATGTGTATGGGCTATGTGCATGACTTAAGTGAATTCATGTGGTATGCTTTATAATCTATGTGCTACATGTATGCTTCATGACTTAAGAAAATTTATGTGTATGCTCTCCTACTCTCTCTCTCTCATACTCTCTCTCTCTCTCTCTCTCTCTCTCCTACAAGAGGAGAGGTGAGCAACATGGTAGAGGAAGAGGAAATAACCAAAGAGCAAGGGGTAGGTTCATGAGTAGAGGTCCTTCTCCTAACAATCAAGGGGAAAATAGAAACCAGAGGAATGAATCTGAAACAAGTCATAGAGGTTCTTCTAGAGGAAGGAGACCACATGGAGGATGAAGATCTAGTGGTAGGGGAGAAAGTGCCTTCACAGGAAGATGTTTCTCCTGCAATCAAGTGGGCCATCAGTCTTTTAGATGCCCTGAAAAGACCAATCACCATCAAGGGGACATAAGAGTGCAACTAGCCCAAGATGAGGACTGTCAAAGTACTACTTCATACCACACTATAGCTTCTTCTTCCAAGAAAGCTAGGCCAGAAGTTGGAGTGTGCCTGATGTTCAATCAGTCACTCCTAATACCACCTAACTAGGAGCATCCCCAAAGGAAAGTGATCAGGATTAAAGTGGGAAAATACTGAAATCTAATTTTTTCCAAAATTTCATATGTTTTAGTAAATTGCATTTTTGAGGGTCTTCGATGCATTTCTGGGTGAACATGCTACCCGATAACATGATGGAACATCGATGTTTCTAAAATTTCATTCAAGATTATTTGAATACCTTTCCAACGCATCAAACGGTTTGTAATTCAGAGCTAGGACGAGAAAGTTATGCCTCCTCCAAGTGGACCTAAATTTTATATTTAGTTTTTTGATAAATTTTGATAGTTTTAATAGTTTAATTGTAATAAACATTATAATGACTCTTCATTTCAATTCCAAGGGATTTGTGTGACCCTTGGGATCCATCTAACTTGTATAAACTCCAATTTTGAATAGAATGAAGATAGTTTTTTTTGGTTTGCAATCTTGTTGTTCTCAATTTTCGTGTTGAATTCTACAATACTGCAGGTATCACACCAGGTATTGTAATCTGGTTTTCATAAATTAGATCAGTGGTATCAGAGCGGGAATGCTCCTTTATGCCAATTTACACAAGGTCTTCCTACCAAATATTAGGATTGGATACACAAGATTTGTCAAAATACCCACCTTTGAGATGCACACGATCGAAGATGTCAAACGATGATGTTAAGAAGTTGGTCGAGGAAGCTTTAAATAAGCAACGAGAGGAGATGATGAGTCAATTTTCATGCCTCCTACAGAAGCAAAAACCCTCTGAATCTGAAACATCATTTCGTGGAAATACCCCTTTCAAAGTGCAGGTCAATTTTGACATCCCGAATTTTGAAGGAAAGGTCGATTCTGAAGCTGTTGATAACTGGTTATCAAAGTTGGATAGGTACTTTTCTGTAAATAATTTCTCAGATGCTAAAAAGATAACATTTTCTCTCCTCAAAGCTGAAACCCATGTGAAATTAGCATGGGAGACCAGAGTAGCAAATAAAGAACAAGAATCAGTTGATGAAGCTAGTTTTATACTATCTCTTGATAAGAAGCCCACATGGGGAGAATTTGTGGAATACATAAAAGAAGCTTACCTCCTGGAGGATGTATATGAAAAAAAATACATAGAATGGAAACTTCTTCAACAAAAGAGGGATCAGTCTGTGCAAGATTACACCAATACATTCCATTCACTTTCAGCAAAACTCGGTATTAATGATTCAGAGAAGCATCAAATTTTGAAATATCGGAGTGGACTTCACAGGTATATTCAAACAGAGATGGAATTTTTAAATATTGAGACATTGGCAACTGCCTATAAATATGCTACAAAAATTGAAGAAAAATCCAAGCAAAAAGGGAAGAGGGACTACTTTGCAAACAACAAGCCAAGGGTTGAAGGTGGCAATAAATTTGCAGGAAAACAAGTGACCAAGGAACTTCATTCAAATTCACCCAAGAACACATGGTGGTCTACTAAAAAGACAGACACAGGCATGTGGTGTGAGATGCATAAGTCTCCAACCCATAATACAAAGGATTGTCAAAGTATTAAAAATTTGATGACAGAAATACGAGGAGAGGAAGCTGAACCTGAATCGTCACCAATAGATAATTCTGAGAAAGAGGAGAATGATTCCATCATAGAAGCAAACCCATATGCCGTAGTTGGAACTACTAAAGTATTGCCTCATGAAGATGAAGAGAGACTTTTTCATTCACAGATGTGGGTTGATGGAAAGCCTCTGCATTTTATTGTTGACAGTGGAAGTCAAAAGAATTTGATCTCTAGGGAGACAATCAAAAGATTAAATCTAAAAGTGACAAGACACCCACAACCATACTCTATGGGATGGGTAAATGAGGGACAAGATATTCAAATAAATCAACAATGTCATTTGCCATATTCAATCAAGCCTTTCAAGGATGAAGTGATATGCGATGTAGCACCATTGGATGTATGCGATGTCTTGCTGGGGCAGCCATACATGTATCAGAGGCATGGGGTGTATGAGTCCAGGCCACGTAGTGTTACAATCAAGCTTGGTGGGAAGAGGTATCGAATACCAGAGGTATGTCCAACACAAACTACTTCTTTAATTAGTGCTAAACAATGTAAATGCTTGATTGCTCAAACTGGAGCTTTTGTTGTACTCATGATTCGCCCTGAACAAACAAAGTCAGTTGTTCTTAATACACATGCTAAGGTAACAGAGAATCAACAAAATCAAATGGATAAAATTTTGAAAGAATATCACAGTGTGTTTACACCACCAGTGGGAGTACCAACACACTGTCAAGTCAAGCACTCTATTGATTGAATTCTACAATACTGCAGGTATCACACCAGGTATTGTAATCTAGTTTTCATAAATCAGATTAGAAAGCTATCTTCAAAACCACCTACAAGGTAAAAGGGAAGGTATGTAAAGTGATAGTAGATTCTGGTTCTACTGAGAACTTAGCATTAGTTGAAATGGTAGATAAACTTGGTTTGAAATGAATACCACACCCTAGGCCTTATAAAGTCTCTTGGTTAAGAAGAGAACAACAAACTATAATCAGTGAACAATGTTGGGTTGATTTTCAGATTGGGGGATATAGAGACAAGGTTATGTGTGATATTGTAACAATGGATGCTTGTCATCTCCTTTTAGGGAGACCTTGGCAATTTGACACCAAGGCCCAACATGATGGAGAATAAAATGTCTATACCTTAACCAAGGGTGGGGAAACTTATACCATGACACCACTGCTAGAAGACAATAAGGATAAAGCTTTTCCTAACACTATTTTGATGGTTGGGGAGAAAGAATTTCTCAAAGGTCTTAAGGAGGACAAGGTACCCTATTTTGCACTAGTGGTCAGGCCCAAAGAAAAAAAATCTAGGAATGAAGTAAAGCCTAAGGAACCCTTGAAGATTGTTGGTCCTAAAGAAGTAGCAGATCTAATAGGCTAGTATGAATGTATCATAGTAGATAGTGAGAAGGATACAATACCACCAATTAGAGAAATAATCCATTGCATAGACCTTGTACTTGGTTCAGTCTTTCCCATTAAGGCTTCTTATAAGCTTACCCCTAAACAAAATAAAGAAATGGCTAGTCAAATACAAGAGTTACTTGACAAAGGTCTTATAAGGAAGACCATAAGCTCTTGTGCAGTCCTTGCACCTAAGAAGGAAGGGACTTAGAAGTTGTGCACTGATTCAAGAGTAATAAAAAAAATAACCATAAGATATAGATTCCCAATGCCTAGGATGGAGGATTTGATGGACTGTCTAGGTGGAGCCCAGTACTATTCCAAGGTTGACCTCAAAAGTGGGTATCATCAAATTAGGATCAGAGAGGGAGATGAGTGGAAAACAACCTTCAAAACAAATGAAGGGTTGTTTGAGTGGGTTGTCATGCCTTTTGGGTTGTCTAATGTCCCAAGTACCTTTATGAGACTGATGAATGAGGTCCTAAAACCTTTTCTTCACAAGTTTTTAGTTGTCTATTTGGATGATATATTGATCTTCAGCAATGACAGGGCAAAACACCTTCATCACATTGATATGGTACTCAAAAGACTTCATGAAGAGAATTTGAAGCTAAACATTAACAAATGTTCTTTCTTGTAGGATGAATCAATTTTATTGGGATTTGTGATCTCTAAAGGTAGGTTGAAAATGCATCCATCCAAGGTTGATGCCATCCTCAATTGGCCTACTCCCACTTTTGCAACAGAGGTAAAAATCTTTCATAGATTGTGTAGCTTTTATAGGAAGTTCATAAGGAACTTTAGTGGTATTTGTACACCTATGATAAACAACATCAAAGGGGGTAGGAAGAATGTTTTTGTTTGGACCAAAGAAGCTAATGATTCTTTTGAACTTTTGAAAAAGAAAGTAGCAAAGAAACCAGTCCTAAACCTTCTTGATTTTCACAAAGTATTTGTTGTAGAATGTGATGCTAGCAACAAGGCCACTAGGGGAGTCCTCAGTCAAGAAGGGATACCTATAGAATTTTATAGTGAAAAATTGAATGAAGCCAAACATAAATATTCTATGTATGACTTGGAAATCTATGCTATGGTCCAATCCCTTAGAAAATGGAGACATTACCTACTTCCTCAGGAGTTTATTGTTTTCACAGATAATCATGCTTTGAGTTTCCTTAACAGGTAAGAAAAAATTCATCATAGACATTTAAAGTGGATCAAATTTTTGCAATCCTATACCTTTAGTATTAAACATAAGAAGGGAGTTTCAAACAAGGTTGTAGATGCTTTGAGTAGGAGGAATTTGACTATTCAATCCATCACTTTGGAGAATGTAGGGATCTCAAGCATCAAAGGGTTATATGCATCTGATGAAGATTTCAAAGACATCTATTAGGTTTGCATGGAAATGTCTGATAGGTATCACACTAAATTTTTTGAATATTTGATTCAAGATGGATATTTGTTCAAAGGTGGTTTACTTTGTGCACCTAAAATTTCTGTAAGGGAAAATATCATCAAGGAAAAACATTGTGGGAGTTTGGAAAGACATTTTGGCTTAGACAAGACACTAGAATCAGTAAGGAGATTTTACTTTTGGCCAAAGTTGTAGACTGAAGTTAGAAGGTTTGTGGAATCATGTCTAGTTTGTTAGATGGCTAATGATCACACTTCAAATGCTGGTCTTTATACTCCACTACCTATTCCATCTAAGCCTTGGGATTCCATTAGTATGGATTTTGTCCTTGTCCTTCCTAGAACAAAATCTGGTTTTGACAGTATCTTTGTGGTTGTAGACAAATTTTAAAAAATGGCACACTTCATACCACGTAAAACTACACATGATGGATCCCATTTAGCAGGCCTATTCTTAAAAGAAGTTTTTAGGTTGCATGGTCTACCAAGGTCCATAATTTCTGATAGGGATCCTAAGTTTCTTGGCCATTTTTGGAGAAATTTATGGAAGAAAACTAGGTTCTGATGTGTGTCTTTCATCTGCATACCATCCTCAATCTGATGATCAAACTGAGGTGATAAATAGGTCCTTAGGCAACCTACTCAGTTGTCTAACTCAAGAACATGACACTAGTTGGGATACCATCTTGGCTCAAGTAGAATTTTCCTTCAATGATTCAGTCAACATAAGTACAAGGAAGACACCCTTTGAAATCATTTATGGTAGCCATCCTAGAGGTTTGTTGGAGCTTAGAGACATTGGGGACATAGAGAAGCCTAGTGCTCTGGTAGATGACTTTGTAACAGTCATGAAAGATATCCATGACTAGGTGAAGGCTAGACTCAAGTCTACAATAGAAAAATATAAAGCACATGCTAATAAGAAAAGGAGGGACCTGCAATTTCAAGTTGGGGATTTGGTAATGGCTCATTTAAGGAAGGAGAGGATGTCAAAGGAGAATTATACCAAACTAATGATGAAAAAGGTTGGCCCATGCAAGATACTCAAGAAATGTGGTCCTATTGCCTACAAATTGGATCTTCCACCACATATTGGTCTATCTCCTATCTTTAATGTATCTGATATATATCCTTTCAAAGGTTCTTTAGATGATCTTTTGGTTGTAGGGAATACTAACCCTCCATAGGTTGAACCTAGTCCTACAGAACCTCCATTGGAGGTAGAACACATTCTTGAGAAGAGGATATTCAAGCAGACCAAAAGGGGTACTTACTATGAATTCTTAGTTCAGTGGAAGGGAAAGCCTATTGAGGATGCCACCTAGATGACACAATGAGCTTTGAAGAAGGCAGGATTCAATATTTTTGATGATCAACACAAGAGGACTTGAGTTCTTTCTTTCTCCTAGGTAGCATGGTGTAGGGAACCTTATCTATAGGATATTTGATGTTTGGTGTTTCAAATTTTGTCTTTGTTTTGGTGTTGAAATAAGGATGTGTTCAATCCATCCATTTCCAATGTAATGGTCAAGTGTGGAAACAAGGATCTCTTGGTATAATTATAAGCCCTAAGTATCCTTAGTTCTCAAAAAGACCTCAGTCATTGTTTGTTTGGTGTCTTGATTAGGATTTTTGGATTTAAAAGTCTATTTCTCATGTGAGTTAATCCAAACATTTAGGAGATCTTTTGATCTCTTAATAGGCAACAATAGAAAAGTTGTCAATGCAACTTTTAAATGTTGTCAAAGTTGCTAAGAAACATTTTGAAAAGTTGCTCAATAGGAAGGAGTTTGGTTTCAATGGTTATAATAGACCATCTGGTGGTTTCAAATGATGGAAAACTTCTATTTAAGAAGTTTGAAGACAAATCCAATAAGAGAGATCAGACTGTACAAAGATTTAAGCAATAAAATTGGAGTTTTGGAGTATTTTCTGTGTCTTTTAATCATTGTATTAATCTATATAGTCTTCATGAACTCATTACTTGTAATGAATTGAAAGAGTGTTGAATCAATAAAATGATGCAAGTTGTTTGAGTTCATTTGGAGATCTCTTGTGTGAGTTACATAGATTTGAGTGGTTGCAGGTCTGAAACTAAGGGTTTTAAGATTGGTTTCATAAAATGTTGTGTATCTTACATTTCCACCAATGGTTTTGAAAGCCTCTTTGGGAAATGTGAGTTCCTACCATGTATTCTAAGAATCCAAAACCCCAAGCCCATATCCATACACATCTGCATAGAGAATTGATGCCCTAGGCTAATTACTTGATATGTATTTAGCTAGTGAAGTAGGGAATTTGATAGAAGGTCCCTCAAAAAAGTTGATGGGATTGAAATTATGATGGATTATAGTCACTTGGATTTAGAAGGAAGTATCAAAGGCCCTATTCTGATTGCATGACCCCATCTTTGATCCTTGGCATTGAGCCCTAGTCTAAATTGGCCATTTAGCCTAGAGAGTCTGGTGTAGGGTTAAGGGTGTTGGAGTGAAGATTGGAACAAGTCCTTGGGAATTTTGTAAAAGAATATAATAGGGAAGAGAAACCTCTTTTTCATTGTTTATATTCCATCATTTGATGCCTATTCGGGGGTGAAGATAGCAAATAAGCCTAGTTGGAATTTGAGGCCTGATTTCACAAACTTGTGTTGTGGGTGTTTAAAATTGGTGAAGTAGATTTGGAAGGAATACTTAGGGTGTGTCTAGTGTATCCTGACCCTTTGGAATGAGTTGGGATCAATAAGGATCAATATTCCTTATTCGGTGGACTTGAAGAGTTTGAGTCCTAAAAGAAGAAATTGAGACCTGTTGGTTGAGTGATCTAAATTGCATAGACACTCTTGAAGATTTAAAACCTTATTGAATGGTAGCCTAAGTGTGGCTACTAGTTGAAGAACCTTCACTTCACCAAGTACCTACCTTTCTTGTGGAGAAGTGGGTTTACACTTTGAAGCTTCCTATTGTGACCACTCTGCATTACTCTCTCTCTCTCTCTCTCTCTCTCTCTCTCTCTCTCTGTGTTAGGATTATCAAGGTAGAAATAAAAATTACATGCAAATATAACCAATATCAAAAAACAATAAACCACACAGGAGAGAACACAAGACACAAAGATTTAACATGGTTCACCCAATTCCTGGGCTACATCCACTAACAACGAGTCCAATATTTTATTATCCAATGATTACAACCTGATTACAATCTGTAATCCCCTTATAGCTCAATACCACTACAAGTACCAAAAATGATACATAATGAAATCCCTAACCCTAAGCCATATTATAAAATATTTTTTGCTTTAGGTTAGAATGAGTTACAATCATGTCAGCCCAAAAATAGCAGGAGGAAAAGTGTACAATACTTTCCTGATCAGTCACCACAAGCTAACAATCTCCCACTTGGTGACTATTCAGTATCCACACTAAAGAACCTCCCACTTGGAGACTGATCCTGTAGCAATACTGCTACCATATGAGGCTCCCACTGGATTGAACCACCCTGGACTTAGTTGTTCCTTTATTCTATTCAATCTAGAAGACCAACTGAATATGAACATGAGTTCAACTTCTCCCTTGTTACTACCTTTGTAAACATATATGTTGGATTATCATCTGTATGTATCTTTTCTAGCTTTAACTGCCCATCATCCAAAACTGACCGAATGAAATGGTACCACAACTATATGTGTTTTGTCTTTGAGTGCAAAGCAAAATTCTTCGCACGATGAATGTCACTTTGGCTATCTGTATGTAGAAAATTATTCATCTGTGGATGTCCCAATTCTTCCATGAATAATTTAAGCCATATCATCTCCTTGGCTACCTCTGTAGCAGCAACATACTCTACCTCTGTAGTGGATAAAGCAACCACATTTTGTAGTTGATAAATCTAACTCACTGCTATCCCACCAACAGTAAATACATAGCCTATAGTACTCGGCCTACTATCTATATCTCCTACAAATTTGAGTCAACATAGCCCTGTACAATAGTAGTAGATCCCCCAAAGTGTAAACACTTACTGGATGTACCTCTCAAATATCTGAGAATCCATTTGACTACATTCTAATGCTCAATACCATGGTTACTCATATATTGGCTAATGACGCCCACTGCATGTGCAATATCTAGTCTAGTATATACCATAACATACATTAAGCTCCCTACAGCTGAAGCATAACGTACCTTGGACATTTTTGCCTCTTCTTCTAATGTCTTAGGACACATCTCCTCAGTCAAATTCAAATGACCAGGAAAAGGTGTGATGACAGCTTTAGCATTCTCCATAGATAAACATTGCAACACCTTCTCAATATAATCAGCTTGAGATAGAGACAACTTCCTATTTTGCCTATCTCTACAAATTTTCATACCAAGGAATTGTTTTGTTGCCCCCAAATCCTTCATAGAAAATGAATGTGCTAACTGTTGTTTCAACCCCTTAATGTGATCCATGTTAGACCTAGCTACAAGCATATCATCAACATATAAACATAAAATAATGTAGCTATTATCATCCAACCTCTTAAAATAAACACAATGGTCAGAATGACACCGAATGTATCCATGCTCATTCATAAAAGTGTCAAATTTAATATACCATTGCTGAGGTGCTTGCTTCAAGCCATATAAACTCTTCTGCAATCTGCACACCAAATTCTCCTTACCCTTGGCCTCAAATCCTTGTGGGTGTACCATATATATTTCTTCATCCAAATCACCATGAAGAAAATCTATTTTAACATCAAGCTACTCTAAATGAAAATCTTCAGTAGCCACAATACTTAAAACAATATGGATAGAAGTCATTTTAACAACTAGAGAAAATATCTCATCAAAATCAATACCCTTTTTCTATGCAAATCCTTTTACAACTAACCTAGCTTTAAATCTTTTCTTACCTCCATCCTCTTCTTTTATCCTGTAAACCCATTTATTCTGTAAAGCCCTTTTATGTGCAGGTAACTTACATAAATCCCATGTTTGATTTTGCAGCAAAGAGTCCATTTCATCTATCATTGTAGACTCCCACTCAAGCTTTCTATCCACCTGCACAACTTCATTATAACATCCAAGTTCACCAACATCTGTTAATAAAATAGAATACAAAGAGAGAGAGAATCTGTCTAGAGGTCTACTTAGCCTTTTTGACCATCTAACATTCACTGGGGTGTGTGGTATTTATTTTTGCTTTTGTTGTAGAGCATAAGGAACTACTAGAACATCATCTTTTGGAGTATCATCTAGTAGTACATAATCATTTTCTTTCTTCTCATGCTGCTGCAACAGATCTTTGTACAACACCTTCTCATTGTATATGACATCCCTGCTTCTTACAATTTTATGATTTTCAAAATCCCAAAGCCTATAACCAAATTCATCAATGCCATATCCAAAAAATACACATTTCTTTGACTTAGCTTCCAGCTTGGTTCTATTTTCAGAATCTATATGTGCAAAAGCTTCACAACCAAAGGTTTTGAGAAAAGAATAACTCACCTTCTTACCACTCCATGCTTCCTCTAGAATAACATAGCCCAAAGGAGTAGAGGGGCCTCTATTGATTAAATAAACAAAAGTGTTCACAACCTCTACCCACATGTTTTTGGGCAGCCTACCATGCAACCTCATACTCCTTGCACACTCCATTATTGTCCTGTTCATGTGTTCAACCACTCCATTTTCTTGTGGAGTCCTTGGTACAATTTTCTACCTATGAATACCATTAGAGGAACAATAATATTCAAATTCTATACTGCAATACTCACCACCATTATCAGATCTAAGACATTTCAACCTTTTACCAGTCTCATTCTCAACCAAGCATTTCCATTTCTTAAAAGTTTGAAATACATCAGATTTCTATCTAAGGAAATAAATCCATACTTTTCTTGTTGCATCATCTATAAATGTAACATAATACAGAGTGCTAGTAGGGGAAGATACCTGAGTTGGTCCCCATACATCTGTATGCACAAGCTCTAATCTCTCATTTTTCATTTCCTTCCAACTCTTTACAAAACTAACTCTCTTTTGTTTTCCATAAACACAACTTTCATAGAAATCCATATTGACACATTTCAGACTAGGTAAAACTTTCTTTGAATGAATTAATTTCATACCTTTTTCACTCATGTGCTCGAGTCTATTGTGCCAAAGTACTGTGTCAGAACCTACAACAACAATTTGATGTTCTTCCTACTCAACTGCAACCATTGTTCCTGAACATTAATTATGTTCTGAAATAATTAAAGTAGAAGGAACAATATGACCTGTACAAAGATATAAGGTGCCTACTTTCACACCTTTTGCTACTACTAAGGAACTTTTTGAAACCTTCCAATTTCTATCATTAAAAGTAATTGTGCAACCCTCATCACCCAGTTGCCTTGCTAAAATTAAATTCCTACTCAGCCTTGGAACATTTCTTACCTCTTGTAGTAGCCAATGATTCCCATTCTACAACTTAATCTTAATTTTTACCTTTCCAACTATCTGATAGGGTTCATTATCACCCAAATAAACTTGCCCAAAATCCCCTTGGACATAATCAAGAAAGTAACGTCTATGGGGTGTAGCATGAAATGAAGCCCCAGAATATAAAACCCATGAATCATCAATACTTTCTAAAGAAAGAAGCAAGGCATCCTCTTCAGGTTTATTACTTACCACATTTACCTCCTTGTTACCTTCTTGTTTGTCTCCTTTATTCTTCCGAGACCAACAATCTTTCTTGTTATGACCTAGTTTTCCATAGTACCAATAATTGTTTGGCCCTTTGGATTCAGACCTCTTTCCCTTTGATTTTCCTCTTGATTTCCCATGATTTCCAGAGTTGTTTCCTCTCTCATTGGTTCTACCTCTTCTTTGTGCATTTAAGACACTACCTGATGTGGATCCACCTGAGATTTTCCTAAGAATTTTCTCACTCAGAATAACACCAATAACATCATCAAATTTTAGTGTGTTAGAACCAAGAACAAAGTTACTAATAGCCATTACCAAGCCATTCCAGCTTTCAGGCAAAGATCACAAAATCAAGAGAGCCCTAACTTCTTCATCAAAAATAACATTGACAGAAGTTAATTGATTGGTAACTGTATTAAACTCATTTAAATGATTAGCAACTGACCCACCTTCCACCATTTTCATGTTAAACAAATGCTTCATGAGAAATACCTTATTTGAAGCGGAGGGCTTTTCATACAACTTCTCTAGGGTTTTCATCAAATCTTTAGTCATCGTTGCTTGTGTAATATTGAATGCCACTGATTGTGCCAAGCATAATCGAATACTACCAAGAGACTTTCTATCAAGAATTTTCCAGTTCTCATAAAAAATGCTTTCCGGTTTGTTGGCTTTTCCTTCCAACGGCCGCCATAGATCCTTCTGATACAGATAGTCCCCCATTTGTATTTTCCATAACTAAAAGTTTTTCCCATTAAAATTGTCAACCTTCAGCCTACCCTCATCTTCCATTGCTCCCACTCAACCATGAGACTCCCACTAAATTATGAGATCTTCCTGCAAAGGATAACTGAAAACAACCTCGCTCTGATACCACTTGTTAGGATTAACAAGGAAGAAATAACAATTACATGAAAATATAACCAATATCAGAAAAAAATAAACCACACAAAAGAGAACACAAGACATAAATATTTAATGTGGTTCACCCAATTCCTGGGCTACGTCCACCAACAACAAGTCTAATATTTTATTATCTAGTGATTACAACTTGATTACAATCTGTAATCCCCTTACAACTCAATACTGTTGCAAGTAGAAAAAATGATACATAATGAAATCCCTAACCCTAAGCCATATTATACAATATTTTTCCCCTTTAGGGTTAGAATGAGTTACAATCATGTCGACCCAAAAATAGTCGAAAATATGTTGGTCTCAAAAAAATTTGCCACAACCCCAGCGAGGGTAGGAGGAAAAGTGTACATTACTTTCCTGTTCAGTCACCACAAGCTAACACTCTCTCCGCTTACCCTTCTCTCTCTCTCTCTCTCTCTCTCTCTCTCTCTCTCTCTTTCTCTCTCTCTCACCTTCACCTCCACTTTTTAATGTATATTTAAAGGTTTCATATACCTTTTTGTGGACAATGTACCCTAAATGTTCTTACATCAAATTTTATGCCACTGTTAGTTTCTAGAACAGATGATGAGCGTACGATGGTTCTACATTTGTGTGAAATTTCTTTTCGAGAGTTAAAAATCAATTGATTGTATTCAATCAAGGAGAAGTCCATTGACATCTACTTATTCAGTATAGTTAGACCACCGAAATTACAAGGAGTCTGTAGAAAAATCCCATGCTGGATACTTTGAAGAGGACTTGGGCTGAAACTGTCTGTCATCAAATCAACTGTGTAGGTATTTTTTTAAAATCATTTTGTATATCAAATAATATAATACATACTAATATAACAATTTATATTATAATATTAATGCTATGCTATTATTATTTAATATTAATATTAAAAAAATAAAATTGTAATATATATTTTAAAATTGAAAAAAATACACAACACAATTAATATTAACATAAAAAAATACAATTTAAGATGAAACTTGAATTTGAAAAAAGAGGTGCAATTGAAATTTCAAAATAGGCGGGAAGTTTCAGATATTTGATTTTATCGGATATTCGATTAGGCTTGGTATTTTCTTGGTCATTACCAAACGTGGGTGGTCAACCCTTTAGGCATGTTTAGGAGATGGTTTTTGATATCGAGACTTCGACCATGTAGCTGACGACTATTTGTTCACCTGAAATTGATGAAATGAAAAGGGTTTCTTAAAGACATTATCAGCTTTCCATCAATATAATTGCTGTCAAATTTCGAGTTCAGTAAGTAATTATTACTTATTTTTCAATCGAGTTATCTTTAAAGTTGTAATTGACATACTGATTGAAAAATAACTATAACTTTCAAACCGTTTAACCTTTTTGAAATCCAAAACATGTGTCACATTCTATGCTTCAGCTACTATAAGAAAAAAAAAGTTTTGAATTTTGTAAAATTTTGAATTAGTTAAGGTGGTCAGACACGAGAGTTTTTTTATTCTGAAAAAGTTGTAGCAAAAAAATTCATAATTAATTATTTATTTGACCAAAAATTAAAAAAAATGTGTCACATTCGGGCATGAGTCTACTACTTATATCTAGAATCTTGGGAAAATATATCATCATTTGATTGTGATTAAGGTGGTCAGACATTCATGTACTCTTTATTTTTTCCCTAAAATTTTCATACTACTGCATTGAAATCTAAAATTTTGAACAATTAGATAAAAAAATTTCAAACAAGGGCTAGTAGTTTAGAAACTACATTCAATTTCCTACAGATTCTATTCTTACAACTTTTTCACATAAGGTCCATAAGATGTTCAACCTTTTACGTCAAGTTGACTAACCCTGATTTTCTAATTTTTCATTGCCACTTAAGGCCATAGTTTGGTATACCATGATCTTGCACATACCCTATTCCACATAGTTAAAACCTTTTTCTTAAGACTAGCATACTCTTCTTTGAGAAACTATTTTTTGGGGATACCTTTTCCGACAAGTCACAAAAAATTGAATGAATTACCTCATCAATTTTTGTATGAATGTATGTATGGATGTCTTTAGTATGCAAACAGTCACGAGGAACTCTTGAAAATGAACCTTCCTTGTTAGTCATGATAGCCACATAAGGATGTCTTCAATTTTAGTGTCTATTTTAATGAGAGATCAATGGTAATAGAAATCATCTTTTTGTTAAAGTTCATAGTGTGAACAAGAATACACACAACCTTTTGACACCAAAAATTCTCCTTAGCTCACACTCCTTTTCTTCTCAAATTTGCAAATGATAAAAAGAGAAAAGAAACTACGTATATATTCATTTTGCATTAAGTGCATCTTTTAGGGTTTTCATAATGAACTTTTCACCAGTTAAATGCCTTTTCCAACAATCATTCTTTGAAACAAATTAATTTCAAGTAACAATCTCTAAATATCTCAATTTCCATTGTTTCAAGATTAGGGGAATCAAAAGAATTTAGATTTACAGTACTCCCCCCTTATCTCATGAGTCTGAATTAATTGTCAGAAGATGAAGTGGCATCAGAAGAAGGTGTCATCTCATCACCTATTGATCCCTATCCATCTATTTTATCTTCAAAGGTGGATAAATTAGTTTGTTTTATTTACGCAAAATTTCTTCATTCTTTCTTTCTCGATGTTAATATCTACCTTCCTCAAGGGTGCTTTAAACTTCTTAGAATTTTTTCTAAAATATTTTACAATGTGACCAATATTATTATAGTTGAAGCAAATGAAACTCTTCTTATTATTTTGACTCATTTTATTACCAGACCTAGTTTTATATTCAAACATTTTATGCCCAAACTTGTTTCATGAGAAAAAGTGCCATAGAAGAGTTGTCTATAAGTTAGGTTGTCATATCCAACCTGAGATATTTTTTTTCTATATTCATTTGCTTTATGACCAACATTGCTGCAGTAATAGCATCTTAAGTTCATGGAATTATTTCTGAATTGAATTTCATATTGACTAGCTTTATGTCCATATTTATTACAAGCATAATAGTTACCCTTAAAAATGTACCTTTCAGTTACCAAAGGAAGTTTGTGAACTAGATCTTTTAAAGCTTTCACCACTTCTTCAAATTTAGAGTTGTCACTTTCAGTTACCAGAGGAGGTTTGTGAACTAGATCTTTAGTTTTCTTTGCTTCTTCAAATTTAGAGTCATCACTAACATCATATCCCAATCCAACTTTGTTAGGGTTTTTCCTTTTCACACCTAGTACAACATGAAGCATGTTCTTTCCACCTTTAGATTTTAACCCCTTTTCAATATGTCCCTTGGCCTCTTCCAGTTCCTTTTTATTTTGGTCAATTTCTTTTCAAATATAGAACACTTATTAGTTTTGCAATTTAACTTTTCATCAAGATCTTCAAATTCCTTTTCAATGTCTTCTAGAAATGTTCTTTGAATTACAATATTATCTTCTTCTTTTTCTAATTTAAGTTTGGTCAAATTTAGATCAGCCAGAGCATATCTCGGCTCATCTTCCAAACTAGTTTTGGCTAGAATATCTGTTAGGATTAACAAGGCAGAAATAACAATTATGTGCAAATATAACTAATATCAAAAAATAACAAACCACATAGAATAGAACACAAGACACACAGATTTAATGTGGTTCACCCAATCCCTGGGCTACGTCCACCAACAGCGAGTCCAATATTATTATTATCCAGTGATTACAACTTGATTACAATCCGTAATCCCTTACAACCCAATTCCGCTGCAAGTACTAAAATCATACATAATGAAAATCCCTAACCCTAAGCCATATTATACAATATTTTTTTGCTTTAGGGTTAGAATGAGTTATAAGTAGTCGGCCCAAAAAATTGGAAAAAAGTAGTTGGCCTCAAAGAAAATTTCCTTGGGGGCTGCGCCCCCGAACCCCTGCTCGGGGCCCGGCCCGGCCCTGAACCCCGGCGAGGTCAGGAGGAAAAATGTATAGTACTTTCCTGATTAGTCACCACAAGCTAACAATCTCCCACTTGGTGACTGATCAGTATCCACACTATACTAAAAAATATCTTCATCCTAGGCACATTGTCTATAATCATTCATATCATTCATCTCTTGATTAAACATGATGTTCTAGATTCTGAATCAACCTCAAGCATCAAATTTTATTAAAGAGGAACTTTGATACCATTTGTTGAACACACTCTAGAGGCTAAGAGGGGGGGAGGTGTGTTGGCAATTTGGCTGAGTTGGTTACATAGATGTTGTCATTATGGAAACATATAATCTACATGAAGATCACATAGGTCAGAGAGCTAGTATGTCAAAGCGCAATACAAATTTTCTAAGTATGAGACAGTGTGTTTTTACTAGTGAACTTGATGATAGTTTTTTTTTGCAATGTTGATTGGAGTAAGTTCAGTGCTTGTGCACTTGAACATAGACTCTATGGTGACTATTGGAGACTCACCTTAGAGTGCAAGTCAGTATGACATGTACGGAAGAAGTTATGACAATTTTACTAAAGATAGTGTTAAGCCGACAGGACATAATATGAAGATATAATAGATAAAGAGTTAAGGGATTATTTTGTTTATCAAAATAATGACTTAAAAATATAAAGGGACAACATCCTAGATGTTAACCCTTGGATAAAGATATTTTTTAATATGATAGCCGACTGGAAAGTTATTAATCTTAATGACTTGTATAAATATATGTAAAGATGTAATTGTAAAAGAGAGGTAACAAATGTATGTAATAGCGATAGTGAAAGAGAAATGAAGAGATATTGATGCAAGAAGTATAAGGTTATGTACCTTGACCTACTTTTGTAATCAGTAAATATTGTATATTACTTGTTTGGGTAGTGGGCTCATCTGGTAATCACATTTTGTACTACCAACTCCTAACAGGGTTGAGGCTTCTAACAAGGCCTATAGTCCCTTAATCAGGACTGAGACACTATATGCATGTAATAGACTCCTAACAGGGTCAACATCCTTAACATGATACTTTTGATTAGTGGATCTTTGTGGGTACCATCCCCACCGGGGTTTTCCCTTGGCCAGGGTTTCCTCGAGAACAAATAATGTGTTATGAGTTCTTTAGTTTTATTGCTATGCATGTTGTTTAGCTTCTTATGTTATGCATGTGTTAAGATAATCTATTATATCCATAATTGGGAAAAAGTTAAAGTTTGTAGAATATTGATTCAGCCCCCCTCTCAGTATTCCCTATTTCTAACAATTAGTATCAGAGCTTAGTTACTCAGAAAAGAATCATTCAAGGAAAGCCTAATAGCTTGAGTAAGATCTCTATGGATATGGATCAGCTATAGAAGAATCTTGAAGAAGCTCTTGAATAGATTGATATGCTTACTAAAGAAAGAGATACTTTGAAAGGAAAATATGATGATGCAAAGAACCTCATTGAGAAACTGAAAAACAAGTTGGAAGATCTAAAATCTAAAAAGGAATCTGAAATTCAGATTGAAGATTGTGATGACAACTTAGAGAAAGAAAATGAGATCCTTAAACATGAACTAAAGATAGAAAATATGAAGCTAAGTCTGAAAGATGGAAATGGCAAGAATGAAGAAAATCTGAAATATGAGAATGAAAATCTTAAGCATGAAAATGAAGGGCTAAAATCTAAACTTGGTAAAGTAACATCTAAACTTGACAAAGTCAATTTGTAGTATGCTGAACTTGAGAAATACAATGTAATTGTGAAAGGAGAACTGACTCAATCTAAGCAGCAACTTGAAAGACTATATTCAACTAGTGAGAAGATTGATGAACAAATATCTTATCAAAAACCATTCTATGATAAGACTGGTCTTGGATTCAACACATTTAAAGAAAATGAAGAAAGCAAGGAACTAGATCTAAAGATATTTGAAAGTATAGATGAGAAGAAGTCTGATGAGATTAACAAATCTGAAGATACACCTAAGGAAGAAGAACCACCTAAGCAAGAGGAATCACCTAAAGGTATGCAAAGAGAATTCAAAGATAGATGTTTTGCTTATAATACTGTTGGTCATATGAAGAGAGATTGCATAGGTAAGCAATTTAAACCTCTTAATGGTTATTGCTATAATTGTCATGGTTTTGGACATAGAGCTATTGAATGCAAACAACCTAAATTTGTTGAGAATAACAATAGTAGTAGAATGTTTAGAAATACTAACCATGCAGATAAGAAACCTACTGAAGATATGAACATAAGAAATGGAGTAGTCTATTATAGATGCAACAAGGTTGGACACATTGCTAGAAATTGCAAATCATAGATCAATCAGCCTAGACCAAGATATGGAAACAATGGAATAGTTTGTCAAATATGTAACAAGATTGGACATAAAAAAAGGTTTTGAAAAACGAACAATAGAGTTTTTCCTACCAATCCTAATCCTAGAAGTTATGTAAGAAGAAATGAAGATAGAAGCAACAGTCAAAAAGGATGCTGTAGTAATTCCAATGAAGTGAAGTTTGTTAAAAGCATAGATCAAGGAGACATATTCAGCATTGAAGGTAGTTAGAAAGGTGAAGTATTAAATGGTAAGAATGAATCTTTACCTGACCCATCTCAAAGTACTTAATTCATGAAAATTACAATAGAATAGGAACTTAGATTAGTGTAGAAGTTGATATATGATGAATTGAGTCTTGCGCAGTTCATGCAAGGTATTATATGATGCTATAATGCTATGGTTAAGAGTGCAAAGAAAAATATTATGTTTTGCGAGATTGCAAGAAGTTTTAAGTTTTGCAGGTTAACAGAATCAACTTTTTGGAAAGAAGCGGCAAAATAATTGAATGCAATGTTAGATCTAAGTGAGATTGAATCAATAAAAGGTCATGGATAGTGTTATTTGATCATCAAAGAGAATACAAGTGTTAAGGAGATCAAAGAGCACTGATTGGAAGCATTTTGCAAGGATTTGGTGAAGAATTTTGTCCCGAATCTACACAAGCCCTAAATCACAAAATCAAGGTATTTTACTTGGCATATATTTAAATCAATTAAGGAATTAGAGGAAATCATGGATGTTTCTTTGATTCACAATGTCAGAGATAAGAATAGACCTAAGATGAAAAGGGAACCAGTAGAACCCTTGGAAGATGATCCTAGGTTAGCTTTATCATTCGTACCAGACAGAGTTTTACATCTAGAGAATGTTAGAAGTTATCTGGGATGCAAACTAGAGAGTATCAGTGATAGTGACTTCATAGAGGAATATCAGAAAATCTATAATCAGGACATGTCATTGAAAGTAGGGTTTGAGCATTTGAAAGATAATGAGATCATTAAGTATGCTTTGCTATATTTATTTGATAATGAAGAATGTACCAAGATAATCCTAAGCAGAATTCACAATGGAAAGTTTTGGTTAGATGATAGAGTGATAGATATCATAGCTGACTTAATTCATGAGGTAATTGGACTATCTAAAACTTGAGCCATTCCTTTGAATGAGAAAAACATGAGGAAAATAGTCATAGACAACACAAATTCATCCTACAATGGCAGAGGAATTGTATTTAGCAAGATATAACAAGATGATGTCAGATACTTGTGTAAGATCCTAACAACTAAGTTTTGTGCTAACTTGAGAGAGGATGACATGGCAGTTGGAATGATACATGCAGCTTATTTGATGTGTGTGGATAAAGTACAAGTTGATATGTGTGAGATTTTGAGGATACAGTTGTTTGAGAATTTGGAAAAGATAAAGAAGACTAAGTATTCACAGTTTAGGTTCTCATCTTTAATCACTTATATGTTCTTTCATTTATTGAGAAGATTTCCATTCACCATTGGAAATGACTAGAATGATGGCCAAACTACAATGGAAAGGATTAACTAGGTGTATAGGAGGCATGTTATTGATAAAGTGAATGAAAGTACAATGTTGGTAATTAAATCATTTCAAAATTTGATGTCTAGCAGATCAAGGATCCCATAGTCTCTTGTGGAGAAGTATAAAAATGAGATATGTTTCATGGTTGATACTGACTTTACTTACATTGAAGCAGGAGAACCTAGAATAGAGTTCATAGACCCTCTTGGCTATGAGATATCTAAGATTGAGACAGAAGAATATGTGAGTAGATTACTTAAGTGCAAGTTGGATACTCACTATAATAGGTTTGGAACCTTTGAGGAGAACTTCAACTTTGCAAAGACCATCCTTGAAGAGAAGCAATCAAAGAAAAGAGTTGAGAGTACTATCGAGAAAATTCTAAAAGATATAGGGATGACTGAGCATGAGTTCTTAGTAGCCAAGAAAATAGCAGCAACAATTAGAGATATTGGACAAAAAGAAGTTTTGTCTATTCCACCTCTATCATCAATTGTAGCAGAGCAAGGGGAAACATTAGTTAAGGTGAAAGTGGAAGAAACAGAGAAGGATCAAGAAGCAAGAATATCCACTAGATCAACCTCCTCCACACCTAGAAAAAGAGTAAAAGAGATTGCTACTGGACCAGGTAAGAGGTAAAAGACATTGGTGCCACTAGTTCAAAGGAAAATTGCAGATATCAAAGATGATGAAAGTACTCCTGTTAAGAAGAAAACTTGGAAACCTAGAGTTGAGAAGGTTAATGAACAGATTATTCAAGATGGAGACTTTACAAAGATGAAAAAATATTATGATCTCTATGATTATGTAGAAAGACTAAATCTAGAAAATGCAGTGGTGAAGCATATGATTTTATCTAATAAGAAATTTGATACAATTCAGGGTAAGATACCCAATGACTTGTACAAGAAACTTGTAAATAGGAAGAAGAGAGCATTAGAAGAAGATATAGCTATTAGAGAAAAGCTTCTAAGAAAACTTTGTGTTGTAAGAGATGAAGTACACTTCAATCAAATTAACAAGGATCTAAGCACCCATCTAAGAACCAAGAAGAGAACTATTCAGATTATGGGAGGAAGATATGAAGAAGTTAATGCAGAAATAGAGTAAGCAATCATTAAGGTAATGTCAGAGAATGCTAGAGAATCATCAATTGCGGTAGAATCCAAAGATCAAGCAGAAGAACCAGAACAAGAGGACATTCCCTCTCCACCAACCATAAATATTGAGGATGAAGTCACCTTGGATAGTGATGATAACTTATTCAAGAATCTTGAAAACATTGTTGACAATTTGGCTTTTGAAGAGCAGGAGACTACCAAACAAGAAGAAAAAATAGAAACCACAATTGTAGAACCTAAAGTGATAGAGAAACCAGAACCTGTTCCCACTCAAGAAGAAATCAGTATTACATCTGAGACTAGCAAGAAAACTCAGATTGGTTCTATGATTGAGAATTTTGGAAAGGAAGTAGATGATGATGATCAGATGGAATTGATCACATCTTTGAACAAGATCATCGGTAAGAACAAGAAAGTAAAGAGCCTTGAAGGATGCTTGAAGGAGCTTATTGAGAAATTACAAGGTATTATTACTACATAGATTGCAAAAGATGACCCTCTGGTAAGAGCAAAGAAAGTAATGAATACTTTTGATGATGAGTTTATAAATCTATCTGATATAGCAAAGATGAAAGCTCAAGCAACTTATGAGGCCAAGACACTTTTGAACATCAGTCAGAATATAAGAAATGATATCAATAACCTTGATATCTATATAAAGGACTTGAGAAAGAATTTGGAAAGAGGACAATCCTTGTACATTTAGTGTACAAAATCAAAGAACTTGGTAGCAGAGGAAGTTCAGAAGATGAAGATGAAGGAAGCATAAATTTAGAATGAGACAAACCTTCTTTTGAGCCCCAATGTGAAGGTATTTGATATTGAGTAGAAAATTTGAAAGATTTATGATGAAATGAGAGTTTTGTAAGATGACAATGACAGGAAGCTGAAGAGATTCACTCTTTTAAGAGAGCACATTTCTATAAACTTGAGCACTATTGAAGGGAAACTGGAAGAGTGTCTTTCAACCAAGACATCTTTTCAGAAGTTTAGTTATGAAAATCTCCAAGCATGTGAGATTGCATCTTATGGATTGTGCGCACTACTCAGTGTGGTAGATTCAATTAAGAAATCATGGGAGAAAGAGTTAGAGGCTATGAAGATCAATTTTTCAGATTGTGTTGCAAGCCTACCAGCTTTGCAATATTGAAGTAAGGTATAACCTTTTGTGAAACATAGTTTTGTAACCCTCCTTACCTTTTTTTGTCATTATTGTCAAAGGGGGAGAGATATATAGCAAAAAATTGATAAGGATACATACTCTTAGGGGGAGTATAGTATATAGAGAAGATTCATGAAGTCATAAGGATAGTATATACATATTTTGTATTATGGCCACAATTTTGAATTTTTGGAGTCTAAGACTTAGCCAATTTTCCAATATGTTGCCACCAGTGACAAAGAGGGAGATTGTTGAAAATTTGGCTGAGTTGGTTACATAGATGTTGCCATTATGGAAACATAATATCTACATGAAGATCGCATAGGTCAAAGAGCTAGTATGTCAGAGCGCAATACAAATTGTCTAAGTATGAGACAATGTGTTTTTACCAGTGAACTTGATGAGAGTTTTTGTTTGCAATGTTTATTGGAGTAAGTTTAGTGCTTGTGCACTTGAACATAGACTCTATGGTGACTATTGGAGACTCACCTCAGAGTGCAAGTCAGTATGACATGTACGAAAGAAGTTATGACAATTTTACTAAAGACAGTGTTAAGTCGACAGGACAGAATATGAAGATAGAATAGATAAAGATTTAAGGGATTATTTTGTTTATCAAAATAATGACTTAAAAATATAAAGGGATGACATCCTAGATGTTAACCCTTGGATAAAGATATTTTGTAATATGATAGCCAACTAGAAAATTATTAATCTTAATGACTTGTATAAAGATATGTAAAGATGTAACTGTAAAAGAGAGGTAACGAATGTATGTAATACTGATAGTGAAAGAGTAGCAAAGATATATTGATGCAAGAAGTATAAGGTTATGTACCTTGACCTACTTTTTTAATTAGTAAATATTGTATATTAATTATTTGGGCAGTGGGCTCATCTGGTAATCACATTTTGTACTGCCAACTCCTAACAGGGTTAAGGCTTCTAACAAGGAATATAGTCCCTTAATCAGGACTAAGACACTATATGCATGTAATAGACTCCTAACAGGATCAACATCCTTAATAGGATACTTTTGATTAGTGGATCTTTGTGGGTACCATCCCCACCAGGGTTTTCCCTTGGCCAGGGTTTCCTCAAGAACAAATAATGTGTTATGAGTTCTTTAGTTTTATTGCTATGCATGTTGTTTAGCTTCTTATGTTATGCATTTGTTAAGATAATCTATTATATCTATAATTAGGCAAAAGTTAAAGTTTGTAGAATACTAATTCACCCCCCCTCTCAGTATTCCCTATTTCTAACAAGGTGAATCAACTTATTGGGTCATCTTCTCTTTGTGTGTACATTAGGAAAAGGTGAAGAATTTGTCTTGGCCCTTGCCCCTCTCTTCTTTTGTACACCCTTTATTTTAAATAGTACTCATGACATGTTTTTTTAATGTCAGTGAATATAGTTCCCATGCTAAGTAAAAGCCTACAATGATGCCTACATTGTGATTTTTTCAAACTTTAATAGGTACTTTTATAGCCATCCACCATGTATACTAATCTACCTTTGGTAGTTGTTATTATTTATAATCTTTCTTTGATTCAATAAAAAAATGTATACTAATCTGCAAGAAACTAATTTTAAGGCCCAATTGTATGGGAGCTTGATGGCTCCTTGAAACAAATCCCTATAAACATAAAACTAATAAAAATTTACTAAATCTAATGGCTAGTGTTTTAACTTTATCTTGTTTACATCTTATTTATATGCATACAATTTTCTTTATAAATGTGTGATATAAAATATTTAGTTTTTTTTAGGTAGTGATAATAGTGACAATTTAGATCACACCACATAACTAATTGATATCTTTTTTGTTAAAGTTGAGGATTGATAAGTATTGATTTTGCTAAACTAATTCTCAAATAAGGAAAACTTATAGAAATAAAGGATGAATATGCACTTCAAGCTCACCCAATACACTCAAATCTTTCTCTTTATCCAAAGTGTTCGCATGCAAATTTTTAATCATGGGAAAAGGATAAGATAGAATCTTTCCCTATCAATGTGGAGCATGTTAGGATTAACAAGGCAAAAATAAAAATTACATGCAAATATAACCAATATCAGAAAACAATAAACCACACAGAAGAAAACACAAGACACAAAGATTTAATGTGGTTCACCCAATCCCTAGGCTACGTCCACCAATGGTGAGTCCAATATTTTATTATCCAGTGATTACAACCTGATTACAATCCGTAATCCCTTACAACTCAATTCTGTCACAAGTACTAAAATCATACATCACGAAATCCCTAACCCTAAGCCATATTATACAATATTTTTGTTGCTTTAGGGTTAGAATGAGTTACAACATGTCGGCCCAAAAATTACTGAAAATATGTTGGCCTCAAAAAAATTAGTACTTTCCTGATCAGTCACCACAAGCTAACAATCTCCCACTTGGTGACTGATCAGTATCCACACTAAAAAACCTCCCACTTGGAGACTAATCCTGTAGTAATATCACTACCATATGAGGCTCCCACTGGATCAAACCACCCAGGACTCAGCTATTTCTTTATGCTGTTCAGTCTAGAAGACCAACTGAAGCTGAACATGAGTTCAACTTCTCCCTTGTTACTACCTTTGTAAACATATATGCTGGATTATCATCTGTATGTATCTTTTCCAACTTTTACTGCCCATCATCCAAAACTGACTGAATGAAATGGTACTGCAACTGTATGTGTTTTTTCTTTGAGTGCAAAGTAGAATTATTCGCAAGATGAATGACACTTTGGCTATCTGTATGTAGAAAATTATCCTTCTGTGGATGTCCCAATTCTTCCATGAAGAATTGAATCCATATCATCTCCTTGGCTGCCTCTGTAGTAGCAACATACTCTGCCTTTGTAGTGGATAAAGTAACCACCTTTTGTAGTCGAGAAATCCAACTCATTTATGTCCCAACAATAGTAAATACATAACCTGTAGTACTCCTCCTACTATCTATATCTCCTGCCAAATCTAACTCAACATAGCCTTGTACAGTAGTCATAGAACCCCCAAAGTGTAAACACTTACTAGATGTACCTCTCAAATATCTAAGAATCCATTTGACTACATTCCAATGCTCAATACCAGGGTTACTCATATATCGGCTAACGACTCCCACTATGTGTGCAATATTTGGCCTAGTACATACCATAGCATACATTAAGCTCCCTATAGCTGAAGCATAAGGTACCTTAGAAATTTTAGTCTCTTCTTCTAGTGTCTTGGGACACATATACTTAGTCAAGTTCAAATGACCAAGCAAAGGTGTGCTCACAGCTTTGGCATTCTCCATAGAGAAACGTTGCAACACCTTCTCAATATAATCAGCCTGAGATAGAGACAATTTCCTATTTTTCCTATCTCTGCAAATTTCCATACCAAGGATTTGTTTTGCTGCCCCCAAATCCTTCATATCAAATGAATGTGCTAACTATTGTTTCAACCCCTTAATGTGATCCATGTTAGACCTAGCTACAAGCATATCATCAACATATAAACATAAAATAATGTATCTGTCATCATCCAACCTCTTAAAATAAACACAATGGTCAGAATGACACCAACTGTATCCATGCTCATTCATAAAAGTGTCAAATTTAATATACCATTGTCGAGGTGCTTGCTTCAAGCCATACAAACTTTTTTGCAATCTACACACCAAATTCTCCTTACCTTTGACCTCAAAACCTTGTGGTTGTACCATATATATTTTTTCATTCAAATCACCATGAAGAAAGGCTATTTTAACATCAAGATTCTCTAAATGAAAATCTTTAGTAGCCACAATACTTAAAATAGCACGAATAGAAGTCATTTTAACAACTAGAGAAAAAATCTCATCAAAATCAATACCATGTTTCTGCGCAAATCCTTTTATGACTAATTTAGCTTTAAATCTTTTCTTACCTCCATCTTCTTCTTTTATCTTGTAAACCCATTTATTCTGTAAAGCCCTTTTACCTGCAAGTAACTTGCATAAATCCCAAGTGTGATTTTTCAGTAAGGAGTCCATTTCATCTGTCATTGCAAACTCCTATTGAAGCTTTGTATCCACCTGCACAGCTTCATTATAACATTCAGGTTCACCAGCATCTGTTAATAAAATAGAATACAAGGAGGGAGAGAATCTCTATGGAGTTCTACTTAGCCTTGTTGACCATCTAACATTCACTAGGGTGTGTGGTATTTGTTGTTGTTGTTGCTGCAGAGCATAAGGAACTACTAGAACATCAACTTTTGGAGGATCATCCAGTACTACATAGCCATTTTCTTTCTTCTCATGCTACTTCAACAGATCTTTGTAAAATACTTTCTCATTGAATATGACATCCCTACTTCTTACAATTTTATGATTTTTAAAATCCCAAAGCCTATAACCAAATTCATCAATGCCATATCCAACAAATAGACATTTCTTTGACTTAGCTTCCAGCTTGGTTATGTTTTCAGAATCTATAAGTGCAAAATTTTCACAACCAAAGGTTTTGAGAAAAGAATAACTCACCTTCTTACCACTCCATGTTTCCTCTAGATTACCACAGTCCAAAGGAGTAGAGGGGCCTCTATTGATTAAATAAACAATAGTGTTCACAGCCTCTGCCCACATATTTTTGGGTAGCCTACCATGCAACCTCATACTCCTTGCACACTCCATTATTGTCCTATTCATGCGTTCAGCCACTCCATTTTCTTTTGGAGTCCTTGGTACAATTTTCTGCCTACGAATACCATTAGAGGAACAATAATCTTCAAATTCTATGCTACAATACTCACAACCATTATCAGCTCTGAGACATTTTAACCTTTTACCAGTCTCATTCTCAACCAAGCATTTCCATTTCTTAAAAGTTGGAAATACATTAGATTTCTATCTAAGGAAATAAATCCATACTTTTCTTGTTGCATCATCAATGAATGTAACATAATAAAGAGAGCCACCAAAGGAAGATACCTAAGCTGGACTCCATACATCTGTATGCACAAGCTCTATTTATTCATCTTTCTTTTCCTTTCCACTCTTTACAAAACTAACTCTCCTTTGCTTTCCATACACACAACTTTCAAAGAAATTTATATTGACACATTTCAGACCAGGTAAAACTTTCTTTGAATGAATTAATTTCATACCTTTCTCACTCATGTGCGTGAGTCTGTTGTGCCACAGTGCCGTGTCAAAATCTACAGCAATGGTTTGATGTTCTTCCTGCTCAACTGTAGCCACTATTCCTGAACATTCATTATCTTCTGAAACAATTAAACTAGAAGGAACAGTATGACCTGTACAAAGATATAAGGTGTCTACTTTTACACCTTTTGCTACTACTAAGGAACCTTTTGAAACCTTCCAATTTTTATCATTAAAAGTAACTGTGCAACCCTCATCAGTGAGTTGCCCTGCTGAAATTAAATTTCTACTCAGCCTTGGAACATGTCTTACCTCTTGTAGTAGCCAATGATTCCCATTGTGCAACTTAATCTTGATTTTCCCTTTTCGAACAATTTGACAGGGTTCATTATCTCCCAAATAAACTAGCCCGAACTCCCCTTGGACATAATCAACAAAATAACCTGTATGGGGTGTAGCATGAAATGAAGCCCCCGAATCTAACACCCATGAATCATCAACATTTTCTAAAGACAAGAGAAAAGCATCCTCTTTGGATTTGTTACTTACCACATTTGCCTCCTTGTTTCCATCATGTTTGTCTCCTTGATCTTTCTTCCGAGACCAACAATCTTTCTTCTTATGACCTAGTTTTCCATAGTACCAGCAATCATTTGGCCCTTTGGATTCAGACCTCTTTCCCTTTGATTTTCCTCTTGATTTCCCATGATTTCCAGAGTTGTTTCCTCTATCTCTTGTTTTGCCTCTACTTTCTACATTCAATACACTACCTGATGTGGATGCCCCTCAGCTTTTCCTATGAATTTCCTCACTCTATATAACACCAATAACATCATATAACTTTAGGGAATTAGAACCAAAAATAGAATTACTAATAGCCATTACCAAGCCATTCCAGCTTTCTGGCAAAGAACACAAAATCAAGAGAGCCCTAACCTCTTCATCAAAAGTAATTTTAACTGAGGCTAACTAACTTGTAACTATATTAAACTCATTCAAATTATCAGTGACTGATCAACCTTCTACCATTTTCATATTAAATAAATGCTTCATAAGAAATACCTTGTTTGAAGCTAAAGGCTTTTCATACAACTTTGCTAGGGTATCCATCAGATCTTTAGCTTTTGTTGCTCCAGTAATATTGAATGCCACCGATTGTGCTAGGCATAAACAAATACTCCCCAGTGCCTTCCTGTCCAAAATATCCCAATCTTCCTAAGACATTGTTGCCTCTTTCTTGCCTATTCCCTCTAATGGCTGCCATAGATCCTTCTGATAGAGATAGTCCTCCATTTGCATCTTCCATAACTAGAAGTTCTGCCCATTAAACTTTTCAAACTTCATCCTACCCTCGTCTGCCATTTCTCCCACTTAACTGAGAGACTCTCCAACTAACTCATGAGACCTACTTTAGAGAATAGATGAAAGAACGAATGAAATAACCTTGCTCTGATACCACTTGTTAGGATTAACAAGCCAGAAATAACAATTACATGCAAATATAACCAATATCAGAAAATAATAAACCACATAGAAGAGAACATGAGAGACAAAGATTTAATGTGGTTCACCCAATCCCTGGGCTATGTCCACCAACAGTGAGTCCAATATTTTATAATCCAGTGATTACAACCCAATTACAATCTGTAATCCCTTACAACTCAATTCTGCCTCAAGTACTAAAATCATAGATCATGAAATCCCTAGCCCTAAGCTATATTATACAATATTTTTGTCACTTTAGGGTTAGAATGAGTTACAACATGTCAGCCCAAAAATTACCAAAAATATGTCAGCCTAAAAAAAATCAATACTTTCCTGGATAGTACTTTCCTAATCAGTCACCACAAACTAACAATCTCCCACTTGGTGACTAATCTGTATCCACACTAAAAAACCTCCCACTTGGAGACTAAACCTGTAGCAATACCGCTACCATATGAGGCTCCCACTAGATCAAACCACCCTGGAATCAGCTATTTCTTTATGCTGTTCAGTCTAGAAGACCAATTGAAGCTGAATATTAGTTCAACTTCTCCCTTATTACTACCTTTGTAAACATATCTACTAGATTATCATCTTTATGTATCTTTTCTAACTTTAACTACCCATCATCCAAAATTGACCAAACGAAATGGTATCACAACTGTATGTGTTTTGTCTTTGAGTGCAAAGTAGAATTCTTCACAAGATGAATGGCACTTTGGCTATCTGTATGTAGAAAATAATCCTTCTGTGGATGTCCCAATTCTTCCATGAAGAATTGAATTCATATCATCTCCTTGGTTGCCTCTGTAGTAGCAACATACTCTACCTCTGTAGTGGATAAAGCAACCACCTTTTATAGTCGAGAAATCCAACTCACTGCTATCCCACCAATAGTAAATACATAACCTGTAGTACTCCTCCTGCTATCTATATCTCCTACCAAATTTGACTCAACATAGTCTTCTACAATAGTAGTAGAACCCCCAATGTGTAAATACTTATTAGATGTACCTCTCAAATATCTGAGAATCCATTTGACTGCATTCCAATGCTCAATACCAAGGTTTCTCATATATCGGCTAACGACTCCCACTACATGTGCAATATCTAGCCTAGTACATACCATAGCATACATTAAAATCCCTATAGCTGAAGCATAAGGTACCTTAGACATTTTAGTCTCTTCTTCTAGTGTCTTGGGACACATATCCTTAGTCAAGTTCAAATGACTAAGCAAAGGTGTGCTGACAGCTTTGGCATTCTCCATAGAGAAATGTTGCAACATCTTCTCAATATAATCAGCCTGAGATAGAGACAATTTCCTATTTTTCCTATCTCTACAAATTTTCATACCAAGGATTTGTTTTGCTGCCCCCAAATCCTTCGTAGAAAATGAATGTGCTAACTGTTGTTTCAACCCCTTAATGTGATCCATGTTAGACCCAGCTAAAAGCATATCATCAACATATAAACATAAAATAATGTAGCTATCATCATCCAACCTCTTAAAATAAACACAATGGTCAGAATGACACTGATTGTATCCATGCTCATTCATAAAAGTGTCAAATTTAATATACCATTGTCGAGGTGCTTGATTCAAGCCATACAAACTTTTCTACAATCTGCACACCAAATTCTCCTTACCCTTGACCTCAAAACCTTGTGGCTATACCATATATATTTCTTCATTCAAATCACCATAAAGAAAGGTTGTTTTAACATCAAGCTGCTTTAAATGCAAATCTTTAGTAGCCACAATACTTAAAACAGTATGAATAGAAGTCAGTTTAACAACTGGAGAAAAAATCTTATCAAAATCAATACCATGTTTCTATGCAAATCCTTTTACGACTAATCTGGCTTTAAATATTTTCTTACCTCCATCCTCTTCTTTTATTCTATAAACCCATTTATTTTGTAAAGCCCTTTTACCTGTAGGTAACTTGCATAAATCCCAAGTGTCATTTTTCAGCAAGCAGTCCATTTGATCTGTCATTGTAGACTCCCACTGAAGCTTTGTATCCACCTGCATAGCTTCATTGTAACATTCAAGTTCACCAGTATCTGTTAATAAAATATAATACAAAGAGGGAGAGAATCTCTCTGGAGGTCTACTTAGCCTTGTTGACCATCTAACATTGACTGGGGTGTGTTGTATTTGTTGTTGCTATTGTTGCGGAGCATAAGGAACTACTGGAACATCAACTTTTGGAGTATCATCCAGTACTACATAGTCATTTTCTTTCTTCTCATGTTGCTGCAACAGATCTTTGTACAATACTTTCTCATTGAATATGAGATCCCCACTTCTTACAATTTTATGATTTTAAAAATTCCAAAGCCTATAACCAAATTCATCAATGCCATATCCAACAAATAAACATTTCTTTGACTTAGCTTCCAGCTTGGTTCTATTTTCAGAATCTATAAGTGCAAAAGTTTCACAACCAAAGGTTTTGAGAAAAGAATAACTCACCTTCTTACCACTTCATGCTTCCTCTGGAATACCACAGTCCAAAGGAGTAGAGGGGCCTCTATTGATTAAATAAATAGTAGTGTTCACAGCCTCTGCCCACATAATTTTGGGTAGCCTACCATGCAACCTCATACTCCTTGCACACTCCATTATTGTCTTGTTCATGTGTTCAGCCACTCCATTTTCTTTTGGAGTCCTTGGTATAATTTTCTTCCTACGAATACCATTAGAGGAACAATAATCTTCAAATTCTGTGCTGCAATACTCAGCATGATTATCAGATCTAAGATATTTTAACCTTTTACCAGTCTCATTCTCAACCAAGCATTTCCATTTCTTAAAAGTTTGAAATACATCAGATTTTTGTCTAAGGAAATAAATCCATAATTTTCTTGTTGCATCATCAATGAATGTAACATAATATTGAGAGCTACCAAGGGAAGATACCTGAGCTAGACCCCATACATTTGTATGCACAAGCTCTAATTTTTCATCTTTCTTTTCCTTCCCACTCTTTATGAAACTAACTCTCCTTTGCTTTCCATACACACAACTTTCATAGAAATCCATATTGACACATTTCAAACCAAGTAAAACTTTCTTTTAATGAAGTAATTTCATACCTTTCTCACTCATGTGCTCGAGTCTGTTGTGCCACAGTGCTATGTTAGAATCTATAGCAATGGTTTGATGTTCTTCCTGCTCAACTACATCCACTGTTCCTGAACATTCATTATCTTCTAAAACAATTAAAGTAGAAGGAACAGTATGACCTATACAAAGATATAAGGTTCCTACTTTCACACCTTTTTCTACTATTAATGAACCTTTTGAAACCTTCCAATTTTTATCATTAAAAGTCACTGTGCAACCCTCATCAGCGAGTTGCCCTACTGAAATTAAATTTCTACTCAACCTTGGAACATGTCTTACCTCTTGTAGTAGCCAATGATTCCCATTGTGCAACTTAATATTGATTTTCTCGTTTCCAACAATTTGACAGGGTTCATTATCTCCCAAATAAACTATCCCAAAATCCCCTTGGACATAATCAAAAAAATAACCTCTATGGGGTGTAGCATAAAATAAAGCCCCCGAATCTAACACCCATGAATCATCAACATTTTCTAAAGAAAAGAGAAAAGCATCCTCTTCAGATTTGTTACTTACCACATTTGCCTCCTTGTTTCCATCATGTTTGTCTCCTTGATCTTTCTTTCAAGACCAACAATCTTTCTTCTTATGACCTAGTTTTCCATAGTACCAGCAATCATTTGGCCCTTTGGATTCATACCTCTTTCCCTTTGATTTTCCTCTTGATTTCCCACAATTTCCAGAGTTTTTTCCTCTATCTCTTGTTCTGCCTCTGCTTTCTACGTTCAATACACTACCCGATGTGGATGCTCCTGAGCTTTTCCTACGAATTTCCTCACTCAATATAACACCAATAACATCATCAAATTTTAGGGTATTAGAATGAAAAAAATAATTACTAACAACCATTACCAAGCCATTCCATCTTTCTGGCAAAGAACACAAAATCAAGAGAGCCCTAACCTCTTCATCAAAAGTAATTTTAACTGAGGCTAACTAACTTGTAACTATATTAAACTCATTCAAATGATCAATGATTGATCCACCTTCTACCATTTTCATATTAAATAAAATCTTCATAAGAAATACCTTGTTTGAAGCTGAAGGCTTTTCATACAACTTCACTAGGGTATCCATCAGATCTTTAGCTTTCATTGCTCCAGTAATATTGAATGCCACCGATTGTGCAAGGCATAGACGAATACTCCCCGGTGCCTTCCTGTCCAAAATATCCCAATCTTTCTGAGTCATTGTTGCCTCTTTCTTGGCTATTCCCACTAATGGCCACCATAGATCCTTCTGATAGATATAGTCCTCCATTTGCATCTTCCATAACTGGAAGTTCTGCCCATTAAAATTTTCAACCTTCAGCCTACCCTCATCTACCATTTCTCCCACTTAACCAAGAGACTCTCCCACTATCTCATGAGACCTACTTCAGAGAATAGATGAAAGATCAAATGAAATAACCTCGCTTTGATACCACTTGTTAGGATTAATAGGGTAGAAATAACAATTACATGCAGATATAACCAATATCAAAAAACAATAATCCACACAGAAGAGAACACAAGACACAAAGATTTAACATGGTTCACCCAATCCCTGGGCTATGTCCACCAATAGCGAGTCCAATATTTTATTATCCAGTGATTACAACCTATTTACAATCTGTAATCCCTTACAGCTCAATTCTGTTGCAAGTACTAAAATCATACATCATGAAATCCCTAACCCTAAGCCATATTATACAATATTTTTGTCGCTTTAGTGTTAGAATGAGTTACAACATGTCGGCCCAAAAATTATCGAAAATATGTTGGCCTCAAAAAAATTTGGCATGTACACTTTTCCTCCCGTACCCTGGCGAGGTCGGGAGGAAAAGTGTACAGTACTTTCCTGATACCACTTGTTACAATTAATAGGGTAGAAATAACAATTACATGCAAATATAACCAATATCAGAAAATAATAAACCACACAGAAGAGAACACAAGACACAAATATTTAACGTGGTTCACCCAATCCTTGGGCTATGTCCACCAACAACGAGTCCAATATTTTATTATCCAGTGATTACAACCTGTTTACAATCTGTAATCCCTTACAGCTCAATTTCGCTGCAAGTACTAAAATCATACATCATGAAATCCCTAACCCTAAGCCATATTATACAATATTTTTGTCGCTTTAGTGTTAGAATGAGTTACAACATGTCGGCCCAAAAATTACCAAAAATATGTCTGCCTCAAAAAAATTTGCCATGTACACTTTTCCTCCTGAACCCCGGTGAGGTCAGGAGGAAAAGTGTACAGTACTTTCTTGGATAGTACTTTCCTGATCAATCACCACAAGCTAATAGAGAAACTATAGTTTAGGATTTGAAATTAAGCATTGAAAAAAATAGGGGCTGGAAATAATCTTGTTGAAAAAATAATGTGGTTCTACAAATTTCTTTCCCTACCCTAATTCAGAAATTCTTGATTCCTAAACTTTTTCATATATTGATTATCAATAATTAAATAATATATATTGATGAGTAATAAATAGACAATATTAATTAAGTGTATAAGTAAAATTTGAAAATATTTTAATAAACAAAAAGTAAAACTATAAATATATGCATTTTTAAATAAATACATGACTAAATTAAAATTAAACCATCACAAAATAAGACATGTAATTGTAAGAATTTGCAAATAGCAAATATTGAACCAAGGATCTAGATATTTAAGAAAAGCACAAGAGTGAAAATATGAATGCAAGGATGGATTGAATAGATCCAATGAATTACCCAATGCTCAATTAAATTGATGAATGCTCAATGAAGTGATTACATAATAGGCCTCCTTATATAGGAAAGATGATATGAGAGAATGATAAGGAGCTGATAAGCTATCACCTATGCTAGGTGTAATCACATGTCCACCAAATGTTGATCATCCTCCAATATGCAATAAAGTATGTGCATTGGATTAGGATGATAATGTGATAAGAGCACGAAAGGTGGATCTCACACACAATGAGGTATGTGAAGACAACTATCACACCAAAAGTGGAATTTCCCCTACACCATGTGCTTAATAGATATGCACACTCCTAGGTGTCTCAATCACTAACTACTATGCAATGCATTAACCTAAGTAAGATTAAGTAAAGTGTAATTAGGAATAATTAATTACACCAACACCCCCCGTTAAGTGCAACTTAGGGGAATGCACTTAAACTCACAATGCAAGATGGGTCCCGGAAACTAGGCCATGTTAGGTATCCATGTACAAAAGCAATACATGAAATGCAAAACTCTCATAAAGTGGAGAAAGAGGGAAAACCTCATGGGAAAAACCCTCCCCCAAAAAGAGAGAAGAAAACAAGATGCATGGATGGATGGAGTGCTCAAGACCCCCCAAGAAAAACATACATCATGTATATACAAAGAAGTATCCCCCCATAAGAAGGATAGTTGGAGACATGATATCCCCCCCATAATGTAGAAGCTCCCATGTTGATGAAGAGTGCCTGCAAACAATAGTTTAACCAATGCTTGCAAGAAACATGTCTCCCCTTAGGAAGAAATAGATACATCAAATGATGAAGAAGCCAATCCTTGTACAAATGGAATGAGGAAGAAGATGTAGGTCTCCATGTATGAATCTCTGAAGACTGATTAGGAATCTCCAAGCTCAAAGAATCTATCACTTCATGTGACAAATCAAGTGAAGAAGGAGAAGAATCAAGTACACCAATCTCCAAAGAAGGTGAAGAAGTATCCCCATCTATGATGAAACTATCGTAAAGGGAAAGAGAAACTCCTTCATGTATGTCTTCCAAATCTGCATCATGAGAATCAAAAAATGCTGAAGATGCATCCAAGTAGTCATCACACTCCACAAGATCTAAAACAATATGAACATCCCGCTGAATTGTAGAGCCCATGTTTGAAGAAGTAGGAAGTGGAGGAGTAGGAAGATCAACACTTGTCTCAACAACAAAATGATTCAAGTGCCCAAAGTTCTCCTCATAATTATCCCTTGGCAAAGGGATGGGTACATCATGAATATCATCATCATTATCAACAAAATTAGAAAAATAGTACAAGCATGATGTATTATCAACAACTCCCATAGCTATGACATCTCTAGTCTCCATGTCCCTAATGTAGACATAATCAGGAGTGAACTCAATGATTTTACCTTGTGCCCCATGTGTAATTTGGTAAATAGAAAGGAGGTTAGTGGTCAAGGATGTTACACAAAGAACATCATTAAATGTCCCTTCTCCCATAGGAATAGAACCTTTCCCACAAACTCTCATGAATGTGTTGTTACCCATCAAAATATTAGGAGAATTACAAGGCTCAATAGAAGAAAACATATCCATAGAAGATGCCATATGATGTGATGCACCTGAATCAAGAAGCCATTTACCTTGCTTAGGATGTGTGGAAGCCATGAGTGCTTGTCCTTTACCTTTATCTTTGGATGATGATGGAGATGTAGAAGCTGCCAAATGTGTAGAAGAAGGAGCAGACACTAATGAGGGCAACTTAATGTTGTGTTTTTGAATAATGTGAGTTAGCTCATCAATTTTCTTTTGAAAACACTTATGCTCATCATGTCCTAACTTTTGACAATATGCACATTTATCTCTCTTTCTTCTAGATGATTCTTCTCTTGAAGAGGACTTGGATTCAGTACTTTTTGGTGAAGAAGATTCATTACCTTTGTCATGAGGCTTAGGATCCTTATTGTGTTTCTTTCCTTTGCCATTAGAAGCCTTTGAAGTAGACTCACTTGCAATCAATGCTTGATGTGTGGAAGGCTTCAACTAACCCATGTGTGCCAACTTTGCTTGTTCCCTTGTGAGCTGCGTGTAGAGGCAGATCGGGCCTATGGTCCAATTTGCAAAAAAAATTTGCTTCGGATTTGACTTTCACCGGATATAGGAAAATTTATAGTCGATTTTAACCAAAACAGCCTCTCGGACACAATGGTGAGGTCAGATCTACTCCAAGACACCTTTATCAAACACTGGTTGCTAGATCTGAGATTTGGATCTTCAAAGCTTGCATCAAGCTCTCTTTAAATCAGCTGATCTAAACACTCCAATGGCTCTGATACCATGTAAGAATTTGCAAATAGCAAATATTGAACCAAGGATCTAGAGATTTAAGAAAAGCACAAGAGTGAAAATATGAATGCAAGGATGGATTGAATAGATCCAATGAATTACTCAATGCTCAATTGAATTGATGAATGCCCAATGAAATGATTACATAATAGGCCTCCTTATATAGGAAAGGTGATATGAGAGAATGATAAGGAGCTGATAAGCTATCACCTATGCTAGGTGTAATCACATGTCCACCAAATGTGGATCATCCTCCAATATGCAATAAAGTATGTGCATTGGATTAGGATGATAATGTGATAAGAGCATGAAAGGTGGATCTCACACACAACGAGGTATGTGAAGACAACTATCACACCAAAAGTGGAATTTCTCCTACACCATGTGCTTAATAGATGTGCACACTCCTAGGTCTCTCAATCACTAACTACTATGCAATGCATTAACCTAAGTAAGATTAAGTAAAGTGTAATTAGGAATAATTAATTACACCAATAGTAATTATCAAGTAAATTAGTGGGCACAGAGTGGGGAAAGAATCTTCATACTCTCGTAATACCTCTGGATGCTGGTTCCAGATGAGATCTCACTAAAAACCAATTTTTTGTGTGACCATTTATAATATCCAAATAAACACAATTTAGATGTTACTAAGTAAACCTATAAAGAAGCCTTATCACATGAGTTAAATTAAATTAATTCTCAATTTTTTTATAAAAAAAGAACAATATTTTAAGGTTGGAGATAATTTATTCTTCTTAATACCTTCTACATGATTATAGCCAAAATTATTGCAAAAAGAATCAAACACGTGAGAGATTGTAAGGTCTAAGAAAATTAGATTTAAAGGAGGGAGACTCTTATTAGACAACTTGGTGTTGGCTTTGGAAAGTGTGGAATGGGCACAACAAATTGCTCAAAATTCTCCTCATCAAATTGGACTTTGAAAAAGCATATGATAGAACTAGGTGGTAGCTCGTACTAAAGCTGTTGAAATGGTTAGGGTTTAATCCAAATCTTGTTTTCCAAATAAAAATCCTCTTTATTGATGCAAGATCAATAAGGAAAGGTGGCACTTAGATCCCTTCCTCTGTCTTCTCACTTGTTATGTCCCTAACCATATAGTGTGTATTTTGTTAAGAGTAGTTGGCTTGTGGCTACCTTAATTCTTAAATAAGTTGCATAATTACTATTACAATCATATATGTGTATTTAGGTAATCCTAGGTGTCATATTTAAGTATCTAAGTCGGTCTAAGGTGGTATCCAAGACATAATATGGTATATATAGGAGGTATAGGCTAGTTATTATCATCATGTTGAGTATTAAGTTGTTATTGAAGATTATTGAGGGTATCCCTCTCAAAATAAATTACAAGGTTGCCCCTTCAAAGTGGTATATTGTTATCACTTGTACTTGCATCATATATATGCTATTATATTCATCATGATGAACTACAACTGATTTAGAACCTGAATGGAGAATCTGTAATTCAAGATTACTAAGGAGTTGTTGATTAGATATGCAAGATGATTAAATCAGTATTATGTTGTTATTGATGTCAACTAGCTTGATAGTACTTATCTTGTGAGTTACTATACTGACACATCTGAAGAAAGGTGAAAGAGATGAAGAACATAAATATCTACATGAGGAAGATGTATATATTAGATGAGGATAAGGAATACACTGAGTATTTTGTTGATGAGTCTATGACTTGATGAAATTGACTTTATTATGTTGCATTCATCTATGATGAAGAATAGAGCTCAAAGACACAAAGCAGTGTTGTCGGTAAATAAAGCATTTTAGTATACACTGATGGAATGTAGTGTATACTAAGCATAGTGTTAACCGAGCTTGTGTTCACCGACGCATTTCTTTGTTAACCGAGAAAAATAGAAAGGAATTAAATGATCAGTTTAGCTGATAAAGTGATAAGCTATAAAGTGTATGAAATAGAGGTAACAGATAAGGTTTGTTATGAAGATCAATGGCTAACATAAATCAAAAGGGATCTAATGGAGCAGATTGAAACATGTTATTGACACATCAGCTAAGGAATCTTAAAGCGGAAAAATATGATGGAGGAAAAGAAAATGATTTACTCATCTATATAAGAGACATTGGTTTCATTGTTGGAACATCACTGGAAGAAGATACTGTAGAATTATCACATGAACAAGTTTTCATTCATTCTAATCATATTGGTTAATAAGAACCGAGATGAAAAAAAATTACCGAGCTATAGAGAGTAATTAATGATGGATAGGAAGTTGATATAGTATTGAATATGAAGTGGTATATTGATTAGAAAGATTTGAATGAGCTGAACATTGATCTGTAAACTGCAATTGAAGTTGTTTCAAGGTAGATCATCTACTGTTACATATTTAACCATTGTACATAGTCAAATCTCTTAACCGAGTGGACTATGAAAGTCTTTTGATGTTTCATTCATAGAGTGAACATTGTTATCCTATCAACCCTAGAGTGATTATTGGTTGGACAATAACTTCTGGTCTAAAATCCTCTAACAAGGTCACACCTAACAGTGTGTTTGTAACCTTTAACAGGGTTGGGTCTTCACCGACCTCACTTTAGAAGAGTGAACAATTTTGGGTTGTCGATCCCAGGTGGTTTTTCCCTTCACAGGGTTTCCATGTTAAATCTCTTGTGTTATGTGTTGATTGTGATATTTTTTTGTTATCATAATTGTTACATTACATGTTAGATTTGATCGATAACTGTTATAAAGTTTAGACTGACAATCAATAAAAACACAGATAGTGAAAGTATTTTATGTTTACCGAGTAGCAAAAGTTGAAGAAGTGTTTGGATTATACATTTTGTATTGGGACACTGGATAACTGATTCACCCCCCTTTTAGTTATTCTAACACATCATGTGTAAGTTATTTCATTACAAATTACATCAGAGCATGATCTTGGCACTGTGAAGGCAAGACATTTTCTTCAATTTTGAAGGTTGTTTGCAAATTACGTATCTTGAACAAATTTGAGCAAGTTTTCTAATTTTTCAAAGATCGTTTAAGAATACATTGAAGCATATTTAGTCAAATTTTTAGAGGAGTTGGAGCGAAATCGAGTGAATTATTACAAAATTAGTTTTTCTATCCCAAATTTAAATGTAGAACACATATCTAATAGATCTGAGAAAATATATTCCTAAATTTGAAAGGGTTTCTATGGAAGTTATTATAGAGTCTATACTCCAAATTTCATAGACATTGGTGCAAAAATGAATTACTTATTGTGAAATTAATGTTTCTAATATTTTCACTTTCAAGGTTGCAAATTAGCTAATTTCTAGGAGATTTTTTAGAAAAATGATATCTAGGCTTTGTAGCAAATGAGAAGAAAAAAAAAAGTACAACAACTAGAAGAATAAGAGAGAGAGAGAGAGAGAGAGAGAGAGAGAGAGAGAGAGGTTCTATTGAGAAAAATAATCTTGTAAATATGGGGACAATGCCTCTAACCCTATAGTGTATGTTCTGTTATGATTAGTTAGCTTGTTGTTGTTGGGAATATACATAAGTTGTATAGTGTTGTCATTGATTCTAGGAGTAGGAGTGGCATGAGGAGGATGAGGAGGAGGAGGAGGAGGAGGAAAAGGTTCTATTGAGAAAAATGATTTTGTAAATATGGAGAAAATGTTATGCCTCTAACCCTATAGTGTATGTTGTGTTATGATTAGTTAGCTTGTGGTTGTTGGGAATATGCATAAGTTACATAGTATTTTCATTTATGCTAACCTATGTTGGAGATGTAGTATCAGAGTGAATGAATTCTTTTCCAAAATGTTGATGTAATGTTCAAATTCTTGTATGAGATTTTGGCTAAGGCATGGCTAAGTGGTTATTTTTGTAACATATTAACTGATAAAATGATAATAGTTTGGTCCATAAAGATCCACATCATAACATCTTGTCTTTTTACTTTAGTATGTACATTATGGATCCACGATGAAGGTATATTCCAATTTTAAAGTGCTCAATCCTTATGCAGATGAAATGGTGAAAATTTGAGTTTCAGTATGAATAAAGACAATGTATATGCTATTGGAATGTTTTGCATTCCTTTGTCCATGATGATTTTGTGTTGTGTCTTTTAGATATGATTTTTTCATGTTGAGTGATAATATTTTGTGTGTCACAAGTGTTTTTGGTGGCCCACATGTTGAATTGAGAACAAGCAATTGGCTTGCTTCACTTGTTCTATATTCTAGAGTTAACTTGAGTGCTTTGGGACTGTGATTTAATGTGTAGAGATTAATGTGAAGTTTTGGGAGTTGAAGGCTATGCCAACTTGGTTTGATGGTACACACACTTTGATTTCCTTTGGTGTGTACACAAACACACACACATATACAGTAGTGTCATAAATTTTAAGCACCTTGCTAAGGTGTGCAATTTGTGCTTATAGCACCCATTTTAGTTTATGTTCATTCATTTATGCATCATACAAATTTTCTATGCATATAATTAATAAACATTTAAATATAAGTCATCTCTTGATTTAATTTCATCCATTATGCATTTAATTAATAATAAACTTAACTTGTGAGTCTTTTATTATTTTAATATCATTAAATATCTATGAGGGCCCTTAATTATAAGTGTACCTCTTTAATTGTTTCATCCATTCAATCATCATTTGCATATATAGCCATAGTAGCATGTGTGGCCTATTACACATATTTTTTCTTATCAAACCTCAATGTCACACATTTTTTGGGCTTCCCCACATCCAAATTGAACCCAAAATCAGATATGAACCCAAGAATTGTCAGCATAGGATGAGTCAGACTCGCCCCATACTCCTTATTTGGGCCCAAATTTGAATTGGAGAAAGGTCTTGGGTTTTAAGTAGGATCCTTGAAACCATGTTGACCTCCTTTGATCTTTGAGCCTTGAAATGGCTAGGAGAGGTATAAAAGAAAGGCTACCTCCCACATTTTTGCATCCATTACTATCACAATAAATTCATTCATTCAATCAATAATTCATGATCTCAAGTATTCAAGAATTCCAATTATTTCAAGTATTCAAGTCATTTTCGTCCCTTCCATTGTTGAAAACTTCAAAAACCATTATGAAAGCATATTTTTTATGTCATTTTAGGTCTTTGTGGATTCATGGTATTGCATCAACAATTTTAATCTAATTTCAAGAAGCATTTGCATCATCAAGGTATAAGACATCTTGTTACATGTATCTAGCATCTGCTTCCTACAAGCATGCTTTCCTTTCAACCATTTTCTATTTTGATTTCATAGTTAATTCCAAATTAGGGGTTTGACTTAGGAAAACCCTGCTCCACAACATTTTTCCCTTTTTCTATGTGTAGAAGACATGTAATGTCATCATGAAAGGAGATACAAGTAGGTCTGATTGAGGGCTTCAATTTGGCAATCATTTTAGAAAAATGTTGCAGGGTCTAAGGTGAGTTTGACCTACTCTAGACCTCCAATGTGCCCCTTACCATTAGAGGCACCCTAAACCTCTCACTTTTGACTAGAATTTGGTTTACAAGTTCGTGTCTATGTTTATTTTCTAGATCTAGTCTCATAATTGAGTTCTTAGTGTGTTATATGTATGAAGAAAAATTCATTCTGTCTAGATTCCTAGATCTAAATCTAATATTTCTCAATTTCAATTGCATAGTCATACTTCATATTAGTGATAGATCATTGCATCCACTTAGCACTTGATTTTCCTTTAGCCTAGTGGATCATCTTCCTTCCAATGTAAGAGGAGATAAGTGTAAGCTTCATAGTTTATTTATGCATATTAGTGAACCCTATTTTCTATCTTACATTTTGGTGAGCCTAAATATTCTTACATAGTTCTTATTTTTAGTCTTAGAGCTTATTTTTGTGTGACATTATCAAATTTATATGCATTAATGTAATTGCATTTTAATAAAAAGGACAAAAATTTCACTTAATTATATCTTTTTTTTGGTATTTAGCATATATTTTTATTTGAAAAAGTAGTTTTTTTTCATTTAATTAGTTTCATGATGCATATATTCCATAAAATCAATCTTGTTTTAGCATCCATTCTATCACTTTATCACTCTTGTAAAGACCCTCTTATCCATGAGGATATTTTGGTGCAAAAAGACACTATTAACACTTGTTTTGAGGAACTCCTTCCTAAGGATGAGGCCTTAAAGAACAATAATGATCTTTATCCTAAAATATATCTCCCCTATGAGGATCATTTGGTGCACACAGATGATATTATAACTATGTCTCCCAATGATACCCCATTTTCTATGCTTTTCATTAACATTGCTTGTATAGATAAGGCCTTAATGAGTTGTGTTTGTCCCTCTCATAGAGAGAACCTTACTAATAAGGATATCTAGAAGCAAGAGAATGATATTACCTATATTAAGGATATTTTTCCTTTGCTACACCTAAATGACACATTTCCTATAGGTGAAGCATTGGTTAATCACATTCATATGTCTCTTAGGGTATCTTTTGCAAATGAATAAAAAATTTATTTTCCTATGAACTCCACATTAGAGAGTAGTAAATTCTCTCCTCCCAAAGGTACCATGATGCAAGAGACTAAGAATGTTACCTCTATAGATCCTCCTTTCTCTCCTACATATTATCATAGCCATCAATTTCTTGTGAGACAAGATGATGTTATGTATTTAATTCAAGATCTATCTCCTAACACAACATTGAGTAAAGATGGAGACCTAGATGAGAACACTTCTTCCCAACCTACTAAAATACATGTGCATAATAATGATAGGATTGAGAACCTCCCTATAGAGATCAATCCTCCTACAAAATTCCTACTTAATATAAGGGATTTACAAGTCAAAAATAACTTGACCAAAAAATCCAAAGTCTCTTGCATTGAAATGAGAGGTGGAGATGGGCTCATGGGGAGTGGAGTCCCCCCCCCCCCCTCTTTAAGGGGTTGTTAATATTTTTGAAAACAAACAAACAAACCTCCCAATTATTTGATGTTTAATTATCTTTCTAAATATTTGGATTTTTTTATTTTTTAGACTTTTGCATACACTGAATTTTTTTGAAAAATAGGCAATTTAGGAAAAAAGAAAACACTTATTAAAAATTATTAAAAACCATAAATTTTTTCTTTCTTTTTTAACCTTGATTGGGGACTTACTTTTTTATTTTTGAGAAAAATAAAGGCTAAACATTAGAATATTTTTTTGAAAACTCAATTATAAAAATTATTGTACTTGCACATAGATTGAAATTTTTTAGAAAATATGGCACCTATCCCAAGATAAGAACCTTGGTACCAAAAAACTTATTTTTGGTCAACTTCTCAAAATTTAGCAAAAAGGTTGGCAACCTTTATGTTTTCAACCATTTTGAACATTATGGTAATTCTAAATTTAATACAGTGTGCACAAAAAAATACCCAAGGTTGGATCTCTTAAAGATGCAGATATGAAATTTGCAAATCATACTCTAATACCATGTAAGAGTTGATGAAACAACCATGTGAGCCAAGAAGCATCTAAAAGGAAAAAACTTATCACACAAAAGAGATTAAGAAAAGATAATATGCTCTATAGAAACCCTAGAATTCTTTATTAAATCCACAAATGAATTTGAGATGCAAATATGATTGAATCATATATTAAAATGCATACACAAATTTCTTTTATAGAAAGCAATATCTCTAATAATAGTAAAAAGGATGACTCAAACTATAAAAAAAAATTAGAGCTAGATATGCAAAATAGAACCAAATTAGACTCAAATAGGAAAAATTAAAGCTCAACTAAGTGAACTTAAGCTAGACATGCATGTGAAAACACATGATCAATTATGCATAGGAATATTCTTCAACACATGCATTTAATTAATTAATGCAACATATCAAAATGTGCTTGATGAAACTGTATCGTCTTAAAATGGAAGCACTTCCATAATAAGAGTGTTTAGACCTCTGAGCAAGTGGTCTCAGGTCATGTCAAGGACCTTGATTGGGTCTTTGCATGGATCTAGTTGTTTCCCCCCTATTCTGCTTCTCTCTCTCTCTATTTCCAACCTATTTTCTGGAAACTTCCTCTAAGAACTTGGAGTTTTTGACCACCTGGGTCAAGGACGACCTAGTCCCTAACCTATGTTAGAGATGACCTAGTCCTTGACCTAGCTCAGAGATGACCTCATCCCTGACCTAGAGCAAAGACTACCTCATCCCTGACCCCTGTTTCAAATTTTAGTTTTCAAAAGTTTCGAGATGTCAGGTTTCGAAAAACTTTATTTTCCCGCTTCTGGGTCAGCTGTTTTGGGTTCAAAATGGTAAATCCTTAAATTGCATTTAATCTAGGTCCATTTCTAGGGGTTAAGGTTAAGTGGGATTTAATTCTCCAATGTCAGCCTTCTCTAGGAGTTTGTGCCCTAGATCATTATAAAAGGAGGCCTTCTTCTCTCATTTTCTCCAAAAATCTCTCAATCAAGTTTTCATATCTCATCTCATAATCTCTCAAGCTCTCAAGTGAAAGTAAGCAAGAAGGAGAAGGAAATAAGGCAAGCATTCATTCATCTTCAAGCCAAGCATTCAAGCATTCAAACATTCATCAAGGAGATCCATTGTTAGCCATTGAAGGATTCAATCTCTTTGGAGCCCCCTTGAAGATTTCTCCATCCACATTCATCCAAGCCTTTTCCTATGAAAAGATACATTCAAGATTGGTGTTGAAGATCTAATGCCATTGATTTGAGACATCCTACATACTTCTACATTCATTTGGAGCATCCCTACTTGTGGATTTAAGGATTTTAATCCCCTACAAGGACTTCAACATAAGAAAGGTGAATAGTTCCATTTAATTTGTTTATGCATATTACCATTTCAATTCAATTTCAAGGTTAATTCCTAAATTGGGGTTTGACCAAGGTAAACCCCCCATCCAAACAAACAAAACCATTTTTCTTGTAGGTACAGGTACAAGAAAGTGACTTGAAATTCAGATTTGGATACCCTTTTTGGTGAACTTCTGAGATCTGCAAACAGAATTACCATCGGAGCTCTAAGGGGTAGGATCCTACCCTGGGGTAAGACCTTGCCCCACTATCTAGGTTAAGGATGACCTACTTCCAAAAAGACAAAATTTTTCTGGGTTTTCTTTGTCTCGGCATTTCCAGTCTGAAATAGGTTGCAAAATTTCCTGATATTGTGCATAGAAATCAGAAATTAGTATTTTTTAGATTTTCCCTATTTTGAGGTTATTATTTTCCTTCTATTCATTTGAAATTTCAAGTACATACTTTCTATAGTGGATTATAGGATATCCTCCTTTCTTCATGTTCTCCATTGTTTGATTCAATTATGCATTGATCATTTCTTGGTGATTAATCCATTTGGATCTTTCTTTTTGGGAATTTGGATTAAGAATAGGTCTTATATTCCCCCTTTGCATATCATATTATCTTATCTACTGCTATTTGTTACAATTTAATCTTTCCTTGGTAAATATGTATTTAAAGGATAAACCAAGGTATCCTTTTGTATTCGTCCTCTATTCCAAGTGGGAGGACATGTCATATTTGTAATTCCTTTATTAAGGAAAATAGATATTCCTCCTTATGAGGAATCCTACACTTGTCTCACACACTAGTGATATGTGGCATACATAGAAATGGGAGTTACAATGTAACTCCTTCCTCACATCTTTATTAAAGAGATGGCTCTCCTTCTCTCTTCACATGAGATACTTCTTCTTCTTGAACACTATTGTATGAGCTAAGCTCTCTCTCTCTCTCTCTCTCTCTCTCTCTCTCATTCTTAGGCATTTTTGACACTTTCATTATATCACGGGGTTTTTTAATGCTTTTCCCCCTTCAAAATATTGCCTCCTTTGTTGCTTTTCTCTTTGGTGAATGCTCCTAGTTTTGTGATTATTCATGGTAAATCTTCTTTTCCTTGCTCATTGCATTAAACAATTTCCTGTCTCCCTATATTTTGTTATTATTTTAACATGGTATCAGAGCAGGTTGGTTTAATTCAGTTTTGAGTGTGTAGGTAAAGAAGCTATCATATCTTGGTGCACTCCAAATTTGGAGACGTTGTTTAGAGAGTATTGAACTTCATTACTTTATTATATTTCATTTCTCTTTGCAAATAGTTTTTTAATTTCAGTTCATGCATTCTAATTTAGTTTCTAAATTTTTTGACATCTCTCTTATTAATCTTATATATATACGTTCATACATTTTTTTATCATTGTATTGTTACTATCTTTATATTCTCATTATTACATTTGACAAGTACGCAATTAATTATCAACAATTTAACCAAATATTTATGGTTGTTTAACAGATTGGCTTGTTCTATCTTTGCATGCATGCATTTCTTTTGTGAAAAGTCGAGCAGGCACTTCGTTTTTGTATACTTATTTAGAAGAAATACTTTTCATCGTTCTTTTCTTCCATCTTTGCTTACATCTTGTTTAAGTTTTTTATTTGTTCAGTTCTCTACAAATTGTATTAAATCCTTATTGCATTGGTTTCATAGCGTTGAATCGTCTAGTGCAGCTGCTCATTTTGAATCGTGACCTCCCATCGCTACTCTCGTTTGTGGCTCCTATTCATTCCAAATTTTTCCAGGGTTCTTCAGCCTCTGCTGCCTCTAGATAAACACCATTAACATTTTTTGTCCTTGCATGAGGTAAAGGAACAAGATATCTAGTCCGCCTTCTTCTATCTTCTCCAACTTGAACTCAAAGTAACTCCCTGCTGGCACTGCCAAAGCTCTGTTCAGTCTCTAATTACTGTCCAGAAATCTATACACCTTCATTATCTCTTCCTCTCCCTTATTCCCCTCTTCACCATGCCACTCTTCAAATCCTTCAATTAATACAGTTATATTAATTCAGTTATTGCATGTTGCGTAAGAGATCTTTGAACTATTGATCGATTCTTTGCATGTTTTATTTTGTGGGTCTGAATTCCTTGGAAAACTGAAGGATTTTGTGGACATAATATTATCAAGAACACAATGGAAGACACCAAAAATGGTGCACAAGGGCTATGCAATCTCCCGCCTCTACCAATTTTACATGCGCAAGGTGAAATTCACTCAACATAATTTTCATGACAAGCTTTTTGCTATAGTAGATGATTTTCCCCGCCTCGATGATGTGCATCCATTTTATGGAGATCTGCTAAATATTTTATATGATATAGATCACTACAAGTTGTCCCTTGGCCAGATCAATACTTCTCACCTTTATTTTTTTTCTATTCTCATTTTTGCATATAGTAAATAACAGTGGTTGTTCTGTTAGGTTTTGGTGTGTTTTTTTTCTGTTCTTAGGTTCGTTCTCGGGTTGTGTTTTCAAGTTGATCTTTTTGTGCTTTGAGGATTTAGTTTTTTGTTGTCAAGGTCATTCTAGCCCTTGCTGATGATTTTCCTTCACGTGCCCTTGCTATTTCATTTGGACCTCTTTATTGCTTTCTTTCCGCTTTGTGTGTTTTGCTACTCCTTGCTTGAGTGTGCTTTTGGATTGGATTCACCTCTCCCTCCTGCATGAGGCGTTGTGTTCATTTTTTCTTCCATTCTATCTAGCAATCTATTTTATCAGCCCTTTTGTGTCATTTTCACAGTCTGGGTCATCATATTTATGGGGTTTCAAATTTGAATATTGGCAGCATCAAATTAATTTGTTTCAGTCTATATTTAACTTAAAAAGGTATTCTGGTTTCTACCCATTTGTACCATGAGATTAAAAAGGGAAATGTGGTAAGATTAAAGCTTCATTTAATGCTAGTTATTTTAAATTGTAATTTGTTGTTATTTTTTATTATTAACATTTTATTGCAGGTTTGAATCTTTTTATTATTAAATTTTTTTGTATATTAGTTTCCTAACGTTCTTTGCAGGTTCGAAACTTATTTAGTTCTTACATTTTTCTTATTGCATGCAATAAATTTAGTTCTTTTTCTCATTTTTTTAATCATTCTCTAGATTTAGTTTTCTTTCTCTTTGCATGCAAGAGATTCTTGTCGTTATCTATTAATCAATAAGAACTTAACATAGATATGTTAACTCTTATGTGTTCTTAGTTTTAGTTTTACCTCTGGTTGTTATTTTTTCCTTGCATGCCTCCTTGGCGTAAGCTTTTATAGCTTTTTGTTGTTGCATACAAGTGTATATAGTTTGATCTGAGTTTCTTTTCTAGGTTCTATTGAGGGTTTTTCATTTACTTATCTCTAGTTCATGTGTTCTTTACTTTAATCTTCGTATTTAACTATGACCACCCTAATGCCAGAAATAAAGTTAACTAGTATAAATTATCATGCATGAAAAATGCACATTACCTTCATCTTTAAATACAGACATATTTTAGATATTGAAACTAATGCCAGTTCAAAACCAGTAGCCTCTAGTCCTCAAGCTGACCAAACTGCTTGGTAGACTAAAAATGAGGAAGCACTTGGTTTAATCGAAATCTCCTTAAAACCTGAATTGTATGTCTTAATTTCTACTTGTATAGATGCCCATCAAGCTTAGGACATCCTAAAAAATACCTATGATAGTGCAGACGAGACTCATAAAATCCAGCTTCAAGACCAACTTGAAGACCTCGGGTATACCGATTTCAACTCTGTTGATGATTTCTTGCTCAAGTTTGATTCAATTAAAGTTTTACTAACTGATTTACAGGTTACTCTCTCTGATTTAAGGATAATTCACATAATTATTCATAAATGTTTGCCTAGACAATTCCAACAGTTTATTACAAATATTTACTCTCAGTTAGCTATTCCTTCTTTAGCATCTCAATTAACTTATGTCATCTTTCAAAATATGTTGCGTCAAGAGGAAGCAAAATTGACTCAATTTGGTATAATTAAAACTCACGAACATGCCTATGTCTCTCAAAGTCACAATAACAATAGATCTTCTAACACTAATCAAACTAACCAAAATTATCAAAGATCAAACAATAATAATAATTCAAATTATAATTCTAGGCCTTCCAATAACTATCATAATAATAATCATTCAAATAGGCCACATTGTACCTATTGTAGTAAAGATGGTCACTTAATACATAACTGTTTTAAGAAACAAAAGGATGATCAATCTAATTCTCAAAACTACTCAAATGGAAAATCTAATGGAAATCAATCTCGTTTTTCTTTTACTGTCTGTTTTAATGCTTCTAAACCTCTTACTAATAAAGTTCAAATAGCTAGAGATGTTTGCATTGCTGAAAATGGTGTCCATGACTATTCTGATTTTAGTCACAGCAACATAGTTCTTGTGGAGGACCAACCTCCATCTCTCAACCCTATTCCTCACATTTCTACTCCTAATATTTCTATTCCTTTTGTTTCTACTCCTAACATTATGGATAATACTAATACTCTTCAAAAGGATAATGATGAACATAAAGATAGTAATGATACTCCTAATGATTTTGTTCCTTCTAGTAGTAGAAGTGATGATGATAATGATGATGGTAATAATATGTTTACTCCTCCTTGCTCTCATGTTGATGATATGTTTGACCAAGAAGAGTAAATTATATCTAACTTTCTTAATGTTACTTTGCAAGATATGTTTATTACTCAAGATGAAATTCATGATGATAGTACTAATCCTATGATTATTGTGGAGGTTAATGCTAATGATGCTTATATGAACACTATTGTATGAGCTAAGCTCTCTCTCACACACACACACTCTCTCTCTCTCATTCTTAGGCATTTTTGCCACTTTCATTATATCACGAGGGTTTTTTTTATGCTTTTTCCCCTTCAAAATATTGTCTCCTTTGTTGCTTTGCTCTTTGGCGAATGCTCCTAGTTTTGTGATTATTCATGGTAAATCTTCTTTTCCTTTCTCATTGCATTAAACAATTTCTTGTCTCTCTATATTTTGTTATTATTTTAACACTATTAAATCCTATTCACATAATTATCCCATTCATTTTGGTAAACTACTATTTCATATCATTCATTTTGGTGAACCCGACATGCTTACCCTCTTTTCTTATGTGGAATTAGATGCCCTATTGTGTTTTGTGGTGTTAGATTTCCCTTTATATTATCTTGTTGATGTTAGATTTTCTTTTATGTTAAATCTTGCATTCTAATTAGATTTATTGCTTCTATATTTCAAAAATACAAAAAAATTACAAAATCTCTTTCAAAATACAAAATTTTTCAAGCTATATATTTTCTTAGTTTAGTTCATTTGCATTGCATTAGTTTATGGGCTTTACTACTACTAGTCCTACTTATAACATTCTAGTTAGAAGAAGTCATAGACTCATGGGTGCCTTTGATCCTGAATCTTCCTCTCCTTTCCTTAGGATCCAGGATGATAATTTGATTCTTCATGATTCCAATCTTATTATGGAGAAAAAATCTTCTCACTCATCTCATGATGAGGATGATGCTTTAAGAGTTCCTCCTGAACAAGTCCAAAAACTTTCAACTAAACTTGATAAAATGGGTAATTGGCTTATTCAAGAAAACCATAATCAAGAATCTATTCAAGCTATAGAGGCTCTTAAGAAAGTTCTTCATGATAGTGATCAAGGTGTTAACCTCTTGCGTGGTATTACTCACCCCATGCATTCAAATGTTAAACCTTTAGCTCAAGAAGCTCAAGATTTAGGGTTGATTCCTCATGTCACTAGTGTAGAACCTTCTTCTCTTCCTTTACCTAGTATTCCTACCTATACTCCTTTGGTGAGTGTGACAGTTCCCTCTGTTCCTATGAGTGTACCTCCTGCATCCCTTCCTACATCACAACCTTCTTATCATAATGTTCCTTTTACCTATTCCAATCCTCTTCCAACTGTAGTTCCAAGTGTTCCTCCAGTTGTGTCTTCCATTGTTGCAGCTTCTTACACTTTACATAGTGTTTCTAATGTTGCTACTCCTCCTATTTCCTCTAATTATTCAACAATCATTAGTTTGGCTCAAACTATGTCTTCCTTACAACAACAACTTGCGTGCTTAACTCAAAACAAGTTTAGTATTCCTACATGTGACATGGGAAGTCCTTTTTCCCTTGGCATCATTCATACTCCTATTCCTTAGCAAGTTGATATGCCTCATCTTGAGAATTATAATGGAAATGGAGACCTCATTCATCATATTAAAACATTTCAAATCCTCTGTAGTGATTATGCTCATGACCATAGGATTTTAGCCAAGTTTTTTTCTAGAAATTTTTGTGACAAGGCCTTACAATGGTATTGTTCCTTGCCTCCTTATTCTATTGACTCTTTTCCACAACTTGCCAATGCTTTTATTCAACAATTTCAAAACAACATTGGCTCACAAGTGTCTTTGACTGATTTGATGCATTGTAAACGAACTGCTAAGGAAACATTGACTGAATTCATTAGTATATTTAAGCATTTACATGCTCAAATTTCCTATCCTGTTCCTAATATTGATATTCAATTTATGTTTATTTCAAATTTGCAAAAGGATATTAGAGATAGAATTCTTCTTACTGAATTTACCTCTTTTCAACAACTTTGTGCAACACTTCATCATTATCAATTACAAGTGATTCAATTTGAGAGCACCACTCCAATGGCTCCTGTTCCAATTGATAAAGGTGATGCTGCTCCTAATCCAAACAAATTTAAAAAATTCAACAACTATGTTTGTTAGAATAACTGAGAGGGGGGTGAATCCATTATCCATTGTCCCAAATACAAAATGTATATCCAAAAACAATTTAAACAAATTTATGTAGCTCGGTAACATATAATAGTAATCTGTCTGTGCTTTTACCAATTACCAGTCAATAACATATAGTAACTACCGATCAAATCCAATATGTAATATGTAAAGTATGATAACAAATAATCAACACAATCAACACATGACACAAGAGATTTAATGTGGAAACCCTGTAAAGGGAAAAACCACTTGGGACCGACAACCCAAAAATTGTTCACTCTTCTGAAGTGAGGTCGATGAAGACCCAACCCTATTAAAGGTTACAAAACACATTGTAAGGTGTGACCCTGTTAGAGGATTTAACACTAACCATTATTATCCAACCAAAATTCACTATGGGGTTGACAGGATAACAAATGTGCATTCTATGAATGACATTACAAGACTTTCAAGTCTATTCGGTTAAGAGATTTATTTGATTACAATGGTTAAACTATAATAGCAGGTGATCTAATTACAATACAACTTGATTTGAAGATGTATAGATCTATATTATGCTCAATCAAATCTCTAATCAATATATCAATTTTGTTTCAACAATATTCAATAACTTACTGTCTCTTGGTTATAGCTTTCTGACACTTGGTAATCTCTGCACTTTGGTTCTCTTTAACCAGTTTGATCAGGCATGCATGAAGCTTGTTCATGCGATATCTCTGCAGTATCCTTTTCTTCGGCATGAGTTTCATAATGAAACCCTAGTCTCTTAAATAGACAAGTAAATCATTTTCTTTTCATCCATTAGATTTTGCCGCTTAATCTCCTTCATTGGTTTTGATGCTAAACCTTCCTTAGTTGATGTGTCAGTAACATGTTTCAAATCTATCCTTTAGATCTTCCTTGAATTTTGCTAGTCGTTGATCTGGTAACAAACTTTATCTTTCACTCCGATCACAAGGTAGTTTCTAGCTCATCAACTTCTTTTGGCTAAACAAATCATTTAGTTATTTTGTTCATTCTCAGTTAAAAAATAAATGTGTTGGTGAACACAAGCTCGGTTTATACTATGCTCTATATACACTACACTGCTCGGTGTATACTAGAATGCTTCATTAACCAACAACAGTGCTTTGTAACATTTTTCTCCCAACTTTATAAAAGATTAATGTAACATAATCAAGTCAACAATATGAAGTCATAGACTCATCAATAAGTTACCAAAGGTATTCCTTATCCTCATCTATCATATCCATCTTTCTCTATGTATATATCTCCGTTCTTCATCTTTCTCTTCTCTTCTACATATGTGTTAGATGTTTGCAACTCCATGATAAGTACTATCAAAACTAGTTGACATCAATGACAACATAAAATTGATTCAATTATCTTGCATAACAGTTCAGTGCTTGGTGATCTCTAACCACTTGAATTTCTTCAATCAGGTTCTCAATCAGTTGTAGTTCATCAATCTCTCCCTATGACATTGATGACAAATCAAGCAATATGAAATATACCATACACATACCAAACATGTATTCTACAACTCTATAAATAAATGTTGTAGGTCGGTAAGCTCTCCCTTAGCTTAATATGTTTAATCACTATGTTACATAACAACATTGCAATGTGAAAACTATCTTCTGTAGATATGATTTATAGCAGCTCTCAAGTTCCTTCTATTTATCTCCCTTTATCTTCTCAGATTGTCTCTCCCTAAGATAGATGTTCCTGTATTCTCCTTGGTTATCATATTGTTTATCTATCCCTTTGACAACAATGCCAAAGAAATAAATAAACCATATAGCTCTGTAGTAGCCATGTAACTCTCTGTTGTCTGGTGCATTGACTATATCTTTGTATACTAATTATGCAAATCTGTTCCAGTTCTTCACAACTTTCACAACTTTAGATAGAAATCCAAAGTGTGATCTATGTTGCATCAACATGAATGATCTTTTGATAAGATTAGGCTGATGCAACCTCAAGATCACATTAGTGATTGGTAGATAGGGGATGAACCCCAAGTCTAGTCCTCAAGTATTCAAATGTATCTTTCGGTAGAGGGTTTGTAAATATGTCTGCAAGTTTCTCTTTAGATGTAAAAAATTCTAGCTTCACTTGCTTCTCATGCACTTGTTCTCTTAAGTAGTGATAATTGATAGATATGTTCTTTGTTTTAGAGTGCATCACTAGATTCTTTGAAATTTTTATAGCACTAGTGTTATCACAGTATATAATCACCAGCTCAATGTTTATCTCATTCATTCCTTCTAACACTTGCCTAATATAAGCAATATTTGAACAGTTTTTAGCAGCAGAAACATACTCTACTTCAGCTGTAGACTGGGAAATACAATACTGCTTCTTACTTGTCTAGGTAACAAGTCTTTCACTGAAGAAAAATGCTCCTCCGGTTGTGCTTTTTCAGTCATCCACATTTCTAGCCCAATCAGCATTGGTGTATACTTTAAGTTCAAACTTGCCTTCCTTATGATACCATAACCCATAATCCTTTGTCTTCTTCAGGTATCTTAAGATTCTCTTTGTAGAAATCATGTGTGAATCCTTAGGATTTTCATAAAATCTTGCAACAATCCCCACAGCATGTGTTATATCTAGTCTACTATGTACTACATACATTAACTTACCAATCATTGATTGGTAGAGTGTCTGGTTCACCTCTGTAATTTCATCCTCTTTAGTCAATTTGTAGCCTGTGACCATTGGTGTTCCAACTGGTTTAGCATCTTCCATGCCAAATGTTTTCAGTACTTCCTTTATATACTTGGATTGTGTGATGAATATCCCATCACTCTACTGAATAACTTGTAGTCCTAGAAAGAACTTAATCTCTCCAAACATAGACATTTTGAACTCTTTTCTCATCTCATTAGAAAAGGATTTACATATGTGATGTTGACCCCCAAATATAATATCATCCACAAATATTTTAGCAATTAGAATAGTATCATTAGTATATCCTTTCATGTACAAATTGTTGTTCTCACTAGTTCTAACAAATCCAATACTTAACAAATAAATATGCAGCCTTTCATACTAGGCTCTTGATGCTTGCTTCAAACCATACAAAGATTTATGTAATCTACATACCATGTCTTTCTTGTCTGGATCAATGAACCCTTATGGTTGTTCTATGTAGACTTCTTCTTCAAGTATCCCATTCATAAATGTAGACTTAATGTCCATTTGATAAAATTTAAATTTCTTATGTGCTGCATAAGCCAGTAACATTCAAACTCCTTCTAGTCTAGCAATAGGTGCAAAGGTCTCACCATAGTCAATTCCTTCCTCTTGTGCATACCCCTTGTAAACTAGTCTGGCTTTATTCCTTGTAACCTCTCCATTTTCATTCAACTTGTTTCTGAAGATCCACTTAGTATCGATAACATTCTTATCCTTAGGTCTAGGTACTAAGGTCCATGTTTTGTTTTTCTTGATCTGTTCAATCTCTTCATTCATTGCATTAATCCACTCTTCATTCTCCAATGCAACTTTAACATTCTTTGGTTCCTATTCACAAACGAAGCATGTACCCTTTCTTGACTTACTTCTCATTTGTATGCCAGCTTGCTTGTCACCAATAATTTGGTTCTCAGGATGGTGTCTTCTGATAAATATTGCTAGTATCCGAACTCTTCTTTCTTGTTCATCCTATTCAGGTTCATTTGCCTGCTCGGTAGGTCCTTCCTGCTCATCAGTTTCTCTTTCCTGTTCCTTGGTGTTTTTTTCCTACTGACCGGTTGTCACTATATGCGGCTTCAGTAGATACTCTGGAAGTTCAATGTATGTGAATCTACCGTAGTCTTTCAATTCCTTTGTGCTTTCTTCTACATCCTTTTCATCAAAATCATCAACCCTGAAATTAGCACTTTCTATCATTTTATTAGTAACTTTATTTAGACACTTATATTCTTTGCTTTTAGTGGAATATCCAAGAAATATCCCTTCATCACCTTTTGAGTCAAACTTTCCATTTCTTTCATCTTTCAGAATAAAGCATTTACTTCCAAAAATTTTGAAATAACTTACAGTGGGTTTGTGTCCAAGCCATAACTCATAGGGTGTTTTGTTAGTGTCCTTCTTCAACTGTACTCAGTTCAAAACATAAATAGTTGTGCTAACTACCACTCTCCAATATGTCTATGCAACATTTTTCTCTATCATTAGTGTTCTTGCATAGTCAACTATTGACCTATTCCTCCTTTCAGCAATTCCATTATGCTAAGGTGTCCTCGGTGCAGAGACCTATCTTTTAATACCATGCTCGTTACAAAATTTAGTAAATTCATTAGAAATAAATTCACCTCCTCTGTCAGATCTTAAGAATTTCAATTCTTTACTAGTCTCTTTCTCTACTTTTTCTTTATACCACTTGAACATATTAAATGCCTCTAATTTTTCTTTCAAGAACATGACAGTCATCAATCTAGTATAGTCATCAACAAAATGAATGAAATATCTATCACCATAATAACTATGAGTTCTCATAGGACCACACAGGTCGGTGTGAACTAACTCAAGTATTTTCTTTGTTGAATAATCTTTTCTTTTGAAACTAGATTTTGTCATTTTACCTTTCTGACACCCATGACACATAACATGATCGGGCTTAGATAAGTTAGGTAGACCTCTAACCTTTTTCTTTTTACTAATCTTAATCATGTTATCAAAGTTCACATGACTTAACCTTTTATGCCATAACCAAGCATCTTCATTTTTCATCATTGTTAAGATAAAACAAGTTACCTTTCGACTGTGCTCCTGTTCCAACAAGTCTTCCTCCATCATCAAATATTTTTACTTTCTTGCTCTTAAAAGCAACTCGGTGACCTGAATTGTTCAGCTGTGCCACACTTAGAAAATTATAGTTTAGTCCTTCTATCCAATAAGCATTATCACATTGGATTCTATCATTTATCAGCAAGGATCCCTATCCTCTAACCATGCATGATGTATCATTACCCATTTTTACAGATCCACCATTATATTGCTCAAGATGATTAAATTTGTCTTCATCACCAGTCATGTGATGTGTACATCCACTATCTATGATCCATGTATCATTTTTATTAACCTTAGAAATCAATGTTGTTTCTACATGCTTTTCTTCTTCCTTAGAATCATCCTTCATAGCAACAAATACTACCTCTACATCATCATCTGAATCTGAATCTGAATCAGATTCATTTTCTTCTATAAAGTAACATACCTTTTTGCCTTTATCACTGTTGTCTTAGTTGTCTCTGTTGTAGTGTTGGTAACTTCTATTGCCTCTTCTCCCATAGCTTCCTTCACCAGATCAGTCCTTGTTTCTGTCATCTTCCTTCTTGTTTGGACATCTAGCAACAATATGACCAACTTATTTGCTGTTAAAACATGATAAAGGTAATTTGCCTCTATATCTACCTTTTCCTTTAGGTAATATCTTGGCCATAAGAGCTTCAAGCTCATCAAGTTCATCATCAGTATTTCTATCACTATCATCCTTATTATTTCTACTACTAGACTTACCAATCTTCAGAGAAGTCATAAAAGAAGATTCAACAGTCGGTACAACACTATTATCATAGTTGTTCAGTTCAAATGTTGTTAAATTTCCAATCAGATTATCAAGAGTGAGAGTACTGTTAGGTGCTGACCTATTTTCATGAATTGTAGATATTCTGATGGCATAAATAGGCAATAAAGTCCTTAGAATTTTTCTTACCATAGTGTCTTCATCAATAACACCATCAGATGCTCTGATAGCATGAACTACCTCCTTTATTCTATTTGTGTATTGCACAATGTTTTCTCCTTCTTTCATCTTCATATCATCGAATCTTCCTCTTAAACTTTCAGCTCTGGCTCTCTTGACATTTGTATCACCACTATAAACTTGATTAAGTTTATCCCACATATCTTTAGCAGTAGTGCAATCTTTAATATCTTCAAACTCGGCATCTGTCAAAGAAACAACAATCTCCATCATAGTAATGTTATGGTCATGTATATCTCTTAGTTGATCTAGAGTCAAAGGTCCAGTGGGCGGTGCAATGTAGCCATTCTCTAATAGTGTGATGACAAAATTCTCAATTCCAGATATATGCAGTTTCATTCAGATTTGCCATTATGTAAAGTTGTCCTTGTTCAGCTTTGGCAAATCCCTCTTATACATTTTGTGATCTTTATGTTGAAGTCCTTAAAAATCTGTTCCAAGCAACCAATACGCTCTAATACCAACTGTTAGAATAACTAAGAGGGGGGTGAATCAGTTATCCACTATCCCAAATACAAAATGTATATCCAAAAACAATTTAAAAAAATTTCTACAGCTTGGTAACATATAATAGTAAAATGTTTGTGATTTTACTGATTACCAATCAATAACATATAGTAACTACCGATCAAATCCAATATGCAATATGTAAAGTATGATAACAAAAAATCACCACAATCAACACATGACACAAGAGATTTAATGTGGAAATCTTGTAAAGGGAAAAACCACCTGGGACTGGCAACCCAAAAATTGTTCACTCTTCTGAAGTGAGGTTGGTGAAGACCCAACCTTGTTAAAGGTTACAAAACACACTGTAAGGCGTGACCCTGTTAGAGGATTTAACACTAACTGTTATCATCCAACCAACATTCACTATGGGGTTGACAGGATAACAAATGTGCATTCTATGAATGACATTACAAGACTTTCAAGTCTACTTAGTTAAGAGATTTATCTGATTACAATTGTTAAACTATAACATCAGGTGATTTGATTACAATACAACTTGATTTGTAGATGTACATATCTATATTATGCTCGATCAAATCTCTGATCAATATATCAATTCTATTTCAACAATATTTAGTAACTTACTATCTCTAATTATAGCTTTCTAACGCTCGGTAATCTCTGCAATTCAGTTCTCCTTAACCAGTTTTATCAGGCATGCATGAAGCTTGTTCATGCAATATCTCTGCAGTATCCTTTTCTTCGACATGAGTTTCATAATGAAACCCTAGTCTCTTAAATAGACAAGTAAACCATTTTATTTTCATCCATCATATTTTGCCACTTAATCTCCTTCGTTGGTTTTTCCACTTAAACCTTCCTCAGTTGATGTGTCAGTAACATGATTCAAATCCATCCTTTAGATCTTCCTTGAATTTTTCTAGCCGTTGATCTTGTAATAAACTTTATCTTTCACTCCGATCACAAGGTACTTTCTAGCTCATCAACTTCTATCAGCTAAACAAATCATTTCGTTCTTTTGTTCATTCTTGGTTAACAAAGAAATGCACCGGTGAACACAAGCTCAGTTTATACTGTGCTCGGTATACATTACACTACTCGGTGTATACTGGAATGCTTCATTAACTGAAAACACTGCTTTGTAACATTTTTCTCCCAACTTCATAAAAGATTAATGTAACATAATCAAGTCAACAATATGAAGTCATAGACTCAACAATAAGTTACCAAAGGTATTCCTTATCCTCATCTATCATATCCATCTTTCTCCATGTAGATATCTTGGTTCTTCATCTTTCTCTTCTCTTCTACAAATGTGTTAGATGGTTGCAAATCCATGATAAGTACTGTCAAAACTAGTTGACATCAATGACAACATAAAATTGATTCAATTATCTTGCATAACAGTTCAGTGCTCGGTGATCTCTAATCACTTGAAGTTCTTCAATCAGGTTCTCAATCAGTTGTAGTTCATCAATGTCAAGATAGACAAACAAGCGAATGCAGTTGCTGATCAAGTTTTTGTTGCATCTCACACTGCCACTTCTCCATCCACTTCTTTTCGATTAAATCATATGTTTACTCCTCTTTTTGAATCTTTACATTCTATTATGAATAGGTTGTTAACTGCTAATATGGTTACTTTACCTCCTATTTAACCTCTTTTACCTGCTATGATTACATCTAAATCTTTTGATCCTAAAGCTTTTTGTCAATATCATCATTAGAATGGTCATGATACTAAGAAATTTTATTCTTTAAAATATAAGGTTCAAGACTTAATTGATTCTAATGCTTTATCTGTTCATAATCTTGATGGTAGTGGGAATGAATCTATTTCTCCTCCAAATCAAAATCTTCAAATCTATATGAATCCTTTACCTGTGCATGATACTAATACCATTGCTCATCCATCTTCTATGGAAATTATGTATGATTCAAAGATGGATGATCTTGATCACATTATTAATCAAGTGGAGCATGTTGTTCAATCTGTATCTCCATCTCAACCTCAACCAAAACCTAAGCCAAAATTGAAAACTCAACCTAAACCTCAACAACAACCTAAGAATAAAAGACCTCAGAAACTTTTGATTACCTTTGATCATTCTGAGACTATTAAAGCTCCTGATGGTCCCCTTTACATTTATGCTAGGATTTCCCGGATACCTACTCTTGGTTGTCTTGTTGATCCTACATCCTTAGTCAATGTTATTACTGAAGAAATTTTTTTTATGAAAAATTTGCAACATGATTCTTATGATACATCTAATGTGTGGATTAAAACTTGTAATGGTTTTCTTTATCCATTATTTGGTTCTATTAACTTGTCAGTTGAACTTTGTGGTAAAATTGTGAACACTACCTTTGTTTTTGTTCCTACTTCTGATCAATTTCAAGTTAAGCTAGGTTTGGCTTGGTTGAATGCCATGCATGTTGTTGCTTCACCTATCCATAAATGTCTTAAATTTGTTCATGATGAAGTGAAGATAGTTAATCATAGTTTATATCAACCTTCTAGGCCCAGATATTGTGTTACTCTTGACTTCTTTTGTTCTTCATTACCTAATTCATGTCCTTCTCGACCTGATAATATTTTCCGCTCATATCAAGCCTATAAGCATCGTAAGATTATTGAATTAAGTGTACCTCTAATGGATCTTAATTGTGGTCTTTTGCCTACACCTTCTATACCTCCTTTATCCATGGCTTCTACATCTGTTAATCAAGTTCCTATTGTTGATCGTACGACTATTGATAATCCTATTGATCTTCCTAAAGAACTTGTGAAGGATCCTGTGATTGTTCCTCCTAGTTCTCAACATATTTCAAGTAAAGAAAAATGTAATCAATATACTAATGAACATCGTAATAAGCATCATGCTCAAGCTAAAGCTCATAATTTTGTTCTTCAAAATTCTTTACTTTCTTCTGATAAGCCTATGCATGATGTTGTTACTAATAATGATGTTAAGATGCATGATTATGATGATTCTATTTGTATCTTAGATCCTATTTTGATTAATTTGGTTGAAGAAGATACTCTTGATGATACTGATGATGTTAATGATGAATATGAGACTATTGACATTGACATTGATTTACCTAATATGCTTTCTTCACAACTAACTATTACATCTATTGTTGAACATTATGATTCTCAAGAGGATCCTTGTTTGGAACTAGCTATCATTCCTACTATGTTGGATGTAGTTCCTCTTGCGATTTACCTACCTTCCCTAAATGATATAGAATGAGATGGGGAGAGTAGGCAGCACACTTGATTGGCTTGTCCTTTGTGGTATCCTTTGTTGTGTGTTTGTATGTTGCAATGTGCTTCTCCTGTGATGTGTTTGCTAAATGTTGCTAGATTATTTTATATGACCCTTGTTACTTTATTGGTGCAAGGTGATAACGGAATCGAACCTATTGTATAATTCCTCTATATGTATCTCTATTCTTCTATATGTTGTTTCATGTTATGTTGTAAATGTACTATTGTTCATAAATGTTTCCTTGTGTAATCTGCTTGGAATCACGACTTCGTAGCACTGAATCTTTTTGGTCACCAGGGCATGGTCTGAAAAGATTCTTCTTTGTATATCTTATGTGATCTTTCCTCCTTTCTAATTGTAGTTCTACTTTCTTCGGGGAATGATGTTAATTCATTTGCAATAATATCATATATATATATATATATATATATATATATATATATATATATATATATATATATATATATATATATATATATATTATCTTATGATCATACTGACCCCATGGCAAGTAGTTCCCTTATGTGTTCTCTATATGTTTATGTGGTATTTCCTTTGATTTGTCTTCATCTAGGGGCATCTCGTAGTGAAAATGTAATCAGTGGAGTTGTTTATGTTTCTGTTAAAGCCATTGCTCCTATTAAAGTGTTAGCAATGACTTTAACATGGGGGCATACACTCTGCTCACCTATTTCACACACACACTTTTTTGATATACATATATTATTTTTCAAGATACCTTTTCTCCCTTTTTGGATTAGTGACTAATCCTTAAAACATGGATTTATATTTTAGGATCTCTTGATCCCTCCAATTTCAAAATTTTCTTGATCCCTTAAGGTTGGAGGTGTCCTTAAGACTGGATCTCTTTTGTTTTTGGTTTTACTCTTATGGAATAAAATATTCTTATGGGTGAATCCTTTATGGGTTGACTAGTGAGTAGCCACATTCACTAGGCGATTCAATTCCATCTTTCCAGTTGTGATGTTTCCTTGTGTGGTTCACAATGGAATATAAGTTCTCATTGGGTGAGATAATCACTCTCTCCCTCTCTCTCTAGAGATGTCTCTCTTATTGTGATCTTGGAGTTGACAAAGATTTGAGTCCCTGGGGGCTTGAGGTTTCTCTTTGTCCCTTTGATTACGATAAGATTATCTTTTCATTATGATTTCCTTTACCAAGAGTTTTCATCGAGTCCATACTCTTGCTAAAGTGGGGGCTTAATGTATCATCTTAAAATGGAAGCACTTCCATAATAAGAGCATTTAGCCCTCCAAGTAAGTGGTTTGGGGTCATGTCAAGAACCTTGATTGGGTCTTTGCATGGATTTGGTTGTTTCCCCCCTTTTCTGCTTCTCTCTCTCTATTTCCAACCTATTTTCTGGCAACTTCCTCTGAGAACCTGGAGTTTTTGACATCCTAGGTCAAGGATGACCTAGTCCTTGACCTAGGTCATAGAAAACCTCATCCCTCACCTAGGGCAGAGACTGCGTCATCCCTGACCCCTATTTCAAATTTTAGTTTTGGGATGTCGGGTTTCAAAAGACTTTATTTTCCCACTTCCAGGTCGGCTGTTTCAGGTTTTAGAATGGTAAATCCTTAAATAGCATTTAATCTAGGTCCATTTCTAGGGGTTAAGGTTAATTGGGATTTAATTCTCCAATGTTGGCCTTTCTAGGAATTTGTGCCCTAGATCACTATAAAAGGAGGCCTTCCTCTCTCATTTTCTCCAAAAATATTTCAATCAAGTTTTCATATCTCATCTCATAATATCTCAAGCTCTCAAGTGAAAGTAAGAAAGGAGAAGGAAAGAAAGAAAACATTCATTCATCTTCAAGCCAAGCATTCAAGCATTCAAACATTCTTCAAGGAGATCCATTGTTATCCATTGAAGGATTCAATTTCTTTGGAGCCCCCTTGAAGATTTCTCCATCCCCATTCATCCACACCTCTTCCTATGAAAAGATACATTCAAGATTGGTGTTGAAGATCTAATGCCATTGATTTGAGACATCCTACATACTTCTACATTCATTTGGAGCATCCCTACTTGTGGATTCAATGATTCGAATCCCCTACAATGACTTCAACATAAGCAAGGTGAATAGTTCCCTTTACTTTGTTTATGCATATTACTATTTCAATTCAATTTCAAGGTTAATTCCTAAATTGGGGTTTGACCAAGGCAAACCCCCCATCCAAAAAAAAAAAAACCATTTTTATTGTAGGTACAGGTACAAGATAATGAATTGAAGTTCAGATCTGGATACCCTTTTCGACGAACTTCCAAGATCCAAGAATAGAATTTTCATCGAAGCTCTAAGGGGTAGGATCTTGCCCTGGGGTAAGACCTTTCCCTGCTATCTAGGTCAAGGATGACCTACTTCCAGAAAGACAAAATTTTTTTGGGTTTTCTCTGTCTCGACATTTACAGTTCATAATAGGTTGCAGAATTTCCTGATATTGTGCACTGACATCAAAAATTAGTATTTTTCAAATTTTCCCTATTTTGAGGTTAGTATTTGCCTTCTATTCATTTGAAATTTCAAGTACATACTTTCTATAGTGGATTATAGGATTTCCTCCTTTCTTCATGTTCTCCATTGTTTGATTCAATTGTGCATTGATCATTTCTTGGTTATTAATCCATTTGGATCTTTCCTTTTGGGAATTTGGATTAAGAATAGGTCTTATATTCCCCCTTTGCATATCATATTATCTTATCTACCACTATTCAATCCTATTCACACAATTATCCCATTCATTTTGGTAAACTACTATTTCATATCATTCAAAAACAAATATGCATGGTCTAAAAAATATAGCATGGAGAAAAATATTAAAACACATTAAATAGTTGGCCCAACAATATCATCCAATGCAAATTACTTGATGTGGATCTCCACGCGCCATATTAGAACCCATAACAACCATTTAACTCAACCTCCATTAATGCATATCAAGACCAAAAGTTTGTAATTCAATTAGGATAATTCATTGAGTCAGACAATGACCAACATAGACAACATTTCTGAATAATAACTCTACTTGAATTCTACTTTTACAGCAATCCAACACATGAATTCTACAATAGAATACAACACTAACCTTTTGAACATGTCCACAAATCCACAAACCCAAAGATAACAATGTAGAACAATGTGAAACATTCCCTAGACCAATCTTGAAAAACATCGTCACTATCAACAAACAAAAAATAATAACTTCAATCACCAACCTTCTATGGATCCAAAACCATTCCCAGATCATATAGTTTATAACTATGATGCAGTGGCATTCTGGCTTATTGCTTGGTGCCTGAAGATCCTGGCAGTCTCGGTAACTATCTAGTGGATTTCAGTTACTTGGCTGGTAATCTTGGTAGAAGACTGGCATTTCTCAGTCTTAGATGGTGATTCTTGGTTGAAGTTTGTTAGGCTTCACTGATGGAGCTCGATGGTCTTGGTGGTGATTCTCAGTTGGAAGTTTTGGTGGATATCGGTGGATGATGGTCACTCGGTGACTTGGTGGTTTGTTGCTCAGTGCTCGGTTACCAATGAGGTCTCGGTGTTTATGCCTATTACTTGGTTATTGAAGTGGCTCAGTTGTTGGAGGACTCGGTGGCTAAAGGGAGCTCGGTCATTGAAGGAGACCTGGCACTTTTTGTGCTCGGAAATGTCTGTGGTGCTCGGTCAACATTTTTGGTGCTTGGTAATGCTTGGAGAGTGGTGTACGAGCACCTAGGCTAGCCTCCATTGGGTAGTAAATTTTGGCTTGTACTTGACTCTAGCCAAGTCAAGAGCTTAGTTTAATTTGTTTTAGGACCTTAAAATTTCTCTTGCTATGCTGGCTAGGTGAGTTAGTCATTAGGACTAAGGTCACAATAATAGCCTTTGTTAGTTGTTTATTTAATTTCTTAAGTTAGAAGCTTAGCTTAGGTGAGAGTCTTTAATGTGTTCTAAACACATAATTGTTAATGTAAAGATGCCATAAGGTCATAAATGGCCTTGGATCCTCAAAAAATAGGAGGTTATGAGTCCTAGAATATAGGGTTGAGGCACATGACAAAGTTGCCAAGTGTTGAGAAGAAGTTGTCTTCAATTTTGCAATTATTACAAAAGAGTGCATGCCATTTGGGTATCTTTGGATTCCCTAAGTTATAGGATGGTTATGCTACAGCCAACAGGCCCTAAAATGAATGAAAGGGCATCTAATGATACCTAAGACTTGAACACCAAGTTTCATTATGCATTGTAATAGTTTACAGAAAGTTAATAGAGCTCTGCAAGCATTTTATAGTGAATTTTCTTTTGTTTTGTGTTGACAGTCATACTTAATGGACTGAACGACTAAATCTAATTCTGGATTAGTGTTCTATAGGTTTTTTATGAACTTTTTCATTGGAATATTAGGTTGTTTTGAGTTCATCTAAGTATTGGTTTTGGGCATTTTAGTTCAGGGAGTCTATTTTCAGCTTGTTTTGAGTAGTTTAAAGAGTCATGGCTCCTCCATGAAATATAACCATGGATAATCATTCATGATAGATGGAAATGGAAGAGAAGTCATTTTTGTACATATTTTTGGGAGTTAAGAGTTGTGAAAGCATGAAGAACTATTTTATATGCTAGGCCCTAGGCGAGTTTGTGCAGCCCGGTTAGAGGTCTAGAGGTTAAAAGAGTGAAGAAACATTGCATGGTTGTACGGATCCGTACTGATCCAGGAATTTTTAATGAAGGTAAACATCATATCTAACCATTTTTTGAAGGTAGAAGCCATACCAATTGTTTAGGATTTGGTTTGAGCAAGTTTTCTATCAAAACCACAGTTCAGTCCTAGAAATTAGGCCTATTAGGCCTCTTGTCCTTGTTTTTAGGAAGCCCCTGTACAATCACTTTCAGACCCTAAACCTTTATGAAAGTTTTAAAAATTCCAAAAGGGTATCCAAAAAAGTTTTATTTTTCTGAGTTGTTTGGGAAAAATTTTCCAAAAAGGGGAAAAACGGACTGGTGAAGGCTACTAGAATAGGCCTATTTTTAAGGTCAATTCATGATGATCCATGGAATCCGGTTAGAAGATGATTGAAGACCCTTCCAAGATGGATCAAATGGGAAAGAAAAAGAATTTTTTCATGATGGAGAAGACCCTTGCAATGTTGGAGCATGTTTATGGAGATTTGGCACTTAGAGCCTTCTAAGTGAGTGTGGAGAAGTGAATCAAAACTAGGGTGTTGATCATTCAAGGTGAAGTTTTCAGAGATTGACTCTTATAAGAAGAGTTTGAATAGGTCTTAGTTAATAATCTAATCCTATTGGAAGATCCTATAAAGGAATAGGATACTAGGAGGCAAGTGAAGTCTCTTGGAAGGTGTGAAAGCTAGCCTTAAAGTTTATCATACATCATATTGGTATCAGAGCTTGGTTGATCAAGCTTGTGGTTAATGTTGCAATCTTCTAAATCAGTAGTAGAGAATACACTAGATAAATCCATGGTGACTAATGCTAAACTAGCAAAGAAGGTTGAGGAACAAGAGGAGGATAAAAAATTGCTAAGGCAAAGACTAGCTCAAATGGAGCAGCTCTTGGGTGAAGTCCAAGACAAAGCTGATAAGGTCAAAGAGAAGATTGACCTTAAAGAAGAAGCTAAAGAAAAGGAGAAGGAATTAGAGTTGGAAGAAGAAGCACCAACTCCTAACCCTGTTCTTCCTAAAGAGTCATTCTTAAAGGCATTAAAAGCATTGAGTGGTAAAGCTTTGGAAGGTGTCCCACTATTTAGTGGACAAATGGATCCAGATTCAGTCATGGATTGGATTGATAGCATAGAGAACCATTTTGAATGTGATGGTATCTCAGAGGCACAAAAAGTTATGGTGGCCAAGTCTAGACTAAGAGGTTCAGCTCTTACTTGGTGGAAGTTTGTGCAAATTGAGAGAGAGAAGGATGGAAAAGGTTCTATTGTGACATGGAAGGGTATGGTATCCAAAGTCAAGAAAACCTACCTTCTTGATGACTGTGAAGTCCAAATGCATAGAAGGAGACATAATCTTAGGAAAAAATATTTGGATGTCCAAGCATATACCGAGGAGTTTCAAAAATTGTGTTTGAGGTCCAAGGTAGTTGAAGATGAGAGCATCAAGCTAGCAAGGTATTTGAATGGCCTCAAATGGTCTATTCAAGAGGAGATGAGCCTAGTGAACTTCAAATCCATTAGTCAATGCTATCAAATGGCCTTGAAGATAGAGGAGAAAAGCAAGAGAAAACAAGAAAGCTCCAAAGGCAAAGGCAAAAGCAAAGATACCAAAGGTCAAAGAGGTGGCTATGGTGGAAGAGGTTCTGATTCAAGAGCTCAAGGTGAGGTAAAATTCAGTGAGCAGCAAGAAGGAAGTTCAAGTAGAGGTGGTAGAGGAAGAAATTCTAACTCTAGCTTTAGAGGAAGAAGTGGAGGTTCATCACGAGGAAGAGGCAATTATTTTGCCAATATGAAGTGCTACCATTGCAATCAAATGGGGCACCCTGCCTATAGATGCCCAGAGAAAGGTGGTTCATCACAAGGAGGTGATAAGAGGACTAATTTAGTTCATGATGAGTCCAATGCAATAGACAAACATGCTGAAGTACCATTAAATTTAGAGGAAGGAGAGAACCTTATGATGAGGAGGACTCTAATCAAGGAACCGGTGAAGGAGGAGCCAAGCCAAAGGAGGTATTTGTTTAGAATCAAATGAAAGATAATGGGGAAAGTATGTAGGGTCATCATTGATTTAGGATCTACTAATAATATAGTGTCAAAGGAAGTAGTCAACAAGTTGAAGTTGACAATAATATCCCATACCAATCCTTACAAGGTCACTTGGCTTAACAAAGGACAACATGTGTTAGTGAATGAGCAAGCATGGGTGGAGTTCTCCATTGGAAGCTACAAAGAAAAAGTGTTGTGTGATGTGTTTCCTATGGATGCATGCCATTTTCTCCTAGGTAGACCATGGCAATTTGACCGCGAAGCCATACATGATGGAGGAAAGAATTCCTATTCTTTCAAGAAGGATAATACAACCTTAAAAATTCAGTCATTGTTGGAGGATGCAGAAGTGAAGATAGTAGGTCCAAATGTTCTTATGGTAGGTGAAAAAGAGTTCCTACAAACCATGGAAGAGAGTGAAGGCATAGGGTATGCATTGGTGTTGAAACCAAGAGAAGGAGGTGAAGACAAGGTGACTAAGAAGACTGAATTACCAAAGGAGATTCAAGGTATGTTTCAGACTTACCAAGGCATTGTAAGTGATGGTCAACCTTCAGCCTTACCCCCTCAAAGAGCCATAAGTCATAGGATAGACCTTATCCCAGGAGCTACCCTACCCAACAAAGCAGCCTATAAGATGACCCCTCAACAAATTGAGGAAATAGCAAGGCAAATACAAGAGCTCTTAGACCAAGGCCTAATTAGAAAGAATATTAGTCCATGTGCTATACCCACCATACTTGCACCTAAGAAGGGAGGAACTTGGAGGCTATGTACTGACTCAAGGGCTATCAATAGGATAACCATAAGGTATAGGTTCCCTATCCCTAGGATTGAAGACTTAATGGACCATTTAGGTGAAGCAAGGTACTATAGCAAGATAGAATTGAAGAGTGGCTATCACCAAATAAGAATCCATGAAGGAGATGAGTGGAAGACAACCTTCAAGACCAATGAAGGGCTGTCTGAATAGCTTGTCATGCCATTTGGATTGTCAAATGCCCCCTCCACATTCATGAGGCTCATGAATGAAGTACTCAAAGACTACATAGGCAAGTTTGTAGTTGTATATCTAGATGATATACTAATTTTTAGCAAGATAAGGAGTGAGAATTTAGAACATCTTGATATTTTTTTCAAGAAGATACATGAGGAGAAGTTGATGATCAACTTGGAGAAGTGTGAGTTCATCAAATCAGAATTAGTGTACCTTGGGTTTGTCTTATCACATGGCAATCTGACAATGGATAAGAGCAAAGTGGAGGCTATCATGAATTGGCCTACTCCAAGGTCAACAACTAAGGTAAGGAGTTTTCATGGTCTTTCATAATACTATAGAAATTTCATAAGACAATTTAGTGTAATTTGTGCTCCTATGTTAGACACTATCAAAGGAGGAATAAAAACCAAGTTTGTTTGGAATGAAGATGCTAAAAAGAGCTTTGAGCTATTGAAGAAGAGGATAGCTACCCAACTTGTTTTGGTGTTGCCAAGCTTTGAGAAGCTATTCACCATTGAATGTGATGCTAGCAATGTAGAAATTGGGGCTATTCTAAGCCAAGAGGGCAAACCGGTGGCTTTCCATTCTGAAAAATTAAGTGAGGCTAAGAGGAAGTACTCCTCATATGACCTAGAGATGTATGCATTGGTCCAAGCTCTAATAAAGTGGAGGCATTACTTGATTCCAAAAGAATTCATTGTGTATTCAGACAATCAAACACTTAGTTTTCTGAATTCACAAGAGAAGTTGAATCACAAGAACATGAAGTGGGTTGAGTACCTACAAGCTTACACCTTCAATATCAAGCACAAGAAGGGTGTACTAAACAAGGTGGCTGATGCATTGTCAAGAAGATCCCTCACACTACAAGAAATTCAGTTGAAAAGCATGGGGATAGATCATTTCAAAGATCTATATACAGATGATGAGGACTTTGCTGACATTTACAAGGTATGTGCTGAATACAAGAATCATTTTCATAGTAAATATGCTGATTATACTTTGCAAAGTGATCTCTTATTCAAGGGGAATCAATTGTGTGTTCCTAGAGGCTCTATTAGAGAGAATTTGATTCAAGAAAAGCATAATGGTGCTTTGAGTGGTCACTTTGGGATCACTAAGACTCAAGACCTTGTTTCAAGGTTTTACTTTTGGCCTAGAATGAATCTTGATGTTAGGAGGCATGTGGAGAGTTGTGTAGTATGTCAAAAGGCCAAGGGAACTTCTACAAATGCTGGTCTTTATCAGCCACTACCTATTCTTACTAGGCCATGAGAATGCTTAAGCATGGATTTTTTAGTTGGGTTACCCAAGACAAGACAAGGGATGGATAGTGTGTATGTGGTTGTGGATAGATTCAGAAAGATGGCTCACTTTGTGCCATGCAAGACCACAAATGATGCAAGTTAAATAGCATCTCTATTCTTCATAGAAATTGTGAGAATCCATGGGTTACATATCAGCATTGTGTCAGATGGGGACACTAATTTTATGAGTCATTTTTGGAAGACTCTTTGGCAAAGATTGGGAACCAACTTATCTTTTGGATCAGTCTACCATCCCCAAACTAAGGTTGTTAATAGAAGCCTTGGGAATCTTCTAAGATGCTTGACTAAAGAGTATGGTTAGCAATGGGATCAGTTGATTGGGCAAGCTGAATATGCTTATAATGACACCTTGAATAGATCCATAGGGAAGAGTCCATTTGAGATAGTTTATGGACTAAATTCAAGGGGTGTCTATGAGTTGAGAGATCTGAAAGAAGGAGTCAAAGAAAGTGGATATGCAGATGATTTTGCATTTTCTATGAAAGAGGTTCATGAAATAGTGAGGAAAACATTAGTGGACAACACCAACAAACACAAAGAAAAGGTGGATGAAGGTAGAAGGATAGTTGAGTTCAATGTTAGTGATCTTGTCATGGTCCATCTAAACAAATCTAGATTGTAAAAAGGAGTCCCTCACAAGCTACAAATGAGGAGGATAGGACACTGTCCTATATTGGTAAGGTATGGTGACAATGCTTACAAAGTAGATCTACCGGATGACAGTGGACTGTCAAATATTTTCAATTTTGTAGACCTTGTCCATTATAAAGGGCCTCAAGAAGACATGGACCAGACCATACATGAAGTGATCAGGGATGTAGAAGACTTACAACTTGCTACTGCTGCAAATATAGGACCAGACAATGTACTAGACACTAGAGTCTACAAAAAGACTAGACTCAAGGAGTATAAAGAACACCTCATTTAGAGGTATGGGAAGAGTATTGCTGATGCAATTTGGATCAAGGAATCATAATTCAAAAGGATGGGCATTGATCCTACCATCATCAATCCAAGGGTGGATTGAAGTTCTTAACTTTGGGGAGGATGGTGTAGGAGCACCTAGGCTAGCCTCCATTGGTTAGTAAATTTTGGCTTGTAACTGACTCTAGACAAGTCAAGAGCTTAGTTTAATTTGTTTTAGGACCTTAGAGGGTCTCTTACTATGTTGTCTAGGTGAGTTAGTCATTAGGACTAAGGTCACAATAATAGCCTTTGTTAGTTGTTTATTTAATTTCTTAAGTTAGAAGCTTAGCTTAGGTGAGAGTCTTTAATGTGTTCTAAACACATAATTGTTAATGTAAAGATGCCATAAGGTCATAAATGGCCTTGGATCCTCAAAAAATAGGAGGTTATGAGTCCTAGAATATAGGGTTGAGGCACATGACAAAGTTGCCAAGTGTTGAGAAGAAGTTGTCTTCAATTTTGCAATTATTGCAAAAGAGTGCATGCCATTTGGGTATCTTTGGATTCCCTAAGTTATAGGATGGTTATGCTGCATCCAAAAGGCCTAAAATGAAGGAAATGGCATCTAATGATACCTAAGACTTGAACACCAAGTTTCATTATGCATTGTAATAGTTTACAGAAAGTTAATAGAGCTCTGCAAGCATTTTATAGTGAATTTTTTGCTTTTTTTGTTGACAGTCATACTTAATGGACTGAACGAATAAATATAATGCTGGATTAGTGTTCTATAGGTTTTTTATGAACTTTTTAATTTGAATAGCAGGTCATTTTGAGTTCATCTATGTACTGGTTTTGGGCGTTTTAGTTCAGGGAGTCTATTTTCAGCTTGTTTTGAGTAGTTTAAAGAGTCATGGCTCCTCCATGAAATCTAACCATGGATAATAATTCATGATAGATGGAAATGGAAGAGAATTCATTTTTGTACATATTTTTAGGAGTTAGGAGTAATGAAATCATGAAGAACTATTTTATATGCTAGGCCCTAGGTGAGTTTGTGCAGCCTGGTTAGAGGTCTAGAGGTTAAAAGAGTGAAGAAACATTACATGGTTGTATGGATCCGTACTGCTCCAAGAATTTTTAATGAAGGTAAACATCACATCTAACCATTTTGTGAAGGTAGAAGCCATACCAATTGTTTAGGATTTGGTTTGAGGAAGTTTTCTATCAAAACCACAGTTCAGTCTTAGAAATTGGGCCTATTAGGCCTCTTGTCCTTATTTGTAGGAAGCCCCTATACGGTCACTTTCAGACCCTAAACCTTTATGAAAGTTTTAAAACTTCCAAAAGGTTATCCAAAAAAGTTTTATTTTTCTGATTTGTTTGGGAAAATGTTTCCAAAAAGGGGAAAAACGGACTGGTGAAGGCTACTAGAATAGGCCTATTTTTAAGGTCAATTCATGATGATCCATGGAATCCGGTTAGAAGATGATTGAAGACCCTTCCAAGATGGATCAAATGGGAAAGAAAAAGAATTTTTTCATGATGGAGAAGACCCTTGCAATTTTGGAGCATGTTTATGGAGATTTGGCACTTAGAGCCTTCTAAGTGAGTGTGGAGAAGTGAATCAAAACTAGGGTGTTGATCATTCAAGGTGAAGTTTTCAGAGATTGACTCTTATAAGAAAAGTTTGAATAGGTCTTAGTTAATGATGTAAGCCTATTGGAAGATCCTATAAAGGAATAGGATACTAGGAGGAAAGTGAAGTCTCTTGGAAGGTGTGAAAGCTAGCCTTGAATTTTATCATACATCAAAGAGCTCGGTTGGTGTGGATGCTCAGTGTATTTCCTGATGCTCGGTAGTTTGGATTATCGATTGTTGTTCTTGGTGAATCAGCTTGGCTGACTGGTGCATTTAATCTGGGTCATGTTCCTCAAGTTATGGATTGACCATTGGACATGTGGGGACCTAGATCTAGTGTGTAGCATTATCCTATATGGATCTGGAGGCCGACTTGGTGAATTAAATATTCGGGAAGTTATTTGTGAGCCGACTAATGTTTGGCATTTAATATTTGTATATTTGGGAGCCGACTGGCTTTTTGGATTTAATTGTTTGTAAAGCTGACTTTTGGTTGGGGTTTAGTATTTAATGAGATGTTTGGATAGTTGTTTAGGGCAGTAGTAGATGTGTGGATCTGTGAAAGCAAAGTTATTAGCTTGCGAGCTTAGGTAGTAGAAAGATTGCTTGGAAGTTTGAGTACAGGTTCAGATCTTTCTTGGACTGCCTACCAGTGTCTTGTTGTGTTGCAGACCTAGGCTAGCTGAGGAGAAGTGTGTTGGATCCTTTGTGATCTTGTAGAACTGTTTCTTGCATTGTAATTGGCTGTAACTGGGAAGGTCTTAGAACCCAGCACATTGCATGTAATAAGTGATTTGATGAATAAAGACATCTATTTTCTTTTAGATCTAGTTTCTTGTAGTTTTTTTCGTTGTGTTAGTGTTTTGCTACAAGGTCAGATAGTCCTTAATTGGATCATCCATCCTTGACTGCATCAGGTGGTATCAGAGTGAGAGTTTGATCTTGTTGGAGCAGAAGGTTGACCTAGCAAGGCTAATCTTGCGAAGTTGATCTTGTTGACGAAGAGCAATCTAAGTTGTAGATCTGTGACATTGAACTTGTGAAATCATGCCCTCGTTGTCCATGCAAGGTGGTAGGTTGTGATCTAACTTGCATACAAATTAGAGGTTGTCACAAAGTGGTCATTGTTGGGGTTTGTTGCAGAAGGTTTTTGAAGATCTTTGGAGATGTCTCCGAGAGGATTGGACCTTGGTGATGTGATTTCTGAGAGGTTTGCTTGATTAGAAGAAGATTTTCTAAACCATGTGGAGAACCAAGTTAAGAACCTTGTGAGGGAAGGTATTGTTCAGCTTTGTAGAGCTTACCAAAGTTGGAGTATGCCGATCCAGAGGAAAGTTGTTTGGCCGGCTCATAGACTGGTTCGTGAGAGAAGATATCTTGGCAAGAATTCTTATGATAGTTCAGAGGTTGAAGAGGTATGTGAAATTTGTTTTGGTGGTTGGTTGGTGGATTCTGACATCAAACCTATAGAGAAACTTGTTATTTTTGCTGAGTTACCTGTGATTACCAATGATGTTGTTGATCTTGTTGAGGTTGGTGAGGAGATCAGTTTTCATGTTTAGTCAATTGTGCATGACATAGAAATTGTAGAGCATATGGTTGTGCTTGATCAAATTTTTGTTGGTATGGAGTTACCTATTGTTGAACACCTTGGTGATGTTGGTGTTACGAAATTTCTTTTATTCGGTGTTGTGGTTGTGATGTTGTTCATTGGTTGTGGACTTGAGTTGCTGGTTGATAGTGATAAGTCTAGAGATGAGATTATGAGATGGAATTCTTTCTTGATCCTTGGTGATGGATTGATGGCTCAGTTTGTTAAGGATGTTGAACATATTGATTGGTTGGGTTGTAGATTGGTTCTCTTTCCTATAATGGAGTGGAAACCTTTGGTGAAGATGAAGTGGAGTTGGTGTTTTTCAGATGTTCCCTTTGGTGAGAAAGTGTGGGAAAATATTTTCTTTGTACCTCGGGAGTTTGATGCAGTGGCATCCTGGCTTATTGCTCGGTGCCTAAAGATCCTAGTAGTCTCGATAACTATCTGGTTGATTTCGGTTACTTGGCTGGTAATCTTGGTAGAAGACTGGCATTTCTCAGCCTTAGATGGTGATTCTTGGTCAAAGTTTGTTAGGCTTCACCGATGGAGCTCGGTGGTCTTGGTGGTGATTCTCAGTTGGGAGTTCTAGTGGATCTTGGTGGATGATGGTCACTTGGTGACTTGATGGTTTGTTTCTCAATGCTTGGTTACCGATGAGGTCATGGTGTTTATGCTTGTTGCTCAGATATTGAAGTGGCTCGATCACTGGAGGACTCAATCGCTGAAGGGAGCTTGGTTATTGAAGGAGACTTGGCACTTCTGGTTCTCAGTAATGTCTATGGTGCTCGGTCGACATTTTTGGTGCTCGGTAATGCTTGGAGAGCTTGGTTGGTGTGGACACTCGATGTATTTCCTGACGCTCAGTAGTTTGGCTTACCGATGGTTGTTCTTGGTGAATCGACTTGGCCGACTAGTGCATTTAATCTAGGTCACGTTCCTTGAGTTATGGATTGACTGTTGGACATGTGGGGACCTAGATCTGGCATGTTGCATTATCCTAGGTTGATCTGGAGGTGAACTTGGTGAATTAAATATTGGTGAAGTTATTTGTGAGCCGACTAATGTTTGGCATTTAATATTTGTATATTTGGGAGCTGACTGGCTTTTTGGATTTAATTATTTGTAAAGCCGACTTGTGGCCAGGGTTTAGTATTTAATGAGATGTTTGGGTAGTTGTTTAGGGTAGTAGAAGATGTGTGGATCTGTGAAAGTAGAGTTAGTATCTTGCAAGCTTAGGTAGCAGAAAGATTGCTTGGAAGTTTGAGTACAAGTTCAGATCTTTGTTGGAGTGCCTACCAGTGTCCTGTTGTGTTGCAGACCTGGGCTAGCTGAGGAGAAGTGTGTTGGATCCTTTGTGATCTTGTAGAACTATTTCTTGCATTGTAATTGGCTATAACTGAGAAGGCCTTACAACCTGACACATTGTATGTAATCAGTGATTTGATGAATAAAGACATCTATTTTCTTTCAGATCTGGTTTCTTGTTGTGTTTTCCGTTGTGTTGGTGTTTTGCTGCAAGGTCAGACAGTCCTTAATTAGATTCTCCATCCTTGATTGCATCAAACTAGAACCACAAACCATAAATATCTTATGAAAAGAAATTCAAATCATTCATCCATAAGTACTTAAAATATTCCTACGTAAAAGCACAAAGTTGTGTCACGTTTCAGGTTAACTTATCAGCACAGCTGAATTTGAATATTTCTAACTAAAAATTAATTTATGTCAAACATATGGTCTAGCTAGATTCATTCTAGCTAAGTTAGATAAATGCTTCAACTTTTCCAATTGGAAATATCTATTAAATACATCCTATATACCAATTACCAAAGAAATAAAATTATTTTAGAAAAGTGATGTTTCAATAACTCCTACTCTTTTAATGATATTTTTAAAAAAATATAAAAATACCCTTTTTTAGAGCTCAATGTCAAGATTTCATCATATAAGTTTTATAGTATTTTGATTAGATCTAATATATTATAATTTCAAAATACTGCAAGTAGGTATTTTAACATTCAAGAAGAAGCTGCTTCAAAAATAGAAAAAAAATAGTAAAGCATATCAGAAAAATTTAAATTTTATATTTAACACTAAAGGAGAGTTCTCTTCAAGAATGTGTAATTATTTTTTTGAATGGTGTAGATTTGATAGGGAAAATTTGACGGGAGATGAAAACTATTGATCTCGGATAAGTTCAACTTTGAGTAGTTTTAACAGAGAAAATATACATTGGAAACCAATTTTTCTTCTTTTCTACACTAGCTATACATGTCATCTATAACATATTTTGTAATAAAAGGAAACAAAGATTATTTGCATATACTTTTTTGGTGGGAACAAAACCCCAGTTTTTTAGCATTTTTCAACAATTAAAAAATGGACTTCAAAAATTAAAAATCTATGTCAATTCTTGTTCAATTTTTTTTAAAAAAATTATAGGCATAAACGTCATCCATTTTTACACATTTTATCAGTTTACATCATCTTCAAATTCTTAACATAAATGCCACTTTTATGTCGTTAAAGTTGAATAGTTTGTGTCTTGTTTACCTTTTCCTTTATAAAAGTGTGACACTGGTTTGTAGCTTGGACTACTGTATATTATTAGGAGTTATTATTATACTCATCACATACAAGTTTGTAGTTTGGACTACATATTTCAACATCGCATACTATCACCATCCAAAATACTACATATTGACTCAACGTCATCACCATGCATTAGAAAAACATATGAAAACTTATTTCCAAACCTCTATCTTCTTCCATGCATCAATCCATTAGGTTTACATCAATGTATAAGATAGGAAATTTGGTGCATAACTTACAATAAGATAGTTAGGTAACTAAAAATACCTATTACTAAAAATAATTAATCCTATTCTAACAATGAAAGGATGAAATGAAAAATTGCATCCAAAGGAAATAATGAAATTTAAAAAAAAAATTTGCAAAATAACTCCTATATTCCTCCATTATACTTCTCCTTTTTTTGTTGGTAAATTGACTCTAAAATTTGACACCAAATTGCAATAATGACATCATGAAGATTCAAAGACTATGGCTAGCCAAGATTGGAAAATGTGATTGATTATGGAGATATTAGGACTTCAATGGACAATTGATATTAAAAGCCACTAGTTGAATTTTGACAGGCAAGATCTAAAATAATTGATTATGGCGAGGAAAACAAGGAAGAACTGACTACTCAGATTAGAAAGACAAAGGATTGAGATTTAACAAATCCATTTATTAGTTGGATTAAGAGTGGGTTGGAGAGAAAAATAGATTTAAAAATTTATTTAATTGTGCATGAGGCAATAAATAAATGAAATAGTGATTTGATTTATTTTAGCTTGGAAGTTAATTTTTTGTAAATGATGAAATAATTAAATAAATAGAATAATTTAAAGTAAGGAAGACATAGTTAAATAATTAAAATAATTACTTAATCATGGGTTATAAAACCAAGGAATTAATTTTATTAAATAATATAGATTATTTAACTAAAGTTGACAATACATTAATTAAATAACAAAATAACAAAATCATTTAATTAATGTTAAAAGAATACTAGATAATTAAATAATTTAAAAATATTTCATTATGGGAAAAGAGGGAAATGTTAATTTTTGAATTTGAATTAGAAGAAATTTAATTAAATAAGAGAAAAATTAGTAAAAATGTTGCTTGGAGGTGGCGAACAATTTTAGACGTCTACATTTTGTCGCTCTTAGAGATAATGTGATTTTAAGTATTGTTTCAAAGAATAATCATAAAGTTTTTACCCAAGTATGCCCTAGCATGAATGGAGTGACATCAGGGTAATATGGTCCCCCCTTGAGAAATTGACTAAAAAAATGGTAAATAAGGTTCAATTTGTCAACAATGTGTTTAAGAGTTTGGATATATGTTTGAATAAAAAATGAGGCCCATAGGTACAAGTTATGATTCCTTGAAGCTAAAAAGAATTGAAACAAATAGAAAGAGGAGTGTATGCAAGTACATCGTAGCAAAAAATAGGGTATAAATAGGGCCAAAAGGGTCATTTTCAAGTCATTTATGCACACAAGCTTTGGAGATTTGGAGTGACCTAGGAGCACTTGATTCAAGTTTGTAGAGCTATGGTGGGCACTAGATGCAAGAGCTACTAAGTGGAGTGAGTTAGGTATTATGGTCATCCAAATGACAATCAAGGCTAGGTACATACTTTGACTTTCACCTATATTTATGAGCATTTATTACATTTTTTCATTTTAGGACATATGAGGTTAGGTCTATCCAAAAGCCATAATAGTGTGCATGTTTGCCACAATTGATGAGAAAGTGTTGCAATTGCTAAGTGACACAGTTGTTTAACTGCACTATATTCATAATTTTTGGAGATGTAATCGGTTGATTTAGTGTTGCATTTGATAGTGAAGCACCACTTTTTCTTGATACCATGCATTTGGATATTAACTTAGGGCTCTGAGAATGCTACACTTTTTCCTAATTCATTTTATTGCAATTATTGATTTTGGAACATTTCTTAGGTTTTTTTACTGTAACTTTCCTCATTTATGGTTAAACTAGGCCCTTTAACTATGTGGTCTGACTTTTAGCATGGTTTGAACTATTTATCTTAAGATACCCATTCTAATCACCTAAGAGAGGAGGAAGAATTTCCTAGATCTCCATCACCAACTAGATGATGAGGACCATTAGATTCTAGGCATTGTCAAACTATATTATGTTTGATATATGCCTGAGATTAGGACTAATAGAGGCCTGATTAGTACTTTGTATGAGAGATGGAACTCAAAGGCATCTTCACTTTATGTGTTGACTAAAGAGACATTTGTTTCTCTAGATGTTGATGTTGATGTTGATGTTGGTGAATTCTATGCATCCCTATCTATGGGGAGCGAGTAGTCTATGGCTGAAGGATGGGGATAGTTTTCTTAATGTAGTTTATTTGATTTTTAAAAAGTGGAATTGGTTGTGGATGACTATGCAGAGATCAGGTAGGCCACCATGGTGTCACTATATGATAGATTCTTTGTAGTATTATGTGTAGTTGTGACAAAAAATTTGGTCTAGAAAGATAGGGACATCAATTTCTTGTGGGCTAGAGGATGATGATCAAAGGGATGTTGAACATTTATAGTGTATACTCATGGGGGGTGAACAACCCCATAATAGGTAATAATAATCATGCCAAAGCTTCTCCTAGGAATAGTGTATTCAAACTAAGTATTATTTTCCCTATTATGAAGTGCATTTAGATTGTCAACATAGGGACGAATACTTGAAATGGGATAGCACGGTTTGTGCACCAAGTCTCTCATAAAGTCATTTTACTTAAGTTGCAGGAAAGAAAATACATGAAAGGAACTACACTATTGCTGCAAGAAAATAAACACACATGACTACTTAAATTAAAATGATGTTGACAACTATAAGTTCAACTTTAACCTATTCTACCAACCCAAAGCATTCACTATGACTATCTCCACAAGTGCTACAGGAACATACACATGTTATAATGCTACATGAAAGAACAATGAATTCTACTTGAAATGCTAAAAATTCTTAAACTACTTACTCTATTCTACTCTAATCCACCTCCCAAGTGGCCTCCCTTGGTTGGCTTCTACTAACTATTAACACATAATATAACTCAAAATTACTCCTTCATTGTATTTCCAGAAAAATTGATTACATTATCATAAAACAATACATGGAACTAAAAGAGTAACTTGCTTCTAGTTATAACAACAATACAATCATTTGACTAACTTGATTTCTAACAATCATATCCCTTTATATAGAGGATTTATATTTATTTGAATATAAAGATAAGGTCTGACTGATTCATCCATAAAGAAAAATACAACAGTCCACGACAGAATATCATAAAGACTAAATAAACGCTTCAAAAAAATATTGACCATAGAGGAAATATAGCATAATCATTCTCCTATATTCCCTAAAATGATCATTCCTTCAATTCCTCAGGCATTTCCTACGATGACATAATGGTTTTCCTCATCATGACTGAGACTTCATCACTTCTTCATCAATGATGACGATCCACTCTCCAGTCACTCCTCTTTCCCTGGTAGGTTAGTAGCACATGCATATATATTCAAGTATTTCAACCATTCAACTTAATCCAAATGTTAGGACATACATTCAAACAATTATATGAAATACTACAGCATATATATAATATTTAGCAAGGTATGTCAACTACTATCTACCCATAGGATTTGTGGATTTGACTATACTTATGGTATGTACATAAGTTCAAGTACTTAAAAGTCACAACAAGTGTTTTGAAATGTCTTAGAACATAGCATAAAAATAGTATAAAATAAAGACAAAATATTACCTCATTATCTACCCCCTACAAGCATAATTCTTGTCCTCAAGCATTACACTTCTTAGCAATTCCCCTGAACTCTCCAACTTTAGTTTTTCCTCTTTGTTTTCTTTTGAAGGTGTAATAGAGCCCTATGGTTCTTTCCCAATAATTCATCATGTAGTCTTCCTATAGATGGTCCAATTTTGTAGCATTAATGTCATACAAATGCCATAGAAGCATCAGTGACTAGAATATCAAGGGACACCAGAGCTCACACCGGATTTTTTTTCCCAACTACATGTATTAAGGTGCCCAATTAATTGCTTCCTCTAGATTGAGAGGACTATGTGGTTCAGGATTCTTAAAAGTCTCTGGAAACTTGTTCCATATATTTATGACACCAGCTAGGGCTCTCTGAAATTTGAAATAAGGCATCCCTTGTTAATATTTGTAGACTTTTTCTTTGAAAACAAAAATTATGTCCCTAGTTTTTGTTTTTGTAATCACATAAGAGAGATTGAACCAGTTCCTTAGTAGAACATCGAGCTTACTACATTCAGCCATCAAGGGTAATTGTTTTGATTTTTCTTGATCCAGGTAATTATCCAATTACCTGTCATAATTAGTTTTGGTGTGCATCCATGACATCAAGGATTTTAGATGGATGTCTCCAATGTAAAGCAAGGGATTCCAATCAGTCACTTTAGGAATGATGAAGTTGTGGAGATACAGTTCACAAAGCAAGTTTCTTTGCCAAACAGGAAGAGTTTGGTATAAACCATAAAATTCTTGAGCTGTTCTAAACTCAAACTCTTTATCTTTGATAGTCATCATCAATTGAAACAAGAGAAATTACTCTTTCAAGAAAATGGCATATACTCTAGGAGGCCTGGAAGCTATGATTTGGTCAGCCAACTTTATGGCATGATCCATATTTTGTTTATGTTTCTCTATTTCCTCTTTTTGATCATCAATCTCTTTTTTCATCTTTTTCCTCTCTTCTTTCCACAAATTTTTCTTAAAAATATATTGAGTGTATAAGCTGAAACTAATGAACTATAGAGTAGGCGGGTTAAACTCTTATGGCTGAGTTTTTGGCATTTTCTTTTCACTGTGGGTCTGCTCTATGTAATTAGTGAACCAGTCCTAAAATGTAAAATAGCATTCTAAAAACAAGAATGAGTTGATGGTTGAGGAAACTAAGGTTCTTCCTGATTACCTTCTTGAATTATTTGATGAGTTTCTTCAAGTTCACTGTGATGCGTGGGAGGCCCATTATCAAGTGAATCATTTAAATTCTGGGGAAGATCTAGAACATAATCAACATGGGGTTTTGTGGCAAGTTTTTCTGAAGGAACATCTTGGCTATCTGGGGAAACTTGTGGAATTTTCCCTCTCATCTGAGAGCTTCTCCACAAGGGAGTCTCTATTACCTCCACAGTTTTTATTTTAATAGTTTTCTTTGGTCTCTCTGCTGTAGGAGTAGTTTTTGTAGGAGCCAACTTCCTTTTCTTACTTTTTGAAACTATAGGGTTTTGGGGTTCATTCTTAGGAACTGAAGTTCCTTCACCAATCTTTCTTTTTCCTTTTTTCTAGGAAGAGGTAGGTACATTTTCCTCAAGAGTAGGGGAAGGTTCATTTTCCTTAAGATTTTTAGGTTCTCTTTCTTGGGTAGTTGTTTAGCACATGGCTGGGAGAGATTTCACTCTCATTAATAGGTTGTTCAACAGGTTCATCTTGAGGTTGCAAAGTCTTGACCCAAACAAATTCATCCCATGCCAAGGGAGACAAATATATAAGAGATATTTCAACTAATAATTTAACTAGGGAATGGTGGGAAACAAAAAAAAATTTCCTTTCTGAGTTTCTTCAGCACTAATGCTCAGCATATTATATAAAAAATTTGGGATGTTTACTGGAAAATTATGCTTGATATACCTAAGAAATTTAAAATGGTGTGCATATAAATGGGAAAACCTTCCTTCACAAGTGAGGTACCTTATAATATGTGACACTATCTCATTAAATGGGTTAGGAAGTGACATGCACTTGTAACCCTTTTTGTTCACCTCCGACGGAGGGTCTGAAGGAAGAGTGAAATGAGCTCGAGATGACCTAGCATCATGTTCATTGGAATAATGCTCCCCAATTGCGAGAAACCCGGTCACTTTCTCAATATGTTCCTTTGTTTCCAAAACTATCAAACCCCATACATTTGCCTCTCCTTCCTCAAATGTGTTCATAAATTCAGTAGCTACTTCCTCGTCAAATTTTGTCAACTTTAAGAAATACCCCAGCCATCCACAAGCATAGAATCTCTGTACTGCTTCTACATCAGTGAAAAGAATGGTATGGACCATTGGCTCATGATGCATAAAATTCCCTCCCATTGTTTCAAACTCTTTCTTTGCTCTGAAATTTCCAAATTTCTTAATTCCTTCTGAATTACCCTGAAATCAAGCTCCTAACTGCACTTCAAACTATAGATTTCCTTGTAATCTCTATGTTGCATTTTTTAAAAATGAGCAATAATGGTGCTTTACGGAAAGGAATTATAGCTTTGAATGAAATTAAATTCCACATAGCTTGATTATATCACCTTAGGGTTACATCAATTAGAAATCAGGGATAATTTAAGAATTAAGGTACGATACTTGTGCGAAAAATAAATGGACTTAATGAAACAAAACATAAGTACAAATTTGAACTAACATACAATATCGCTAGGAATGATGGGTACAACAATAGTGACTTAAGAAATTAATACACTTTCTTTCCCCCTATGAAATAAAGACAAGTAGCCACACTTTTCGTACTTAGCAAGAGGTAGAAAACTGGCCAAATTACAAATATATGCAGTATTAGATATAATTATCAAAATGTGTGTGCTAAAAGTGGAAACAATTGAAGATTTGTACCTATCATTATGTTTTCAGATGCACTGGAAGGTCATGAGAATGGAGTTTATTGGTAAAGGTATGAGTGTTGTGGATGTATGCATTTGTTGATGTGGCAATTATTGAAAACATAGAAATATAGAAAATGTGATGACGTGGAGGATGTGTGGGTGGAAGGTAGAGAAGTGGAGTGGGTTGTAAAGAAGAATTAAGAAAGTGAATGGAGAATGAAAATTCATTGGAAATGAAGTATTTATTATGAGCATACCCAAAGGGACTTTAGGTTGAAGCTGCAGGAAGAAGGTTGGTGCCCTCTGTTGTAGGAAGTATTACCTATTGTACTTGTGGAATTGTGTCTCTAAATTTCTGCATGAAATTATTCTTGGTCAGTGGTTGATGGTATAGACAAAGTCAATGGCCATTGACCAATAGTTTGAAATGAACTGGATCAATTATTTTTAGTTAGACTACTCCATTCTCGAAGACATGATCTATCTCATATGGTCCTAACCACTTTGTTTGTAATTTGCCTTGTATTTCTTGAAATCTTGAATCAAATAATAGTGCCCAATCACCTACTGTAAATTGTTTATTCTTTATGTGGGAGTCATGCCATTTCTTCCTCTATTTTTGGACAATATTTGTGCACTCCAATGCATATTTTCTCATCTCATCCAAAGAGTTGAGGTGTAGCAGATGTTCTCACTATGCTGCAAGAAAATCAATGTTTAGCTTCAGGGCAGTACGCAATGTTTTATGCTCAAATTCAATGGGCGACATGGCTACTTTTCCATATAGTAATTCAAATGGATTGAATCCTATTTTTGTTTTCCATGTTGTTCTATATTCCCAGTCTTCTTCTGAAAGATGACTACTCCAGTCACAATGGTTGAGTTGAACTATTTTTGTGAGTATTGCTTCAATTTCTCTATTGGTGACTTCCACCTAACCATTGGTTTATGGATGATAGGGACTGGAATTCCTATGTCTGATGTTGTATTCATTCATTATTTTTGTGATTATGTTAGATGTGAATTGTGCTCCTTGATCTATTACTAGCTCTCTCGGTACACCATAGTGGGTGAATATTTCTTCATACAAGAACTTTGCTTCTTTGTTGTCTAGGGCATGCTTCATTGTCTTTACTTCGACCCATTTGGTTACATAATCTGTGCACACTGGAATGTATGACTTCCCATTAGATGGAGGGTCAAATAGGACCAATAAAATCCATGCCCCATTTATCAAATGGTGTGACAACCACTTGTGGATATAGAGGCATTTCATTTGATTTTGTAGGATTACCCACCCTTTGGCATTTATCACATTTCCTGGTATAATTTTCTAAATCTTTATGCAGTATGGGCCGGTAATAACATGTCAATATTTTCATAGCTATCCTTTTAGCTACAAAGTGTCCTCCACAGGGCTCATCATGACAAGCATAGAGGATTTCATAAGCTCATCTTCATGTACACACCTTCTCATGACTTGGTTTGGACCAGTATAGAACAATGTGTTGTCAATCCAAGAAAATTGAAAACTTTTCTCGATGGGCAGTTTTCTTTCCTTAGGAGAGAAATGTGTAGGCATCTTGTCAACTGCAAGGTAATTGGCTATATCAACATGTTAGAAACTGCAATTGAAGCAATTGTTGTATTGTCATTGATGTCAAACCTTAATTGGTAAGACTATTGCTATTTAAGAAAGTACTATATCTATTTGAGTGTTGCTAAGGGGATAGGCAAGGTTGGTAACAACAACACCTAAGGAAAGGTTGATTTATCTTGATACTTCAATGAGTACTTGATTATGTGGCACAATGATAAGACAATGTATTGTTTATCTTAGTAAGAATGAAGACTAAACTGGTAGGCTTGACCAAGCATAAGTGAAGAAATCTATTTTAAGCCAAGTGTTGTTTGTGTCGACCGAGCTAGTGAATGCCGAGTAAAAATAGTGTTGACCGAACACCAGTTAATTATCGAGGAAGACATTGTTAGCAGAGGGAACAATTTATGTGGTGACTGAGCTTTCTAGAGAAGACCGAGAAGTTGGACACAGTATTGACCGAGCGTCAGTATTTTGCATTTATTGAAAAATTCAGATTTCCAGCCGACATCATTGAATTCTTGAATTATGTAAAATGTGTTGACTTTATTTATTGATTGTATGAAAGCATTTAATGCACTGTAAAACATTTTATTATAAATCTTTAAGAGATTTGAGATATTTCAAAGATAAGTTGAAGAACATAATGTAGGATAGATTCAATGAATTTGACCTAACCCTAAGATCTACGAAGGAGATTAAGTGGCAAAAGATGTATTGACCTAATGGAGATAGTATTAAGGAAACCTAAGCGAGAGGTTGAAAACATGGAAAGAAGTGAATGCTGGAAGTATTTTTATTGACTGTGTAAGTAGAAAAGGCTAAAGGAGAAGTGTTGTGATCGCTTGAAGGGTTCTGAGCAGATCAGTGATGGAGATGGAAAAGGTTCACAGTCAGTAAGCTAGCATATGTGTATGGAATTGGATCTGATATTTGCAAAGTAAGTTGTATGTTTCTCAAATCAATATTACTGCTACTTTCTAACCATTGTAACAGTCAAAATCTTTTTAACAGAGGTTGACCTAACAGTCATAGGTATAAATCCTTTGAACAATGTTGCACTCTAATGGAGTGTATGTAAGTCCTATAACAAGGCACACTTTTAATAGAGTGGTTGAAATCCTTTAACTAGGTCACACTTGATAGTGTGTTTGTAACCTTTGACAGGGTTGGCTTTTCACCGAGCTCACTTTAGAAGAGTGAACATAATAGTAACATGTTACAAAGTGGTTTTTCCCAAATTGGGTTTCCACTATAAATCCTGGTGTTGATACTTGTGTGAATGTTTTGGTTTGAACATTTTTGTGTTTTACAAGTTAGATGCTTTTGGATAAGTGGACTACACTATTATATGTTTCTGTTATGCAATCAATAATGACCGAGTAGGTGTTGGTTATTAGATTTGATTTGTTGAAGAGTTTGAAAGATTGTTTTATACATTTGGCCCTGAGAACAACTGATTCACCCCACCCTCTCTATTGTTCTAAATCATATTAACAATTGGTATCAGAGCTGTTGGTGCTTACAAAGAACAAGTTTGAAGGTACTTGAAGCAAATGATCAAGATGTATAAGAAGGACATACCTAAGCTGAATAAGAAAAACTTTACTACATGGCAAAGTTTGATGAAGCTACATCTGGCCGGTATTGGTGATTCTGCTAAGTATTACCTTGAACATGACTATGTCACACCTACTACACCTTTGACTACCGAGGAAATAGAAGCTAAACAAGAGCACAACCAAGCAATGTTGGAGATTGTGTTTGCTCTAGGTTATCTAGAATTTGAAGACATTAAAGACTAGACTATCGCAAAGAAAATGTGGGACACCCTTGCAAGCATTTATGTCGATGATGGGAATGTGTTGAGAGCAAAATTTGAGAGCCTAAGAGGTAAATTTGATGAAATGAGAATGCAAGAAGGTGAGAATATTGCACAATATTATGGTAGAATAAAAGAAGTTGTAAATGCTATTAGAGGAGCAAATGGAACTATTGAGGATGAAACTGTAATAGGAAAAGTGTTGAGAACTCTGCATCCTATCTACGCAATCAAAATTTCTACAATCCAGGAATCTAGATGTAACTCTCCTAATGTCCTTACTTTAGAAAGTTTGGTCGGCAAGCTTACTGCTTTTGAACTTTCTAACTATGATAACTTCACTATTGGTAGTATTGAATCTACTTTTAAGTCTCAGATGGTTTTGAATAAGTCAAAGAAGGAAAAATAAAGATGCATAAGTGAAAGTGAAAGTGAAAGTGAAAGTGATAGTGTCAGTGGCACATCTGATGAAGAACTTGAGGATCTAGAAGCTCTTATGGCTAGAAGACTGAAAAGGGGAAAAGGAAGGTACAAAGGTAAACTCCCTATTATATGTTTTTCATGTAATAAAGTTGGTCATATAGCTGCTAGATGTCCTGACAGGGATAATAAGGATGAAGAAAGAGAGACAAAGAAAAAATACAAAAGAGAAGAAAGAGGTTACCAAAGATACAAAGACTACAAAGGGAAAGGTAAGAAATCCCACTACACTGCTGAAGAAGAGACTGACACTGATAATGATGATTTTGAAATTGAAGTTGTCTATGTTCTAATGAAAGATGAATCTGATGAGGATGAGAAAATTGCATTAATATCTTATGTGAACAAAAATAATAAATGGATTATTGACAGTGGTTGTTCACATCATATGACTGGAGTTCAGAGTAAGTTTGATACCTTAAACCATTATAAAGGTAGGAGTGTAAAGTTTGGAAATGATGCACCATGTCCTTTTAGAGGAAAATGATTGATTAAGCTGACTGATAAGATCTCTTGTGAAAATGTTTATTAGGTTGAGGGTCTTAATTATAATCTGTTGAGTGTTGCACAGCTTAATAGCACTGGCTACCGAGTGGAATTTCATCATAGGAAGGCCAAAATATTTGATGCCACAAGTGAACTGATTGGAAGTGGAGAACAGACAAGAGGTAATTTTTTCTATCTAGACCTATCTAAAGAAACATGTATGATTACACAACTTGATGATATTTGGTTATGGAATAAGTGGCTATGTCAGGTTAACTTTGATAATCTGGTAGAAATTAGCAAGAAAAAGAAAGTAAGAGGTCTACCTAGATTGAAGAAACCTGAGAATGTAATGTGCAAAGAATGTTAGTTGGGTAAGATGACTAATTCTAGTTTCAAGAGCAAAACCTTTACTTCTGAGAATGTCTTAGATTTGGTTCATACTGACCTTTGTGGACCGATGGGTGTACAAAGTTATTGTGGTGCTAGATATTTTATCCTGTTTGTTGATGATTATACCAGAATGATGCATGTAATGTTCTTAAAAGAAAAATCTAATTCTTTTCAATTTTTTAAGTGGTATGTGGCTAAGGTTGAAAAAGAGACAGGTAAAAACCTAAAGTGTCTAAGATTTGACCGAGGTGGAGAATTCACATCAAATGAGTTCAATCTATTTTTCAATGATAGAGGGATCAAAAGACATATGTCTGCACCTAGAACTCCTCCACATAATGGTATAGCAGAGAGAAGGAACATATCTATCTTGGACTGTGCACGGACATTAATGATTGAAAAAAATGTTACACAAAAGTATTGGAAAGAAGCTGTAAGTATAGCTATTTATACTCTTAACCGAGTATAGATTTAAAAAGGTACAAATCTGACACCTTATGAATTATGGCATGGGTATGCACTGAATGTAAAATACTTTGGAATCTTTGGAAGTAAGTGCTACATATTGAAGGATAGTAGGAATGGAAAATTTGATGCTAAAAGCGATGAGGGTATATTCCTAGGCTATTCCACAAAAAGTAAAGCTTATAAGTGTCTGAATTCTAACACTAATAAACTTGTGGAAAGTGTAAATGTCAAAGTTGATGAGTATGCAGAGAAAAATGAAGCTGATAGTAATAGGGTACCAGAAGATTATAGATCTTTTGTGTATATAGAGGAAGAAGAGGCAAGTGAAAGACCTGCACCTGATGCTGAGTCTCGGGTAAGTAATGTTGAGCATCAAGATAACAATGCTGAGAGAGAAGAAGAACATGTCGAGCGATGGGAAGAAGCTGCTGAGTATCAGGAAGAGGTTGCTGAGCATTCTGAAGCTAAATCTAACAATCTTGTTGGAGAGCCTAATGAGCCAAATGAAAGAAGAACAGAACCTATTCTAGCATAATATGTAAGGAGACATCACAAGCCTGAACATATTATTGGAGATAAAGATACCAGAATTCAGACAAGAAGCAAGGTAAGAGATCCAACATGTTTACTATGTGAATATGAGCCTAAGACAACAAAGGAAGCATTAGAAAATGAAGACTGGATAGAAGCAATGAATGAAGAGATTGACCAGATAGAGAAGAATGATACCTGGACTCTAGTGTCGAGACTAGAAGATAAGAATGTCATTGGGACAAAGTGGGTATTTCATAATAAGCTAAATGAACATGGTCAAATCACAAGAAATAAGGCTAGGCTAGTATGAAAAGGCTACACACAAGAAGAAGGAATAGATTATGGGGAAACATTTTCCCCTATAGCAAGATTGGAAGGAGTCGGAACTCTGCTTGCATATACTACCTATAAAAGTTTCAAGGTATACCAAATGGATGTCAAGTTTGCATTTTTAAATGGTATACTAGAAGAAGAAGTATATATTGAACAACCAAAAGGTTTTTTTGATCCAAACAGAAGACACATGGTTTGGAACTAAATAAAGCACTATATGGATTAAGGTAAGCTCTCAGAGCATGGTATGAGAGATTGCACAACTACCTAATACATATTGGATTCTCAAGGACAAATGACACAAGAAATCTATACATGAAAGATGAAGAAGGTAAAGGAATCCTGTTAGCCAAAATCTTTGCAGATGATATTATATTTGGTGGACAAGATGCCTTGTGTAAGAAATTATCAAATGAAATGCAAACTAAATTTGAAATGAGTATGTTTGGAGAGATTAAATTTTTTGTTGGTTTGCAAGTATATCAGATGGAGAAAGGAATCTTCATCACCCAGTCTAAATATGTTCATGAGATATTGAAAACCTTTGGTATGGAAGACTCAAGGCCAGTAAGTACTCCCATGGCTACTAGACAAAAGTTGTCTAAGAATGATGATGATGTAGAAGTTAACCAGACTTTGTATAGATCTATGATTGGAAAGCTATAGTATGTTGTACATAGCAGAGCAGATATTGCATTAGCTATTGAGATTGTGGCAAGATTTTTTGCCAATCCTAAGGAAACTCACATGATGGCAGTTAAAAGAATCATGAGATACTTGAAAGGAACTGCTAACTATGGATTGTACTACAAGAAGCATGACAAATTTGAACTAAGAGTGTATACAGATGCTGATTGGGCCAAAAATTTAGATGAAAAAAAGAGTACTAGTGGTGGAGCTTTCTTTCTTGGATAGAGATTAGTTTCCTGGACAAGAAAGAAACAAAATTACATTTCCCAATCTACTGCTAAAGCTAAGTATGTGGTTGCAGCTGTCAATTGTTCAAATTTGATATGGATAAAGCAATTGTTTGTAGGCATGAAAGAAGAAATCACTAAACCAATTGTCATCTTCTATGACAACACAAGTGCTATCAACATCTCTAAAAACCCAGTGATGCACACAAAGACAAAACACATCACCATCAAGTATCACTACTTGAGAGAATTGGTACAAGATAAAGAGGTTTGCATGGAATATGTGAATACCAAGGAACAAATAGCAGATATATTCACTAAAGATTTACCTAAAGAATCTCATGAATACCTGAGAAGTAAATTAGGGGTCCCTCCCCTAACTGAGGCTTCCTAGTCAAGCTAGGAGCATTGCATCAAGTGTGCTACAAAGAACATCTAACATATTGATGCAGAGAAAGGTCACACTTTAGGAGTAGCCTAGAGTTGTGAAGAGCACAACAAGTCAAAATAAGTCATAAGAAATATTACAGAGGGAGAAATATCCTACTAAACTGAAAGGATGATATCTACATCTACAGGATGTATGTTTTTGTTGCTACTTTGGCATTTTTTGTCAAAGAGGGAGATAATGACAGATGAATACATAGAATGAGAAGATCAAGACAGTGAGAGAAATTCAGTGGATGATCATGCATGGCTAATTAAATTTGTATCAGAAAGAAGCTAAGGATATTATACATTTCTCTGATAGATAGATAAGTTTTGGATTGGTTGGTAATTCATGTGATATTCATATGGTGTTGCCATCAATGCCAAAGAGGGAGATTGTTGGAAACTTCAATTGAAGCAATTGTTGTATTGTCATTGATGTCAAACCTTAATTGGTAAGACTATTTCTATTTATGAAAGTACTATATCTATTTGATTGTTGCTAAGGGGATAGGCAAGGTTGGTAACAAAAACACCTAAGGAAAGGTTGAGTTATTGTGATACTTCAGTGAGTACTTGATTATGTGGCACAATGATAAGACAATGTATTGTTTATCTTAGTAAGAATGAAGACTAAACTGGCAGGCTTAACCAAGCATAAGTGAAGAAATCTAGTTTAAGTTGAGTGTTGTTTGTGTTGACTGAGATAGTGAATGCTGAGTAAAAATAGTGTTGACCGAACACCAGTTAATTGCCGAGGAAGATAGTGTTTTTTAGAATAACTGAGAGGGGGGTGAATCAGTTATCCAGTGTCCCACAACTTCTAAATGTATAATCCAAAACAATTCTACTACTTCTACTACTCGGTAAACATAAAATACTTTCACTGTCTGTGTTTTTATCGATTGTCACTCTAATCTTTATAATAGTTACCGATTAAATCTACCATGTAATATGCAATGTATGATAAAAAAAAAATATCACAATCAACACATAACATAAGAGATTTAAGGTGGAAACCCTGTGAAGGGAAAAACCACCTGGGACTGGCATCCAAAAATTGTTCACTCTTCTGAAGTGAGGTCAGTGAAGACCCAACCCTGTTAAAGGTTACAAACACACTGTTAGGTGTGACCTTGTTAGAGGATTTTAGACTAGAAGTTATCATCCAACCAGCAGTCACTCTGGGGTTGACAGGATAAAAATGTTCACTCTATGAATGAAACATCAAAAGACATTCATAGTCCACTCGGTTAAAAGATTTGACTGTGTACAATGGTTAAATATGTAACAGTAGATGATCTGCCTTTTAACAACTTCAATTGCAGTTTACAAATCAATGTTCAACTCATTCAAATATTTTTGATCAATATAACACTTCAGATTCAATACTATATCAACTTACTATCCATCGGTAATTACTCTCTGTAGCTCAGTAATTGTTGTGCAGCTCAATTCTTATTAACCAGTATGATCAGAATGCATGAAAACTCCTTCACGTGATAATTCTGTAGTATCTTCTTCTTTCGATTGTGTTTCAATAATGAAACCAATGTCTCTTATATAGATGAGTAAATCATTTTCTTTTCCTCCATCATATTTTGCCGCTTAATCATATTCATAGATTTTGTCACTTTAAGCTTCCTCGGCTAATGTGTCAGTAACATGTTTCAATCTGCTCCATTAGATCCCTTTTGATTTATGTTAGCCATCGATCTTCATAACAAACCTTATCTGTTACCTCGATTTCATACACTTTATAGCTCATCACTTTATTGACTAAACTGATCATTTAATTCCTTTCTATTTTGCTCAGTTAACAAAAAAATGCATCAGTAAACAAAAGCTCAGTTAACACTATGCTCGGTATACACTACATTTCATCGATGTATACTAAAATGCATTATTTACCGACAACACTACTTTGTGTCTTTCAGCTCTATTCTTCATCATAGATGAATGCAACATAATGAAGTCAATTTCACCAAGTCATAGACTCATCAACAAGTTACTCAATGTATTCCTTATCCTCATCTGTCATATATGTTAGGAATGAATGCAAAGTGTTTTGGCAGTCATTCTGTAGCAGTTGTTGTTGCATTCATGACTTGGATTGTCATTGATGTCAACACAGTGATATTCTGGATATTAGTAGGAAAGTAGGTACAGTTTTGTTTTGTGCACATGTTGTATTGTAGATTGGCTTTTGTGCAGTTGATGGTATGTTCTTTGGTGTGTTATTAACCTATGGTTAATAGCACAAAAATAAATTCATTCATTTGTAAGAGTTATGAGCATTTTGGTGAAAGTAGTGTTTAGACAGTGTTTTTGTGTAGCGATGTTCGGAAATCAGAGGATATCTCTTAGCTGGGATGGAATCTGATTTTGTGTAGTTAAAGGGATGTTGGAGACTCATTAATGATGATGTGGTTCATAGTGAAAACTTTGAGGATATGTTTGGAGAAAGTTACAGTAACTGGAAGCCGACAGTTTTATGTGAATTCTGTGTGTAGCGTGTAGAATTTATTATTTTGTAATTGAGGACTGAATCATTTGTAATTATTTGAGTTTGGTATATAAGAAAGAATTTTTTCCTTATTTTAATGTGTACTATGAAGATTGTGATGCGAATATATGCATGAAGTGAAGAAAAGAGCTAATTTAGTGATGAAGGAAGACTTGTGAGTATAGAGATCTGGAATTGTGATCTTGTGTAGCAGAGAGTGCAGTTTCGGCACAGTGTGAAGGAGGTAATATATTTCATATTATTCTATTGAATAATTCTAAGATCTTTTGGACAGTGGGTTTAGAGATCTTGCCTTGAAGCTGTTTGGGCAGTGGGTCCTTCTGTCTTCCATAAACTCTTAACCGGGTTAGAATCTTTTAACAGGGATTCAAAATCTCCTAATAGGGATTTATATGTACTGAATGTATTTCATAAGACTCCTAACAGGGTCCATCCTCTAACAAGGAACTTTCATATTAGTGCATCATTTTGTGGGCATCATTCCCACCGGGGTTTACTCTTTTCAAGAGGTTCCCTAGTTAACATATCTTGTGTTATTGTGCAATTGTGTATGATTATCTTTCTATGGTTGATCAGTACATTGATTATATTGTTTAAAGATATTGAATGGATAAATTATCTAATAACTGATTCACCCCCCCCTCTCAGTTATCTTGGGGATCTTTACTTTCTAACAATATACATCTTCCTCATGTAGATATTTATGTTCTTCATCTCTTTCACCTTTCTTCAGATGTATCGGTATAGTAACTTACAAGATAAGTATTGTCAAGCTAGTTGACATTAATGACAACATAATACTGATTTAATCATCTTGCATATCTAATCATCAACTCCTTAGTAATCTTAAATTATAGATTCTTCATTCAGTTTCTAAATCAGTTGTAGTTCATCAGTGTTAGCCGAGGGAATAGTTTATGTGGTGACCGAACTTTCTAGAGAAGACCGAGAAGTTGGACACAGTATTGACTGAGCATCAGTATTTTGCATTTATTGAAGAATTCAAATTTCCAGCCGACATCGTTGAATTCTTGAATTATGTAAAATGTGTTGACTTTATTTATTGATTGTATGAAAGCATTTAATGCAGTGTAAAACATTTTATTGTAAATCTTTAAGAGATTCGAGATATTTCAAAGATAAGACAAAGAACATAATGTAGGATGGATTCAATGAATCTAACCTAACCCTAAGATCTATGAAGGAGATTAAGCGACAAAGATGTATTGACCTAATGGAGATTGTATTAAGGAAACCTAAGCGAGAGGTTGAAAACATGGAAAGAAGTGAATGTTGGAAGTATTGTTATTGACTATTTAAGTAGAAAAGGCTAAAGGAGAAGTGTTGTGATCACTTGAAGGGTTCTGAGAAGATCAGTGATGGACATGGAAAAGGTTCACAATCAGTAAGCTAGCATATGTGTATGGAATTGGATCTGATATTTGCAAAGTGAGTTGTATGTTTCTCAGATCAATATTACTGCTACTTTCTAACCATTGTAATAGTCAAAATCCTTTTAATAGAGGTTGACCTAACAGTCATAGGTATAAATCCTTTGAACAAGGTTACATTCTAATGGAGTGTATGCAAGTCCTATAACAAGGCACACTTTTAACAGAGTGGTTGAAATCCTTTAACCAGGTCACACCTGACATTGTGTTTGTAACCTTTGACAGGGTTGGCTTTTCACCGAGCTCACTTTAGAAGAGTGAACATAATAGTAACATGTTATAAAGTGGTTTTTCCCAAATTGGGTTTCCACTATAAATCCTAGTGTTGATACTTGTGTGAATGTTTTGGTTTGAACATTTATGTGTTTTACAAGTTAGATGCTTTTGGATAAGTGGACTGCACTGTTATATGTTTCTGTTATGCAATCAGTAATGACCGAGTAGGTGTTGGTTATTAGATCTGATTTGTTAAAGAGATTGGAATATTTTTTTATACATCTGGACCTGAGAACAACTGATTCACCCCCCCTCTCTATTGTTCTAAATCATATTAACACAACATACCATGGGATCTTGATAACAATGTGGAATAAATGTTCATCAGTGAATGTATCATCTATCACAAAGGTATCTATGTCATCATTCTAGAGTCTTGATAAATAATCAGCCACAACATTTTCTTTACTTGGCTTGTCAATTATTGCTAGATCAAATTCCTATAAGAGAAAAAACCATCTTGCTAACCCACCTAAGATGACAGGTTTGTTCATAAGATATTTTATGGTTGCATGAAAAAATATTGGACATCCTGTTACATAATGACTGAATTTATTCAAAGCATAGACAATTGCCAGTAATTATTTTTTTGTGACTGTATAATTTAGCTCTGGCCCATATAAAATTTTGTTGATATAGTGCATAGCATTTTCAAGGTTATTGGATTTCTGGCCTAAGACAGCTCCTATTGCATAATCAGAAGCATCAATATGTATATGGAATGTTAAAGGCCAATCAAGCCCTCTAAGTACTGGTGTTGTTGTAAGAAGGGACTTGAGCTACAGGAAATATTCTTCACAGGCTGGTGTCTATGTGAACTCAACCTCTTTTGTAAGCAAGGTGTATAGTGGACTGGCTATTTGACTAAAATTTTGAATGAAGCTTCTATAATAATCAGCATGTCCTAAAAAGGATCTAACATCTTTTTTTTTAGTAAGTGTAGGCAATGTAAGAATCACCTCAATTTTTGCAGGGTCCACTTGTATGCTGACTTCTGAGATGAAATTTCCTAGCACAACTCCTTGCATCATCATGAAAGTTTTTTCACTGTTCAGGGACAGATTGTGTTCTTTTCATCTGATCAACACCTTTTATAAGTTTTCTAAATCATCTTCAAAAGTAACACCAAATGAGGTGAAATCATCCATATAAATTTCTATGCAATCATGTGAGAGCTCAGCAAAAATGCTAATTACAACCCTTTTAAAAGTTGTTGGCTCATTACATAAACCAAAAGGTAACACATAATATGCATATATTCCCTAAGGACATGTGAATGTTGTTTTTTATTGATACTCTGGAGCAATGCTAATCTAATTATATCCGCTATATCCATCAAGAAAAGAGAAGTACTTTTTACCAGCTAAGTTATCTAGAACTTGATCAATGAATGGCAAGGGAAAATGATCTTTCTTTCTTGCATTGTTTAGTTATCTATAATCTACACATATTTTCCATTTACCCCCTTTTTAGGGACTATTACCAAAGGTGAAACCCATTTACTGTCTGAGATTGGATAAATAAAACTAGCATTCAACAGTTTTTGCGACTCAATATTTACAATTTCTCTTAAGGATGGGTTAATTCTTCTCTAAGGTTGGTGGAGTGGTAGACTACCTTCATTGATGTAAATTTTGTGTGTACATAATTTTAGGCTCAATCCTTTCATATCTCCATAGTCCCAACCAAAAGATTTTTCATGTTTACAAAGGAGTTGTGTTAATAATACTAATTGTTGTGGTGGCAATTTATTGTTAACATGAAGATTGTGGCTAGGTGAGAGCTCCACATGAGTTGTCAGTTCAAGCATTGATACCTCAAATATAGGGCTTGTAGATATCTCGTAGGGTAGTAATTGATGGATAATTTCAAGCTCCACTTGAAGAACACAATTTTCATAGGTAGACAACTATAGAAAAGAGCTTTTAGATATATCTTTTTATTGTGAGACAGTCATTAGTATGGATGCTTTGAATCACATCAGCATCTTCTTGTAGTTTTAGGAAGGATTTTCTATATAACATCATTAGTTGGGCAACAAATTTTAGCTCTTCTTCCTCATCTCCCAAATCTAGCCAGATAAGAGTACTTAAATTTGGTTGTGGTTGGGGTGGAGTATATAATGCTAGCTTTTTAATTATTTGGCCATCTGAGATTGTCATGTTACTTGATCTACAAATGATATTATCATCAGTTGTAGCTAACCAAGGTTATCCAAGGATAACTGGATAACCAGCAAGAGTTACCTTGGGTGATAATATCATGAAGTCAGCAAGATATTCCCAAGAATCTAATGTAGCTACTATATCTTCTTTTACACCATATGGGGTGATAGTGGAACTGTCTTCAAGTTGTAAGACTATTGGAGTGGTCCTTAATCTCTCTATACTCAACCTATGCATAATACCCTTGGTCATAACATTAATAGAAATACCCAAATCTATTAGAGCATTCTTCACAGATTGGCCATTAATTATAATATCAACAAATGGGCTTCCATGATCAGAGTACTTTGGAATGACTATCTTTCCCAACATTATATCTGCAAGTTTACCTATAACATGTACTATTTGGGGATCCTTCTTCTTTCATCCAAGCTTCTTGAGACATGATTCTTTAATGGCTTTCCCATAGAGAGGAACATCTTTAATAGCCTAAAATAGTGGAATTTGGATATGCATGTTTTTCAATCAATCAAGGATATCAAATGGTGTTTCAAATTGGGGTATAGGTTTGTCTGTCCTAAGCCTTTGAGGAAAAGGAGGATTAATTGAGGTATGAACATCAGTTTGACTTGGTATATTAAAAGGTAGGACTATATTTGGAAAAGTAGTTTCTCGAAGTGGCGTTGATGCCACAGGAAGGTCTGGAACTTCTATTATAACATGAGGTTCAGGTGTAGGTAAATTAGTACCAGATCTCAAGTGAATATCTATTATTTCTAATGCATAGGTAGGGTACTGTTGAGCATGAGTAGCATAAAATAGTTTCTATTGTTTCTTGTTGTTAGGATTGGGCTGTGGTTGAGAAGGTAATTATGTTGGTCTTGGAGGAGGACTTGTGGCTACAGGAGGTGGCATAAGTGTCGATTGAGACACTAGAGGTGGTAGTGATTAATAACCAATATTTTTATTAGGCTATTGTTGGGGTCCTTTCCACTTGTTATATGGTTGTCAATTCCCCTATGGTGGCTTCCATTGATTTTGAGGTTGTGGCCATTGGATTTACTATGAGTTAAACCACTAGTTCTGCTAAGTATTAGGCCTAGCATTATTCTAAGAAGGTTGGGAGTACTGAGAAGGATATTGAAAATTTTGGTTCTATCATTGGTTATTATAAGGATTAAAATATTGCAAAGGGTCCTAAGGCATAACTTGTCTTGGGGCCCATGGCTGACATTGAGAAACAAAGAATGCTTTCTTGTCCTCTCCTTCTATTTTCCTAAACCTAGTAGGAAGGTGTTGGGTCTCTAAATTCACCACTAGCTTGCACAAACAATGCTTCTTTTTCTACTAACAGTGAGGGAAATACTTAGCTACCTTTTCCTCAACATCTTCATGCTTCTTTTTGGCCTACATTGTGTCCAAGTGTGTGGAAACATCATTGATAAAGTCTTGTTTGAAATTTGATAGCAGGTTTGAGATTTCCATCTTAGATATGTTGAAGCTATTTCCTTTAGCAAGTGTGAGTCAAAATCCTCTGCCCTTCTTCATTGGGATAGAAAGATAAGGGACTGAGAGGGGAGGGGTGAGTCCCTACCCTCAAAAACTTTAACTAAATACTCAATCTGCAAATAGTGGTGACTAACTAACCAACTGAATTCATTGTATGCAACATTCATTCAAATGACTTTGTAAATGTAAAGTGCATGAAATCAAACAATAAATCAATCATGAAATGTAACACATAACACCAATATTTTGGTTATGTAGAAACCCTTGTTAGAAGGTAAAAACTACAGTGGGGATGACACCCATAAATTCTTCACTACTGCAGATAATAACGTATGCCAATTAAGGCTACAAGTTTTGATCACTTTTGGAGATCTTACCCTATTAGGAGTAACAATCAGATCGATTAGAACTACCTTGTGAAAGGATTTAAACAACACTACTTGAGTGTACACTCAGTTAAGAGATTTACAATCAAACTATTAAGTCTACTCTATTAGGAGATTTTACAAACTCTGTTATAATGACTAGAGAATAATAGAAAGATATCTGTAAATGACAACTATGATGAACTACAACTGATTTAGAACATGATTGAAGGAACTATGATTTGAGATCATCGAGGAGATTGATTAGATATGTAATATGATTAAATCACTATTATGTTGTCATTGATGTCAACTTAGTTTTATAGTACTTATCTTGTAAGTTACTATACCGAAACATCTATAATGAAGGAGTGAAAGAGATGAAGAATAGAAATATCTACATGAGGAAGATGGATATGATAGATGAGGATAGAGAATACATTGAGTAACTTGTTGACAAATCTATGACTTCATTTTATTGACTTGATTATGTTTCATTCATCTATGATGAGGAAAAGAGCTGAAAGACACAAAGCAGTGTTGTCGATTGATGAAGCATTTCAGTATACACTGATGGAGTGTAGTGTATACCAAGCACAGTGTTAACTAAGCTTGTGTTCACCGACGCATTTCTTTGTTAACTGAGAAGAACAGAATGAACTAAATGACTAGTTTAGCCGATAAGATTGATGAGCTGGAAAGTGTATGATTATGAGGTAACAGATAAATTTTGTTAAATAGATTGATGGCTAACAAAATTCAGGAAAGATCTAAAGGATGAGAATCAAATGTGTTATTGACACAAGTACCGAGGTATGTTTAAGAGGCAAAATCAATGAATATGATTAAGCGGAAAAATTTGATGGAGCAGAAGAAAATGGTTTACATGTCTATATAAGATATTGGAGATTTCACTACAAGGTGGTGATGCCAGAAGAGAAGGAAACTGCAAAATCATCGTGTGAACAAGTTTTCATGCATTCTGATCATACTAGTTAAGGAGAACCCTACTGTAGAGAATTATCGAGCTACAGAGAGTGATTACCGACGAATAGTAAGTTGTTATATTGTTGAATCAGAAATGTTACATTGATCAGAAATATTTGTATGAGTTGAATATTGATCTGTAATTTGCAATTGAAGTTGTATTAAGTCAGATCATCTACTATTACATATTTAACCATTGTACACAGTCAAATCTCTTAACTAAGTGGACTAAGAAAGTCTTATTATGTATCATTCATAGAATGAACATTGTTATCCTGTCAACCCTAGAGTGACTGCTGGTTGGATGATAATGGTTGGTCTTAAATCCTCTAACAAGGTCACACCTAACAGTGTGTTTGTAACCTTTAACAGGGTTGGGTCTTCACCGACCTCACTTCAGAAGAGTGAATATTTTGGGTTGCCGATCCCAGGTGGTTTTTCCCTTTACAAGGTTGCCACGTTAAATCTCTTGTGTTATGTGTTGATTGTGATGTTTGTTTTGATGTCATATTTACATGTACAATATTTGATTTGATCGGTAACTATTATAAGTTTTAGACTGGTAATCAGAAAATGCACAAACAATAAAGTATTTTAAGTTACCGAGTAGTAGAAATTGAAGTATTTCTTTTTGGATTATACATTCTGTATTGGGACAGTGTTTAACTAATTCACCCCCCCTCTCAGTTATTCTAATAATTGGTATCAGAGCATTGGTTGATTTGAATAGAGTTTTAAGGACTTTAGTAAAAAGATCTCAAAATGTATAAGAGGGAAGTGCCAAAGCTAAACAAAGAGAACTTCGTAGTATGGCAGAGCCAAATGAAGTTGCATATATCTAGAATTGGGAATGATGCACTATAATTGATGGAGAATGGCTATATAGAACTGACACCAGGTCCCCTAACACTTGATCAACTAAAAGATAGACATGAACACAATGTTACTATGATGGAACTTGCTGCTGCCTGCACCGATGCCGAATTTGAAGATATCAAAAGTTGCACTACTGCAAAAGCCATGTGGGATTAAATTTCTCAAGTTTACAGTGGAGATGCAAATGTCAAAAGAGCTAGAGCAGAAAGCCTAAAGGGAAGATTTGATGATATGAAGATGAAAGAAGGTGAGAATATTGTGCAATATACAAATAGACTGAAAGAGGTAGTACATGCTATTAGAGCATCTGATGGAGTCATTACTGAAGAAATAGTTGTTAGCAAAATACTCAGAACCTTATTGCCGGTTTACACAATCAGAATATCATCTATCCATGAGACAAGGTCTGCATCTAGTAATGTACTTACTCTTGACAATCTGATTGGTAAACTTACAACCTTTGAATTAAATATCTTTGATAATAGTGTTGTACCATTTGTGGAATCTACTTTCATGTCTTCTCTAAAGATTAGTAAGTCTATTAGGAGTAATAATAATGATGATAGTGATATTGATGATGAGCTTGATGAACTTGAAGCCCTTATGGCTAGAAGATTACCCAAAGGTAAAGGAAGGTATAGAGGTAAGCTACCTTTGGCATGCTTTAATTGTAAAGAGGTTGGCCACATCACTGCTAGATGTCCACATAAGAAAGATGATGATAGAACTAAAGACCGATCTGAAGGAGGCTATGGGAGAAGATTCAATAGAGGCTACCGACACAATAGAGATAACTGAGACATCAATGACAAAGGAAAACAGGTATGTTTCATAGCCGAAGATAATGAATCTGAATCTGATTCTGATGATGATGTAGAAGTTGTATTTGTTGCTATGAAAGATGACTCAGAGGAAGAAGAATAAAAACATGAAGAAACAACACTGATATCTAAAGTTAACAAAAAATAATACATGGATAATAGACAGTGGCTGTACACATCACATGACTAGTGATGAGGAGAAGTTTGATCTACTTGAAGAATACAATGGAGGTTTAGTTAAGATGGGTAATGACACACCCTATATGGTAAGAGGTAAAGGAACCTTAATGATAAATGATATGATAAAATGTGATAATGCTTATTGGGTAGATGGATTGAACTATAACTTGTTAAGTGTGGCACAGCTAAATAATTCAGGTCATCGAGTTTCTTTTGAGAGAAAGAAAGCGAAAATCTTTGATGATGGAGGAAGACTATTTGGAACTGGAGCACAATCAAGAGGTAATCTATTTTATCTTGATACTGATGAGTCTTCTTGCTTGATGATGAAAAATGAAGATGCTTGGTTGTGGCATAAAAGGTTATGCCATGTGAACTTTGATAACATGATTAAGATCAATAAAAGGAAAAGAGTTAGAGGGCTGCCTAACTTGTCAAAACTAGATCATGTTATGTTTCATGAGTGCCAGAAAGGCAAGATGACTAAATCTAGTTTCAAAAGTAAGGATTACTCAACAAAGAAGATACTTGAGTTGGTTCATACCGACCTATGTGGTCCTATGAGAACTCAGAGTTATTATGGTGATGAATACTTTATTCCTTTTGTTGATGAATATACTAGATTGATGACATTTATGTTCTTAAAGGAAAAATATGAAGCATTTAAGATGTTTAAGTGGTATAAGGCTAAGGTAGAAAAAGAGACTGGTAAGGAATTGAAATGCCTAAGATCTGATAGAGGAGGTGAATTTATATTTAATGAATTTACTAATTTTTGTAATGAGCATGGTATTAAAAGTAGATCTCTACACCAAGGACACCTCAGCAGAATGGGATTGCTAAAAGAAGGAACAGGTCAATATTTGACTATGCTAGGACATTGATATTGCAAAAGAATGTTGCTCAAACATCCTGGAGGGAAGCTGTCAGTACAACTATTTATGTACTAAATCAAGTGCAATTAAAGAAGGACACCAACAAGAAACCCTATGAGTTGTGGTTTGGACACAAACCTACTGTAAGTTATTTCAAAATATTTGGAAGCAAATGTTTTATTATAAAAGATGAGAGAAATGGTAAATTTGACTCAAAAGGTGATGAAGGAATATTTCTAGGATATTCTAGTAAAAGAAAAGCATATAAATGTCTGAATAAAACTACTAATAAAATGATTGAAAGCACTAACGTCCGAGTTGATGAGTTTGATGAAAAGAACATAGAGGAAAGTACAAAGGAACCAAAAGACTATGGTAGATTCTTACATTGAACAACCAGAGTATCTACCAAAGCCACAACCTGTGATAACCGGTCAGCAGGAAAACAATACTGAACAATAGGAAAGAGAAACCGACAAGCAAGATAGCCATATCAAGCAAGAAAATGAACCTGCACAGGATGAATAGGAAAGGAGAGATAGGATAGTGGTGATTTTTGTTAGAAGACACCATCCTAAATGACAAATCATTGGAGACAAACAAGCTGGCATGCAGACAAGGAGCAAAGCAAGACAAGGTACATGTCTAGTTTGTGATTATGAGCCAAAAAATGTAAAAGTTGCATTAGAGAATGATGAATGGGTTAATGCAATGAAAGAAGAAGTTGAAAAAATAGAAAAGAACAAAACCTAGACCTTAGTACCCTGACCTAAAGATAATAATGTTATCGGTACTAAGTGGATATTTAGGAACAAGCAGAATGAGAATGGAGAAGTAACCATAAATAAAGCTAGATTGGTATGCAAAGGATATGCACAGGAGGAAGGCATAGACTATGGTGAAACCTTTGCACGTGTTGCTAGATTGGAAGGATTCAAAATGCTACTTGCATATGCTCCACACAAGAAATTCAAAGTATATCAAATGGATGTCAAGTCAGTGTTTCTGAATTGAATACTTGAAGAAGTCTACATAGAACAACTTGAAGGGTTTGTTGATCCAGAAAAGAAAGATATGGTGTGTAGACTACATAAATATTTATATGGTTTGAAGCAAGCACCAAGAGCCTGGTATGAGAGGCTTCATACTTATCTGTTAAGTATAGGATTTGTAAGAACAAGTGAGAATAGCAATCTGTATATGAAAGGAGATATTGATGATACAATTCTTATTGCTGAGATATTTGTGGATGATATCATATTTGGAGGTCAAGATCAAATATGTAAATCCTTTTCTGATGATATGAGGAATGAGTTTGAGATGTCTATGTTTGGAGAGATTAAGTTCTTTCTTAGAGTACAAGTGATTCAGTGGAGTGATGGGATATTCATCACATAGTCCAAATAGATAAAAGAAGTATTAAAAACATTTGGCATAGAAGATGCTAAACCTATGGGAACACTGATGGCTACTGGTTGTAAATTGAATAAGGAAGATGAAACTACAGAGGTAAACTAGACACTATTGTGATCAATGATTGGTAAGCTAATGTATGTAGTTCACAGTAGACCAGACATAGCACATGTTGTGGGAATAGTTCCTAGATTTTCTACTAATCCTAGAGAATCACACATGATTTCTACTAAAAGAATCTTAAGATACCTGAAGAAAATAGAGGACTATGGATTATGGTATCCTAAGGAAGGCAAGTTTGAACTTAGAGTCTATACTAACACTGATTGGGCTGGAAATGTGGATGATAGAAAAAGCACCACCGGAGGAGCACTCTTCTTTGGTGAAAGACTTGTTACCTGGACAAGTAAGAAGCAGCCTTGCATTTCTCAGTCTATAGCCGAAGTAGAGTATGTTGTTGCTGCTACAAACTGTTCAAACATTGCATGTATTAAACAAGTTCTTGAAGGTATGAATGAGATAATTGTATGCACCCTAAAATGGTCACCTAGACTTTGGGCCCCCATTCAATAATTTATCAAACCCTTGAATCGGTATTTTCAAAAATTTGCATTTTATCAATTATATCAATTTCCTTGATCAAATCTTGTTTTATCATTTTTGATTATTTGCCTTGGGCTAACCATCTTATCCTAAGTCTTTATTTTGATATCACAATTGCTTGTCTTGGCAAGGTTGTTTTTTCCCTTGTTTCAAGTGTTTGGAGACATGTTTGATCACCTACTATTTGCAAACTTGTCAATTTACTGTTGTCACTGTGATTGAGATAAAAAAAACCAACCCTCAAGCTGAAATTTTGGACAAATTGCCCTTAAAACTAAGATTTTGACACTCACTGGTCAAGAATCATAAGACACAGGAACATTATCACCTAGTTAGCCTGGAAACTATCACCCAAAATCTTTTTGTTGTCTGCCTAATTTATGCAATTTTCAGCCCTCTCTTAGTTGACTAGATTTTAGTAAGTTTCACACCCTACAACTGAAAACTTGTTTATACCTCAAGTTTTTGGCTCTAGACATCTTGAGTTAGTGAACTTTGACTTCACCAAAGATTTTTCTTGTCATTAGTAAGTTAGGAATCATCCTTGTTGACAAGATTCACCTTTAGATTCTTTGATTGCACACTTGGAGAGTTTGAGTACTCTTTTGTCCAAATTCATTTTCATATAAATTCAATTTCAATATATTTTGGTTAAATCATCCTCCTGATCCATATGTGCTAGGATACTGGAATAATTTTTTTATGCACCACTATGGCAGTGTTGATTTATACCTTTTGTCAGCTTTCTATCTCACCATATCTCTTTTTGGACAATTGAGTATTTTCACTATCCTAGTTTGACAATTAGTGATTCATAAGGTTATCTTTTCACGAAGGGTCTTTTCTTTCATGCCGGTTACAACAAGATACCAAGTGGGTCGAGGAAAACAACCTCAAGTAGTTTTTGAACAATTACCTTCAGTCCAAACTCATCAAAAGTGAAAGGGGAAGGAACCTGTCTTTGATCAATCTCCTAGGAGTACTTCAAAAGTTTGGTTTGAGCCTAAGAGTAGCCTTAGTGAGTTGAGTACTTCTCTACCATCCTCTCAATCAAATATGGACATGAGCTACACTTTGACTAGGAGATAAAGAGAAACAATAGATCAAACTCTTGATGACATTTTTCAGAGACATAGGGGTAACACGTCATTCGACGATGACAATCAACCTGAATCACCTCCTATTAACTCAAGATATCTGGATGCTCATCAATGAGTTGAGAGACACTATGCACAAGCTCATCAAGATGCACGGTCACAACATGAAGACCAAAACAACCAATCTTGTGATGCTCATGTGAATGCAACTAACTTGTTCAAACGTTCAAGGGAAAGCTCTCCACTAAAGAAAACTTCAAGATATACAAGTGAGAGGCTAAAAAGTATTAAGCGAGAAAAACAAGCCTTCTTGAATGAAGAAGCTGCAACAGAAGAAAAATTTAGGCTCCTGGAGGAGGAAAAATGAGCCTTGTTGGACATAGAGAGAAGGGCCACACAAGAAGAAGAAGATAGGCTCCTAGCCCAATAGCTTAATTCCGAATTCAACAATAGGCGTACCAATAGTGGGACCAACTCCCCACCATCTACTCCTTCGGGCACCCCACGAGGCAAAAAATATTCAAGGTCACCATCAAGATCTCCTAGTCCTAGAGGAAGGACTTTACAACATGCTCACTATAGGAGAAAGATGCCTCCTAGGAGCTCAAGACAACCCTCCCAATGAGCTCATCATGGCTCTCAGCATGGAGGAAGTAGTGCAAATTATGAAGCTCAAGACTTTATGAGAATGCAATAGGAACCACTTTTCTAACAATATGTGGAAAAATATGTTGAGAAAAATAAAGATAAGTTCCTAGAGAGCTTAATCAACAAGGGTGCAAGGGTCCCTTATAACTTTGATGTGGATAAGAAAATAAAGAAAGAGCTCATCCCTCACAAGAAGAAGAAATTAAGCAAATCAAGAAGATGATGGAGAAAATGATGGCTCCTAAGAGTTCCTTCAACCTTGACTCTATTTGTCCTAATCCTTTTGATAGGAGTGTGAGCATGACGGATTTTCCTAGGAAAATTGAATTTCCCCAATATGAAAAATATGACGGTAATGGTGACCCACATGATCATGTGCGCAAGTTTTATAGCATGAGTTTTGAATTCCACCATGAAGATTCCTATCTAATGAGATTATTCCCAAGGAGTCTAAAAGGTCAAGCTATGGAGTGGTTTACCAAAATTACCCCTCCTGTCAAAACTTTTAAAGAATTGGTTCATAGATTTGTGCAACATTTTGCCTACAACTTATCAAGATCAGTCACCATGCTCGATTTGTGTAATTTGAAACAGAATCAAGGGGAATCCTTTGTTACATTTTTACAAAGGTGGAGATGATTATGCTCCTTATATTCTAGGATAATTCTTGAATAGGAGAGAATTGATATCATTGTGAGCAATTTAGTACCTGAGATGTGGTATGAGGCTCGAAAGATGGTCTTTGATTCATTCGACACCATGGTCAAAACCGCATGTAGAATAGAGGATGTCTTAAAAGAGCAAGGTATTTTGACTAAACAACATAATAACAACAATAGTCAAAATAATAACAACAATCATAAGGACAAAGGAAAGAACTCACACTGGAATAAAAATAAGCAAGTAGTCAATGATGGAGTTGTTGAATCTAAACAACCAAAGGATCAGGGTGTCCTTCATTTATCTAGTGCAGTTCAAGATATGAAGCATAACACATCCTCTAACCAACAATAACATAAACAAAGATATCAAGAAAGACCTAAAAAGGAAAAGCGATAGTTCTCTAAGCTTGGGGACTCTTACGAGGATGTTTTCAAAACACTCATTGATAACAATCTTGTGCAACCACAAGATCTAGCAAAATTTCACATACTTGACCTTAAGCCATTTTGGTGGAATGAAAAAGCTTACTGCATATTTCATAATGGCATTGGACATGACATAGAGCACTGCTGGAAACTTAAACATCTCATTCAAGATCTTATTGAAAATGGTAAACTTAAGATTGATGGATTGAAAACCAATGCAGATCACAAAGCATTTAAGGAACCTTTGCCCAAATATGATAAGGGGGAAACCTCTAAACCCAAAGATGGAAAAGTTGCAATCAACGACACCTATACATCTGCAGAGAATGTTATCAATATGCTTGAAGCTGTGGATGGAAATGTCAACATGATGTGAAACAAAGATTCTTACAGTCATGATGTGGACTCTCCTATATTTGATAAGGAACCCGTGGTGGTGCTTAGAAGTCCTTACTCTCAAAGGTCATCCCAAGCTCTTAATGCTATCACTAGAAGCCAAAGTCAAGGTCTTGTGGTCATTAGAGGTCCTAATTCCAACCCGTCTAACAAACCAAAGAAAGTGACATCCAAGAATGTCACCACCAAGTCAGTAGTTAATCCAGAAATGAGCTACAATCTTGTTGATCAGTTACAAAGAACACCAGCTCAAATCTCAAATTTTGAGCTCCTAGAGTTGTCTCCAAGACATAAGCGTGTCCTTGAAGATACTCTGCATATAGCCAATGTCCCTAACAATATAGACATTCATCAATTCCAAAACATGGTAAATCACCTTGCCAGCCCACATTACCTCACATTTTCAAAAGAAGATAACAAAGCCTTGAGCCATCCGCATAATCTTTCCCTTCACATTGAAGTCATGATTCACATGACCCATGTTAGGTGTGTGTTGATTGATGGGGGTGCTGGGCTCAATATTTGTTCCTTGAGTTTTCTAAAAATAATGGGTTACTCAGAGCAAGTTATTGATACTCACAAGAAAATAACCATCAAAGCCTATGATGAGGCAGAGAGAAGCTCCAAAGGCTTGGCCATCCTTCCTATCAGGATTGGCCCTATTGAAAAGGACATCTTGTTCCAAATTATTGATGTTGGTCCTTTAGCCTATAATATTTTTCTTGGTAGACTGTGGATCCATGACATGGAAGCGATGCCATCCACCTACCACCAATGTGTCAAGTTCCCCTATAATGGAGTAGAGGTTTGTATACCTGGGGATAGCACATTATCTATTAATGCAATTTCAACAGGGACCCATGTTCCTCTTAATCGGGAAGCATAAAAATTTGATGCAACTTTGGCACAATGTCAGAATAAGTCCAAAACCATAGACCTTGGTATGGGTGGTTATCACATTAACTCCTTCACAAAGCTACCAGTCTCACCTAGGTCCTATGGTAAACCTTCATAGGAGATGTGTCCCTCGTCCTCAGCAATGACTCTATTTGATACATTTTTAGAGTCTTGAATACCCATTCAGGATGAAAAAGAGGAAGTAGCTATTAGAGACTAGATTTACAAAGAGGAAAAATACAAGCACAATGAAAAATTTTCTCCATCTCCTAAGACTTATGGGAGAGGATATACTTTGGTCAAAAATATGGGTTACCTAGGTCATGGTCCTCTTAGTCATAGACTAGATGCTAAGGTTGAACCACTCAATCATGCTCTTTTTGGACGTAGATCTAAGACAACACTTGGCCTAGGTTTTGAAAGTTAGAACAAGAAAGTTGCCCCTATCCTAGCTATGATAGATAGTGATGATGAATACATGCCCAATTTGAAAAATCAACAAGATAGGTGTGAAGATTGGGTCCCTTCCACCAATCTCCTTTGGGGAGATTTAGATACTACAGTTGATAATCCAATAGTTTCAGAACCAGAACAAGAACAATCCACTATTGAAGATCATATTGAGGATCCTATTCAATACACAAATGGCATTCAAGAGGGTGTTACCCTTGGTGACATCAACACTTCTACCTCAAGGCGTAAAAAATATGGTTGGTGTAAACATCCCAGCAGGGATTCAGATATAGACTCACATGAGTATGAGTGGGAGACTCTTTCTGGTTGTTCTACAGTTGACATGGACATTGTTGCTATCCATACATATAGTTCCCAATCTGAGGTAGCTAATGAGTCTAGTGTAGGATTAGAAGATTGGAATCCATGAGTCACTTTAGTGGATGATGCTTCGCTTAGTAGGACAAGTTCTGATTTGGATACCTTAGAGGGATACTTGATGGACCCCAACTCTGCAATCACCAGAGATGATATCATTCACATACACAATATTGAACCAGTCATTGACCTACCCCTTTCCAATCCTCACCTAATTGATTGGTCTCAGTGCCATCAAGAGCCTCAGCTCCAAAATTTTCAAAATGACTATGAAATAGTGTGCTACCTAAATGCTCTTGAGCCCTTAGTCTCTTCCACTAGTGAACCAACTAAAAGTATGATAGAGCTGGATATCAAGTACCTCAGTCAAAAAATGAAAAGAAAAGAAAAAAAGAATAAGAGTTATGATGGAAAAAACCACTATGTGGCGGTGTCAAAACTAAAAAAAGTAAAAATAAAAGACATATTCGAAGGTGAAAACCTCCTCGAGGCACCTAAGGATGGGGTACTTGATCATCTTCCTAGTTATTTTCAAGATAGCTCATTAGTGCATATTGAGCCTACACAGCCAGTTAATTTGAATACACCAGAGGCTCCACAAATTGTGCATTTGGCTCAGTCTCTATCCACACAAGAAAAAGAGGCATATACCAAATTCCTACAAAGAAAGAAAATCAATTTTGCTTGGAACTACTTAGACATGCTAGGATTGGACACTAGTCTCATTATGCATCATTTATCTATAGCTCCAGGAATAAAACCAGTAAAATAGAAATTGAGGAAAATGCATCCTCACATAGCTCTCCTTGTCAAAGCTGAATTAGAAAAACTCCTCAGTGCAGGATTCATAAGAGCCATTGATTATGCCAAATGGATATCCAATATTGTACTAGTTTCAAAACATGACAAGTCCATTCATGTTTGCATAGACTTTAGAGATTTTAATAAAGCATGCCCAAAGGATGATTTTCCACTTCCAAACATAGATATGATAGTGGACATGACTGCAGGCTATGAGATCTATTCTTTGATGGATGGCTTTTCTGGGTATAATCAAATCAAAATAGCTCCTGAAGACCAAGAGAAAACTACATTCACTGGTGCATGGGGAACCTATTTGATGCAGAGTCTTAGCATGGTCAATGCCTTCTAGGTTGAAGTCAGGGACTACTTCCAATCTCTATTTTAAATGCAACCAAATTCCTAACACCCTTTTATTAATACAGGGTTATCTCCTTGCCTAAACTCTGCAACATTGAATGAACAAACACCTTATTTACCCGTAACTCCTCACAAGAGTATCTTTAGTTTTGTTATTGAAGATAGGTTCATGTAAAACCCATGTACTTGTCTTCCCACCAATTTGCTTCCTATATGTTCTTTGGCAGTTTTCTCCTTTGATTTAAACTTCCTGCTTTGTTCCAGGCCGCTCAACCTCAAATCTGTTCTCGTGACAAAATAGTCTCTCACAATTTTGGCATGTGTCTGTTACTTGAAAATAGCTACTCTGTGATTCTTCATACACAGGACAGAGCATTCCTTTTTTTTTCCTTAAGGTCAGGGTTCCCAATCAACTCGAACCTTCTCCCAGTCAAAACAAAACTTATCCCTCGATCTTACCAATAGGTCCTATAATCATCCTCCACGGTTTTCAAACCCAGAACAGGGTAATCCATCGAAGATGAATATTTGGTGCCTTCTAATTCAAATGGGTGATTCCATCGTAAGTTTCAATGCCCCACTTTGTACAATTGACATTCTCCTTTGGCACTCTGATGAACTTGGCAAGGTGAGTGGTTCTTTACTGCAATGTTGCATGTTCACAAAGAATTATAGGTTTCTATTTCTGTTGAACTTCTAATGACCAAACATTAACAATGTCTTGTCGTCATTCATCTGCATTTTCTTCCAGCCGCCTCCATCATTTTTGAGCACACAAATCTAAACTAACTCTGTATATCTATATTCATTCCCTCACCGAGATGATTGATCATCTATCGGCTCATGGGGACACTAATACTCAAGTCTGTTTCAAAACCTGTTAACTAGGGCACGCCGTGATTTGAAACTCAGTGTGTTTGATTCCTTTTTGACCTCAGTTAAACCAACCCCAATGCAAACATATACTACCACTTCAAACTCTTTTTCACAGCAGTCCTATGATTGTGCTATTTTGCTTTAGCGGTGACTTCAGAAACAACAGAGTTTGATCTCGAACTCTTACAAAACTTTTCATGTACAAATCTTCTCAGTCGACAATGAGATTTAGGGCTCGGTATTTTAAAAGACTAACAGTCCGTTCCCTTCGATCACAGGTATTTTTCCATGAAAAATAGAAAATAGTTTTCTCTTCTTCTCGATACTTACTGTTTCACAATTCCACTACAGAATTGAAATACTCCACCGAAAGATGAAAAGAAAGAAAGTAGAACAAATGAATTCTTTTGTTACTCTACTCTATTCCGCAACCCGATCTCAGAACCAATACAAACAATAGTTGGACTCCTTTTTTTTAGAAACCCGATGCCAAGAAATTTATCAAACTCTTGAACAACGAATTCATAGACAAGATTGTTTTTCAAACATTAATATAGGATTCCAAAATGAATGCATAGAAATAGCATTTCGGATTCAACATAAAAAAAATAGAGGAACTCCACCAAAGCCGAAAACTGACGTCTTCTTTAAAACTTAAAAAAATTTCCTGTTACAAACTCCCGAACCTCCCAATGGTTCTCTCGACCATTGTTTTTAAAGTTCGGTCCAAAACAGGTGTTGCAACTGAAAACAAAATAAAACATCTGCAACTGACATAGAAATGGCAGTAGATGTGGGTGTTCACCATTTCCCCTATTTTTGTTTTTTTGTTGTTAACAAAAGTGTTATGATTCTAAAACATCCTAAATCATCCAGACTAGTGTCCCAGAAACCTTAGCGAACCTTAGGATTTATAAACTACCCCCAAGGCACTAGGTTGCACATGGTGGGACTTATTACAAAATTTAAAGCCTGTTGATCTTCATAGACTAATCACAGTTCCTCACGACCAGCTGGTGAAAGCTTTGTACCTCCTCCTTTATCGAGGGCTCCCGCACCATACTCCCAAGGTGGACTGATCTCAAGTCCCTTTGAGAGAAGATCGGCCAAAGAAGTGCCATACTTCTGAATCTCAGCTTCATCCATCCAAACCACCTCTTCTTCCGGTTGTCCAGCCCACTTCACAAGATATTGTTTATACACATGGTTTCTGGTCTTCCGAATGACCTTAGAATCAAGGATCCTGTCAAGTGTCTTGGGTGCATGAGGAGGAAGATCACTGAGATCTGGCTGCAACTCTTCAATGGGAACCTCCATACTTGCATCATGATGACCTTTATATGGGGTTAGATCAGAAATATTAAAAATTGGAGATATACCTAGAGTAGGAGGTAGTGCAATCTCGTAAGCATTCAAGCCATGCTTCTTCAAGACTACACAAGGACCAACTTTCTTCATGAGCAATTTTGTATGCTTGCCCTTTGGCAGCCTTTCCTTCCTCAAATATACCCAAACCAAATCACCAACCTAAAATTGTACATCTCTCCTCTTCTTATCAGCCTGTTCCTTATACTTCTCTGAACTCTTTTGTAGAGCTGCCCGTACTTGATCGTGGATGTCCTTCATGCTGTCAGCAAACTGTTCTCCATGAGCACTCACTGGCCCATCTTTTGGAAGATCTCTTAGTTCTAGTATGCCCCTAGGATTCTACCCATATACAATCTGAAAAGGACTCCTTCCTGTACTCCTATTCACCGAATCATTGAATGCAAATTCAGCTTGTGGAAGGATGTTGTCCCACTTTTCTCCATATTGTTTTGTTAAACACCTCAATAGATTTCCCAAGGATCTATTGACAACTTCAATTTGCCCATCCGTTTGAGGATGATAGGCTGAACTAAAGCTCAAATTTGTTCCCAGCCTCTTCCACAAAGTCCTCCAAAAATGTCCAATGAACTTCACATCCCTATCAGACACAATAGATTGAGGTAGTCCATGTATCCTCATGATTTCCTTGAAAAATAGATTTGCCACATAGGTTGCATCACTAGTACTTTTACATGGCATGAAATGAGCCATTTTGCTAAACCTATCTACCACAACAAAGATGCTGTCAAAACCTTTCTGAGTCCTAGGCAGTCCCATTAAAAAATCCATACTACAACTTTCCCATGGTCTTGTAGGTATGGGTAATGGTTGATACAATCCAGCATTAGTGGACGTACCCTTGGCCCTTTGACAAATAGTGCACTGTTCAACAAATCTTCTTACATCACTTTGCATCTTAGGTCAAAAATAATATCTTCTTACCTGTTCAAGAGTTTTATCCAACCCAAAGTGTCCACTCATACTCCCACAATGCTTCTCTTTTATGATGTTACCTCTCATAGAACACTTAGGAATGCATAATTGATGTCCTTTAAACAAAAAACTATCTTGGATCAAATAATCAGCATATTCAGCATGATATGCTTCAGAAAAATCAGAACAAACCTTATAGATTTCATGAAAATCCTCATCATTTTCATACATACCTTTCAAAGAATCAATACCTACACTTTGCAACTTTACCTCTTGGACTGTCATGGCCCTCCTGCTCAACGCATCAACCACCTTGTTTGCAACTCCTTTTTTATGTTTGATAGAGAAAGTGTAGGCTTGAATTGATTCAACCCATTTCATGTGTTTGTGACTCAACTTCTCTTGGCTGTTCAAGAAACTAAGTGCTTGATTATCCGTGAAAACAATAAACTCCTTTGGAAGGAGGTAGTGCCTCCATTTCTTCAAAGCTTGTACCAAAGTGTACAACTCAAGATCATAAGAGGAGTACTTCCTCTTTGCCTCATTCAACTTTTTGCTAAAAAATGCCACGGGTCTTCCCTCTTGACTTAAAACAGCCCCTATAGCAACATTAGAAGCATCACATTCAATCACAAAAACCTTTTGAAAATCTGGAAAAGCTAGGATAGACTGCTGTGCCACCTTTTGCTTCAGACTTTGGAAAGCTTCCTCTGCCTCTTTGGTCCAAACAAACTTACATTTCTGCCCCCCTTTGATTGTTTCCAAAATTGGTGCACAAATATGACTGAATCCCCTGATAAACTTCCGATAGAAAGAAGCCAAACTGTGGAAACTTCTAACTTCTGTCATGGTCCTTGGAGAGGGCCAATTCAAGATGCTTTCCACCTTTTTCGGATCCATCTTTATGCTGCCACCTAAAACCACAAAACCAAGGTAGACCAATTCTTCCTACATGAAAACACACTTACCCAAATTTATCAAGAGCTGTTCCTCTTGCAATCTTTTAAGGACCAAATCCAGATGTTTCAAATGCTCATCCTTAGTTTTGCTAAAAATAAGAATATCATCCAAATACACAATCACAAACTTGCCAAGAAATGCTTTCAGCACTTCATTCATGAGCCTCATGAATGTGCTAGGAGTGTTAGATAACCCAAAAGACATTACCTTCCATTCATACAGCCCCTCATTGGTTTTAAATGTTGTCTTCCATTCATCTCCAGCCCTTATTCTGATTTGGTGGTACCCGCTCTTCAAATCCACCTTTGAATAGTACCTTGCACCCCCTAGATGATCCAATAAGTCTTCAATATGAGGCATAGGGAACCGATATCTAATAGTGATCCTATTAATGGCTCTTGAGTCCGTACACAATCTCCAAGTTCCTTCCTTCTTAGGTGCTAATAGGGCAGGGACAGCACATGGACTCAAACTTTTGGTAATCAAACCCTTCTCCAAAAGTTCTTGGATTTGTTTGGACATTTCTTCATTTTGCAAGGGTGTGAGTTTGTAGGCTGCTTTGTTTGGAAGCGTGGCTCCGGGAATTAGATCAATGTTATGGCTGATCTCACGAATTGGGGGTAAGGTATTTGGCAACTCCTTAGTCACTATGTCTTTATATTTTTCTAACAAGTCTACTACCTCCTTAGGACCTACTTTCTTAGGTTCCTCTTCTACCTTCAGCACCTTCCCCTCTTGTGTTTTTGGCCATACCATCAATGCAAAACAAGGAGTGTCTTCCTCCTTTAATACATTCAAAAATTCTTTTTCTCCTACAAATAAAAACTTGGAATCCTTTTGTTCTTCACCATTATCAGGCAGGGGTAGTAAAGTTACCTTCTTACCTTGGTGTTTTATGGAGTATGTGTTCTTCCTCCCATCATGGTGTGCCTCCAAGTCATACTGCCATGGTCTCCCCAAGAGCAAGTGACATGCATGCATAGGTACTATGTCACAAAGAACCTTATCCTTGTACTTGCCAATCTGAAATTCAATCCATGCTTGCTCTTCTATGACTGTATGCTGTCCTTTTGTGAGCCATGACACCTTGTAGGGTGTGGGATGTTTAATCCTTTCTAGTTTTAGCTTCTCAACTGCTTCAAGAGACACCAAATTATCAGTAGAACCAGAATCAATAACCACATTGCATACCTTGTTTCCTACCTTACATTTATTTCTGAAAAGTGTCTTCCTTTGAGGTGGTTCCAGGGGGCTAGGTGCCTTTATCAATGACCTTCTCATCATGAGTGTCTCTCCTTGTTCTGGTGTTGCAAAGGACTCATCTGAATGCACGCTGCGTGTGTCTTCATCTCTCACCAAATTGGATCTCCTTTCACCATTTTTATTTCCCCTTTCAGGACACTTTGATGCCAAGTGTCCGGGTTGATGACATCTAAAACATTTGATGACAGCCGGGCCTCTTCCTCCAGTTCTTCCTCTAGAGTTTGATCTCCTTCCTCCAAAGGATCCTCTAGAGCTTCTCTCTCCTTGCTTTGGTTCATGACTGGATTCTCCATAATCTTTAGGACCTTGTCCTCTTCCTTGAGAGCTGCGTCTGCCCCTATTTCCAAAATCTCGTTGTCCTCTTCCCCTTCCACCTTGTTCTTGCTTCCTCTTGAGTTTTTCCTCAACCTTCAATGCTAACTGATAGCATTTCTGCATAGTGGTAGGATTACTCAAACTAAGTTCATCCTGAATTGAGATTCTCAACCCTTGCATATATCTTGCAAGCTTTTCACTTTCCAGTTCGACTGTTTTGGACTTCATAACAAGCCTCTGGAATTCTTCGGTGTAACTTGAGACATCTAGATCTTTTTGTCTCAAACTCATCCTCTTCTTATGAAGTTGGACTTCATAATCTTTCGGAACATATGCCTCTCTCAGCAAGGCTACCATCCGTTTCCAAGTGGTTATCTGCCTCTTACCATTCTTCACCCTTTCATCTTGAGTGAAATTCCACCATGTAAGTGCTGGTCCCTTCAACTTGGACTTGGCAATCTTTACCCTTTGATTCTCAAGTATATCTTCACAATCAAAGAAACTTGTGAGAGCATCAACCCAATCCATTGCTACTTCTGGATCCATCTTCCCATTAAACATGGGCAGATCTAATTTAGCGTCTATTGTCCTTCTCTCCATGGACTTCAAGGTCTTCAATAGCAGTCTCTGATCTACAGGAACCTCTTCCTCATCCTGCTCAAGGGGCTCTACTTCACTCCTTTCTCCCTCAGAGTCTCCACCACTCTTCTTATCAACCTTCCCTTTGAGTCTCTCAACTTCTCTCTTCAATTCTTTGTTCAGGGCCATCTGCTCCTTCACAATCTTTGCTAATTCTACGTTCGTGATCCTTGTTGGGATCTCAGCATCTCCTTCCTCTGCAGACATGGTGTCAAATCCTTCTTCTAAGGATCTTTCTTGCTCTGATACCAATTGATGTAGAGTCTCAGCGTGGTCAATGCCTTCTAGGTTGAAGTCAGGGACTACTTCCAATCTCTATTTTAAATGCAACCAAATTCCTAACACCTTTTTATTAATACAGGGTTATCTCCTTGCCTAAACTCTACAACATTGAATGAACAAACACCTTATTTACCCGTAACTCCTCACAAGAGTATCTTTAGTTTTGTTATTGAAGATAGGTTCGTGTAAAACCCATGTACTTTTTTTCCCACCAATTTGCTTCCTGTATGTTCTTTGGCAGTTTTCTCCTTTGATTTAAACTTCCTGCTTTGTTCCAGGCCACTCAACCTCAAATCTGTTCTCGTGACAAAACAGTCTCTCACAATTCTGGCATGTGTCTGTTACTTGAAAATAGCTACTCTATGATTCTTCATACACAGGACAAAGCATTCCTTTTTTTTTCCTTAAGGTCAGGGTTCCCAATCAACTCGAACCTTCTCCCAGTCAAAACAAAACTTATCCCTCGATCTTACCAATAGGTCCTATAATCATCCTCCATGGTTTTCAAACCCAGAATAGGGTAATCCATCGAAGATGAATATTTGGTGCCTTCTAATTCAAATGTGTGATTCCACCGTAAGTTTCAATGCCCCACTTTTTACAATCGGCATTCTCCTTTGGCACTCTGATGAACTTGGCAAGGTGAGTGGTTCTTTACTGCAATGTTGCATGTTCACAAAGAATTACGGGTTTCTATTTCTGTTGAAAGATTCATTCAAAGGGGAGCACATGGATTGTGCTAGTTCAAGGCCACCTCCTTGTAAAAAGTGTCACAAGGGCATTGGGTTGAAAGATGGGAGGAATGTGCACAATTTGGAAAATGTGCCTAAGGTCAAAGGGTGTAAGAAAGGGGTGAGGGGCTTCTTAAATGCATCATAAATGCATGTAAGAGGGATAAGGAGGCTTTAAATGCATCATAAATGCATGTAAGAGAAGCCTCTAGAAGTTTGTTGACTTTGGGTCAAGCTTAGGAGTTGGCTAACCTTGTTTAGGGAATGTGACAAGGTTAGGGGGAGGATTAGGATTAGGATTAGGGGATTTTAGGATTAGGATGGGTGAAGAGGTTGGGTTGAGAAGTTTCTAGAAGAGTCTAGAGTTTTCTTAGGTTTTATGGAATAAAAGTTTATTCATTCCAAAAGCTTAAGTTTGGAAAAATTTATTGAAATATTTTCAATAAATATGAAAATTAAATATTTAATCTTAATTAAATATTTTGAGTTGAGATTAGGGTTAGAAAAGGTGGGATTAGCCTTTTAATCGAAATTAAGAAGGGATTAGAAGATTTTGGAAGAGGTTAGTGGTTTTAGGAAAAAAGGCCAACTTTTGGTCAAAAAATAAATTAATTATTTTTTGGGAGATTTTTGGTCAATTTATTAATTAAAATAATTAATAAATAGGGGATTAATGTTTAAATAAGATTTAAACATTTTTGGAAGGGATTTCTTAATTAAATATTTTTAATTAAGAAAAAGGGATTTAATGACATAAAAATAAATTAATTAATTAAATAAATAATTAATTAATAAATGATGATGTCATCAGGGATTTTTCAGAAAATAAAAATACTTTATTTTCTAAAGGATTTTTAGGTGTCTACATTTTTCCCCTCTTTGATGCGATGCCGCAAGTGGCATGGCTTCAAAGACAAGAAAATAAGATGCCCAAGGCTAGAATTTAGAGGAAAAAGGGATTGTGCCCCCTCGAGAAAATAACGCAAGGAGCAAACATTGTGAAATTTTCTCAAAAGGAAACAGAGAAGGAAGGACCTAGGAAGAAGGGGAGATAAATAACCAAGCTTCCAAGAGCAAAGATGAGTGAATGCAAGATGAGATGGAATGCAAAATGCAGGATGCAGCTACATGAAGATGCAAGATTAATCTATATGATGCAGGATGCAGGGGAGATGGGGAAGCTCCAAGTGCAAATGTGGAGAGCACAACCTAGTTTAATATAGCAATGCTAGAGACCTGCCAAGGATATTGGGGTCACGAGGCCTTGTCAACAGCGTTGCATAGGACTGACGCTAAAAAGACACGCAGGGTTACCCCAGCATCGCACATGAAACCCGAAGGAGGCATGGTGGAAATGATGCTGAAGAAACCACAAACACATGACTGACTCACAGGCAGAAGCAAAAGATCAAAAGACCTTGCCCCAGATGATCCTCATTCGCAGCACACCATGATATAAAGGATCATGGTGACGTTGAGTAGAGAACAATGAGAAGCTGTAAAAGATTAACAAGACTCAAAGGACAAAATCCAAGGTCAAAATGAAAACTCCAAAAAGACATCCTTTGCCAAGGAGAGAGACTTGATTTGATTGATGGTGGGAAGATTGGTCTGAACGTGTGGAAGGATACATCGACACGGACCTGGTGTGCTTGGTGGAAGATTGGATCTGACAGGAGGAAGGATACATCCTCAAGGACCCGCGGATTGATGAGAGAATGAGTGGTGTTGTTCACTGGCAAATGACGAAGTTAAAGAATAATCACAGTAATCAAGAATAGTCGACAATTGAGGTTGTTGAAGTACAAGGCTGGGTAGGACAAAGTGTGCTGATCAAAATGCTGCTACAGGACTGACAAGGACTGATGTACAACAGATGGGAAAAGATATACAATGGATATGTACAAAAGCTCAGGATTGGGGATAGGAAGATCTCGCTATACAGGATAGAGTACAAGATATATGCAAGATATGGTACAAGATATGTGCAAGATATGGTACAAGATATGTGCAAGAGGGATTGTGGTGTTGCTGAAGGTTGATGGAAAAAGGAATGCTGGGGGATGGTGGATGGGGATGGGAATGGGAGAAAAAGGACTGAGATGGTGGGATGGGGGATGGGAGTTTGATAGATAATGACTCGGTCCACTATGTATGGTGCCTGTTTGCCAAGTTTTAACCACCATACTTGTCCAAGGCGCCTGAATTGCCAAGTTTTCACCATTGGATGATTTTTTTTTTTTGCTTTTTTTCAAATTTTTCAATTTTTTTTATGGATTTTCTGAATATGTAGGATCTGGTTCAGGCATAGAACCTCTTCAGATGTATGATGTTGATTGGATCATTCAAAGGCTCTCCTTCTAGTGTAGATAGCTGATAAGCTCCGGAGCCGAAGCATGAGGTGACCACATAGGGGCCCAGCCAAGTAGGCTCAAACTTGCCTTTCTTTTCTCGATTTGCTTGGACCTTCTGATTTTCTTTGAGAACCATGTCACCGACCTGGAATTGTCTAGGATGGACCTTCTTGTTATAACTCCTTTTGAGTCGATTCTAGTATGCAACCAGGTGATCATATGCTTGCTGTCTCTTTTCATCTAACAGGTCTAGCTGTGTGAGACGGGCTACATGATAATCTTCATCAGTGGTGTAGTTCTTCATGGAGACTCGCAATGAGGGGAGCTCGACCTCGATCGGCAGAACGGCTTCAGCACCATATACAAGGGAATATGGGGTGGTGCCTGTGGGAGTGCGATAGGAAGTGCGGTAGGCCCAAAGGGCAGGATTAATTTGGAGGTGCCAATCATGACTAGAATCATTGACAACCTTTTTGAGAAGTTTCAGAAGAGTTTTGTTGGTTGCCTCAGCTTGGCCATTTCCTTGAGGGAAATATGGACTGGAGAAACGGTGATGGATGTGGAGCCTGGCACACAGATCATCCACATGCTGGTTTTCAAAAGGTGTGCCATGGTCTGTGAAAATGGTAGATGGTATGCCGAAGCGGCAAATGATATGGTAGAGGATGAACTTGGATATTTGGATGCCAGTAGTAAGGGTGAGCGGAATCGCTTCAACCCATTTGGTAAAATACTCTGTGGCTATTATGATATACTTGTGTCCATCCGAAGAGAGGGGGGTGATCAAACCAACGAGGTCGAGGCCCCAACATGAAAAAGGCCACGGTAGTGCAATAGGCTGTAGATCCTGTGCTGGTGCATGTATCAAATTGGCATGTTGTTGACATGGGAGACATTTCTTGACAAATTCACATGCATCATGTTCCATTGTTGGCCAATAATATCCAACTCTAAGCAGCTGCTTTGCTAGAACCATGCCACTCATGTGGGCACCACAAATTCCAGCATTAACTTCTTGTAAGGCCAGGATGGCCTCGTTTGAATCTAAACATCTAGATAGGAAATTGTGATACCCACGACGATATAGGGTGTTGGCTACAAGAGTGTAGCGGGAAGCTCTGCGAATAAGGTTTTGGCGTTGGTTATTGGTGAGATGGGGAGATATGATACCATTTTTTAGATATGCATGGATGTCATGGTACCATGGGGATTGAGGACCAACCAAGACACACACCATGTTTGCATCGGTGTTCTCATAAGCTGGCAAGTGTAGCTGCTCGACTAGAAATTCATATTGTGTTGCGTCACGTGGGATTTCCAATAAGGATCCGATGGTTGCCATTGCATCTGCTGCTTTGTTTTGAAGCCTTGGGATCTGATTGAATTGTAGATGTAGGAAATGCTCTTTCAGTTTATCCACCAGTTGCTTGTAGGGTAGCAATTTGTCATCCTTTGTCTGATACTCATCAAGGACTTGCTTGATAATGAGCTGTGAATCTCCAAAGACTTGTAGTTCTGTGATGTTCCATTGGATAGCTGTTTTGAGACCTAAGATGAGTGCCTCATATTCTGCAATGTTGTTGGTATAGGGGAATCCCAACTTGAATGATTTTGGAATATAGTCACCTTGAGGTGTGACGAATAGGATTCCTGCCCCAGAGCTATGGGATGTGTTGGAACCATCAAAGTATAGTTTCCACATGGGCTACTCTTCAATCATGCACAAATGTTCATCGGGGAATTCCATGATTAGTGGATAGGCATCCACCAGTGGTGCTTCTGCTAGTTGATCGGCAATGACTTGCCCTTTGATTGCTTTGCGATCTACATACTGAATGTCAAATTCGCTGAGTAACATGACCCATTTTGCCATACGGCCTGTGAGGGTTGTCCTTGATAACAGATACTTAAGAGGGTCCACCTTTGATATGAGCTTGATTGTGTGGCTAAGCATGTAATGTCTAAGTTTTTGAGTGGCAAAGACCACTGCTAGGCATGCTTTCTCCATGGGTGAATAGTTAAGCTCATAGCCCACAAGAGTGCGACTGATGTAGTAGACAGCTCATTCTCTTTTGTCATCATCATGCTGTGCTAGGAGTGCCCCTAGTGCTGTAGCTGTTGTTGAGATGTAAAGGATGAGTGGGCATCCTAGAACTGGTGGTACAAGGATTAGAGCGTTAGCTAGATACTCTTTAAGCTTATCAAAGCTTCTTTGACATATGGGATCCCACTTGAAGTTGGTGTCTTTGCATAAGAGATGTGAGAAGGGTTGGCACTTGTCTGCTAGTTGAGAGATGAATCATCGAACTGATTGAAGCTTGCCCTGTAGGCTTCTGAGCTATTTGAGATTTCTTGGTGGAGGTATCTCCGTTATTGCTTTTACCTTTTTAGGATCGATCTCTATGCCTCGTCTAGAGACGATGAAGCCTAGAAGCTTGCCAGATGTAACACCAAAGACACATTTCTTAGGATTAAGCTTTAAGCCATAATGATTCAGACGATCAAATACACGCTCTAGGATGTTGAGGTGCTCATCTCTTGTTTTGGATTTTGCAAGGATATCGTCCACATAGTCCTCAAGGATCTTGTGGATCATGTCATGGAAAATGGCTGTCATTGCTCGCTGATATGTTGCTCCTGCATTCTTTAGCCCAAATGGCATCATGTTGTAGCAAAAGGTACCCCATGGGGTTGTGGATGCTGTTTTATGTTGATCTGCTTCCGCTATATGAATTTGGTTGTAGCCTGAAAAGCCATCCATTAATGATAACATCTCATGACCCGTTGTGAGGTCTACAAGCATGTCTATGTTTGGCAATGGGAAGTCATCCTTAGGGCATGCCTTGTTCAAGTCCCTAAAATCAGTACAGATTCTGATGTCGCTAGAAGGCTTTGTGACTGGCACCATGTTAAAGATCCACTCTGAATAATCTATTGCTCTGATGATCTTAGCTTGGAGGAGCTTCTCAAGCTCTGCTTTGACGAGCAATGCTACCTTTGGATGCATTTTCCTTAGCTTCTGCTTCACTGGCTTAATGTTTGGATCTACTGATAGATGATGAACAACAAGGTTTGGATCAAGCCCAGGCATGTGGGAGTATGACCATGCAAAGTTGATAACTGATTCCTTGAGCAAGGTGCTAAGAGCCATTTCTTCTCCTTCTGTTAGGTTGACTGCAATGTAGGTGATCCTTGGACATTCTTCTGTTCCCAAGTTGATTGGCTTGGTCTCTTCTATGATGATTAGAGATTTCTCTGGTCTATAATCTTGGATAGGGGGAAGAGGCAAGGCTTCATCTTCTAGCGCTTGAATTGCCAAGTTTTCACTAGAAGATACACCCTTTATTTTTACTGTTTTGGAGTCAGAATGTGCCCTAGAAGGGTTTTCACATAAAGAATCATGATGTTCTTTTGCTTTATCATTTTTGCGACTAAAGCTTGCCTCTTCCCCAAAATATCCTTCTGGGTGAAGCTGATAGACAGAGGTTGATGTTGGATCTTGATTGCTTGCTGGACCTGATGCCCCCATGAATTCTAGGAGTGCTTGTGTGCTTTGGAACTCATCGATGTGTGCAATGCTTGGTTGGTCCCAATCTATGAGGTCGGGGTTTGTGAGGGGAAGATCTATGAGGTTAATGGAGAGTTGTTGGAGAACAGAAGTCCCCAGAAGGGTGTCGTCGGCAAAGATATCATCATAGGATCGGATGTCTTTCTCTTCGGGAATGTCTTTGATTTCCACAAGGTCATCCTGGCTATTCGAAAAGTTCACGTTGGTCATGTTAGTGCCCTCAGTTGTGGTATTGGGCTCTTGTTCAAGCAGGCGAGAGGTATTAAAGCCAAGTCCTTGCTGTTCTGGATTCTGGGATGGTATGATAGGAAACAAATTTCCATCCTCTTGTCGTCCTAGACCACCACCTTGATAGTTATAGTGTTCTACGACATTTTTGTAGGGGATTGGGTATTTCTCTTTGAAGTACTCAAGAAGTTGCATGTCGCGGGATGGGGGATCTTTGTACAACCATCTGTTGATATCCGGCTCCATCTCTTTGCTGTTGATGGTACCATGGGACTCAAAAGTCATGTTTCTGATTTGCTTGAGCTTATAATATTCCTCAACAGGCTTGTTTTGACAACTTGGGCGCCCTTGAGTATGTGGATCACGTGGAAGAGCCCCTACAACAAATGCATCACTGAGGCTGTATTCGCCACAACCCTGGTTGTTGATCTTGATGGATGATAAGGTGGAAGAGAGGATGGTCTCTGAATCACGATGGGATCGGGATGAGCTAGCAATAGAAGTACCAATATCGGTTCCAAGACAATGAGTAGAATGAGGGAAAGATGCTTCCATCGCAAGGCAATATGCGAAGGGGTTAGGATCAGCGTGGATGGTAACCTCAATGCCTTGATGTGGAAACTTGATGCACTGATGGTAAGTAGATGGTACGGCCTTAATGGAATGGATCCATGGACGACCGAGGAGGATATTGAACGGTAGGTCAAGATCAACAACGTGGCAGAGAGTATCTTGCGCTGCTGGGCCTAGCTGAATAGGCAAAGTTATAGTACCTTCAGAGGTACGCTCCAAGTTATCATATGCTTTGATAGTGATTTGTTCATGTTGTATGTCAGCCTCTGTGAACCTGATCTTCTTGATGAATTTTAACATGCATAAGTTGAGGGCTGAGCCATTATCCACTAGAACTCGTTTGATGGCAAAATCTCTGACCATGACAGCAATGCGGAGAGGGAGAGTATGGTCAGAAGTGACATCTGGTATATCAGATTCTTTGAAGGATAAGGCACATGCTGCTAATAGGTGTCCCACAAGAGTTTCAAACTGAGTTGTGTTAATATTCATGGGGACATGGCCTTCTTTTAGAGCTTTGTTCAGGATCTCTTGATGGATGGGTGATGTGCGGAGAAAATCCAAGATAGATATTTGGGCTGGCATGTTCCCAAGATGCTCTATGATATTGTATTGTGCACTTGGTGCATTATGCTGTGTTGCGCATGTATTTGATGCTAACCTGGTGTTAAACTGTGCTGTGGATGTAGTAGATGTTGGCCTTGGAGGAGCAGCTGACCTCGGAGGAGCACCGACAACAGTTATCCTACCACTGCGGGTAGTTGCAACACATTGTCGATCTGGCCCTCTGACGTGGATGGTATTGATGGTGGGCTCATCTTGGATGAGCTTAACTTGAGTTATGCATCCGACATACTTGTCATAGTTGATGTAGGCCACTGTGTGATCTTCTTGCTTGCCTTTGCCATGATTTTGAGGTTGATTGGCGTTGGCTTGATTCTTCCCGGTATCGTGTTGAGGAAACACATTTTGATATATTTGCAAACCGGCATTGGGTGAAGCTTGAGCTGGTGCATCGACCTGGATTTCCTTACGATCAATGAGATCCTGGATGTAGTTCTTAAGCCGCATGCACTTCAATGTTGTGTGCCCCTTCACACGATGGTAATCATAGTATTCATGTTCTTTATACCAATCAGACTTTGGTGTGTTGTCATCCTTCTGTGGGATGGGTGGATATGTGATCATATTTGCCTTGGCTAGCCGATAAAAGATCTAATCCAGAGGCTCACCCAAAGGTGTGAAAGTCCTCTTTGGATTGTTTTGATTATTGGGTTTGTTCTGCCTTGGGGCAACGTTAACTGCATTAATAGGATTGTCCTGACGTGCTGGCTGTTGCTGTTGGTATTGCTGCTGATACTGTTGCACAGGTGGTTGATGAGCTTGAGGAGGCTGCTGATAAATAGGTGCTTGATATGCAGGAGCTGGTGGTTGCTGATAGATGGGCACTTGTGGCAGTTGGTATGTTTGAGCTGGTGTAGGACTAGCCACAATGAATTGTACATTCTTAGTGTCAGTGGCTCCATCTGTAACAACATTCTTGTTACGATTCTAGTAACGAGATTTATCATTGTTGGGTTTGTTTTTAGAATCATCCTTGAAGTGACGAATAGTGCCTTCGTCTAGGAGAGCTTTCTCGATGCCTATGCCTTTGCTCTTGATGTCTTGGTATGTCTAGAGATAGTTCATTTGCATGTGATGGGATAGCTTTGGATGTAGGTTATCAATGAAGATCTTTGTTAGATGCTTCTCTGGTGGCTGATATGATAACCTGGTTGTAAGATTCTACCATCTTTGCAAGTATTCTGCAAGGCTTTCTCCGTCTTTCTACTTTGAGTTGCATACGTCTAGCAAGGACAACTCATTCTCCACATTATGGGCATAGTGTGTGATGAACTTCTCAGAGAGTTCAGCAAAGGTTTTTATTGTCCCATGTGGTATTTTGTAAAACCACTCAACAGCAGTTCCTCCCAAGCTTTTGGGAAACAGGCGCAGGAGATAGTTATCACTGTAAGCTACTTCTTGGCACGCCATGTAGAACTCTTTGATATGGTTTACTGGATCTCCTTTCCCCCGATACTTGTCGAACTTGGGCATCTCAAAATGCTTGGGGAAAGGGATAGTTGCTATGGACCGATCGAAGGGATATGAGCACACCTCTTCGAACTTGTATGTTTTATTCTCTGTTCCACTTTGTAGCTCTTTTAGAGCATTTTTCATTGCTTCCCACTCAGCATTGAGTGGTGAGGGAACTGGGACTTCTGCTTGTGATGGAAGCTGTGGAACTGGATATGGTGCTTGCTATGGATAAATGGGTTGGAACTGATTTTGGGGCAATGGTTGCTGGGGGTATTGCTGGTGTGGCATAGGGGGATATTGTGGTAAATGATATGGAACCGCTTGATGTTGTTGGGCTGCTTGCTGTTGTTGAACTGGCGGTTGTTGTGGGACTGCTTGCTGATATTGGACATTTGGAACTTGCTGTTGTAACTGATGGGTGGGAACTTGTTGTTGCTGGGGGATGATAGGGATTTGTTGCTGAGGCTGATAGCAAGGGACTTGCTGTTGAGGAATGATGGGTGTTTGCTGAAAGGGGACATGTGGTTGCTGGGGGAGGCTGTTGGAATGATGCTGCTTGCGGGTATGATGGTGGTAGTTGCTGAGGTTGGCTTTGGGTTTGGCTGATATAAGCTGGGTGCATGCCTGCGTTACTTAGAGGTGGAACAGATGTGGGGAAGCTAGAAGCAAAGGGTGATGGGGTAAGATAGCTGGGGAAAGTTGGCTGTTGAGGTGGTGGAACTTGCTAGAAGGTATTTGGGATTTGGGATGAATAGCTTGAAGCCGGCGGTGGTTGGGGTAGTTATTGATGTGCTACTTGGGCGAAGGCAGTTTGTTGACTTGCAACCATAGATGTAGGGGATTGAGATGGGATCCCCCATGCCTTCATTTCTTCTTGTGTAAGGCCCCACTGAGAGCTTGTGTTAGGGTGCACTGCAGCGGATGATGGAATGGTAGGAGCAATGGGAGCTTGGGACATGAATGATGGTTGAGAGAAAGGAGCTTGTTGAGGTTGTGGTTGAGTAGATGCTTGTGAGGAGGAAAATGAAGGAAACACCCAAGAGAAAGATGAGGTTGGAATGGGAAGCGATTGCGCTAACCCCAAAAAAGAAGGTACGAGTGCTTGGGGGGTGAAGGGTGACTGTGCTCCTTTGATGGTGAAAGGCATTGCTTGACTTGCGGATGGTGGCGAAGCTTTTGGTGTAAAAGCTTACGTGAGAGGTGGAAGCTGACTTTGAGTTAAGCGTTGGATTTGGGCTTGGGCAGCCATAGCAGAAGGGGTAGAAGATGGAGCAGATGGCGCTGCAGCTTGTGTTGCAAGACTGGCGAGGCTTCCTTGCAAGAAAAGGGGAATGGTGGAAAGCTCTTGGGGTGTTTGCATGATAGGATCGGGAAATGATTAGACAAACAGAGAATACGCTTGTGCTGGAACTTGGATAGTTTTGATGGGGATGCGTGGATAGAGAGATGGTGGGATGGAGGTACTTTCTAGCAGATAGTGGAAAAATGTGCTTTGCTGATGTTACGGTACAAGGGCATTGGTCGCTGGTGGGCTTTCTGGAGGATTTACAAATGCTTGGTTTGCCAAGGGGGATGAAGGGATGTTTGGATCTTCACATGGGTTACTGGCTTGGATGTGGGGATTGTAGGTCATCATGGCGTTGGTGAAAAGTTTGAGATCGGATGAGGTTGTTGGTGGATAAGGATTCATGCTTCTTCTTTTCTGAGATCTGGTCTCAACAGGCATGGAGATGCAAGTGCTAAATGTATGCAAGATGTTTGGCTAAAAGATGTTGATGGATGCAAATTTTGATGAACTTCTAAAGATGATGACTTATAAGATGCAAATGCAAGGACAGGGATCAAGATGGCGATGATGGAAGCTGGATGGAACGGATATGGATCAAGACGGTGGAGGAAAGATAGGTTGCTGGTGGAAAGCTGGTGAAAGATTACTGAGTGGTCAACAAATGAGCTGCTATTTTTCCCAAATGGAGGATCAGAGAATGGATGGGGTCAACCTAGGATAGACTGATGATCTTCGGTCAACAAGTTTCTTATCAATACACTCCAATCTCTTGCTCGAGATGATGGCTATGCAAGGACAAGGTTTGATTTCTTTATGACAACACGTTGTGTCAAAAAGAGCATGATGGTCTCTGATCTTGGATAGGGGATGAAAAACAACTCAAAAGGGTAAACACTAAGTGTTGGTGGATCTCTGGATTTGGAACAAAGGATGATGGATCTGCTAGAAAGATATGGAAAGCTGATGGGGGGATGCTGGTGGAAAAGGTATTGAAGGGTGAAGGGACAATGCTCTATCTAAAGGGATAATGCAAATGACAAGGATTGATTCTAGAATGCTGGTAGGAAGATGAATGCAACTTTTATGATGTTCTTGAGATGCAACTAAGGTTTTGATGCTGATGCAAAGGGTGAAACTAGGATGAAACTAAGATGCAAGGCTGTTGAGACAAGGTTTCAAGATCTGAAGATGGAACAAGACATGAACAAGGAATTGGCTAATCTTCTGGCTCAAGGTTGACAAAGTGATGGTTAACTCGGAAATGGAAGGCGAACTGTTTGATGCGAGCGTTATGGGCAATGTTTTCAAATATGGCTTGGGACTTCTCTGCTTGGGTTGCTTGGATAATGGCTTGATAACTCTTGAGTTTCTTCTTGGCAACTTTTAGCTCTTGATAGGCTTGGGATTTGGGCAACTTCACTTTAGGATGTTTGTTCTTGCTGGGCATCACTTGGAAAAGAGGCTTCTGATTTTGAGACAAAGGTTTCCAATGGCAAAGGTTAAAGTCAAAGCAATCCCCGCAAGGGACAAAGCAACCCTGCGGGATACAAACAAAGACAACTGACTCTGATAAAGCTTTGAAAGTGTATGTTTCAACAAGTGTTTTCACGGAGTCTTTGACTGTCAAGCACTTCAAACAGATCTACCTAAGGAAGGTGAGTATCAAAATCGCTTGCCCATAGCTTGGTATCCCCCAGAAGGGAATACAAATGGTGAGTAATCTTGAGGCGACCCGGTAAACCCCTTGGAATCGGTCCTTGCACAAGGATTTTGATACTTTCAGATGTAGATAGGGCAGCCTCTATTTTATCAGGTTTTTAATAGTTCCGTGGAGTCTCCATACCCGGTTTTGATGATCATTCGTGACTCACCTAAGAGCCTTGCCAATAATGCTGGGGGAGAGGAATGTTTACCATCCCCAGTCACGTGTTTGGCACGAACGCCCGACGATTAGGAGATGTAAGTGATTATTTTGTTCTTCACTTGTTTGTATACCGGTCGGAGGGGCTACCGGTTTGAGGTCGTTCTTCAAAGAGGAAGTGCTTCTCCTTGGATAGGCCTCGCTAAAAGTAGAAGAAGTGGACTTGTTCGAGTCCAAGTGTTCTACGTTGCTTAAGTTAACAAGATTTTGCAAAAAGTAAAACTCCTAAATGCACATCAAGCAGTTGTTCATTTTTCCAAATTTGATTAAGTGTGTTTGAACCTTTGAAATTGAAGACACAAGTGTTTAAGATTTTGACTTTTTCTTTCTCCAAAAAGTAAATCGAGCGTTTGCAAGTTTTTTTGACTTGGGCATTCAAGATTCAGTGTGCGTGTTGATTAAGAACTTTTAAAAAAGCTTTGTTTTGATCTTTAAGGCATTCAAGATTGTGTTTTCTTTTCAAATGGAAAGTGACGCTTTAGGACCTAAGTTCTTCCTTTTAGCTTCATTCAAGATTTTGTTTTGACTCGTTTGAATGCAGATTTGATGTTCTTTTTATGCCCAAAAAGATATGATCATTCCTACTTTGCATGAATGCATTGTTAAAAATTCTTGATGTTGCAAGGATGCAAATGCCTTGATTAATTTTTTTGTTTTGTTTGTTAGAACAAATTTTGCAAATTTTAGTCCTTAATGCATTCAAGAATGATTTGGGGGTTCATTTTAAGCACTAAAATAAGGTGTGTATGATTTTGCTTCCTTATGGATTTTATTATTATTTTTGAAAAAAAAATGGCCATGACCTCCTTGCTAGAAGAAGAAGAAGGAGACGGAATAGAAGAAGAATATAGACAAGAAGAGGAAGAAGAATATAGACAAGAAGAAGAAGAAGGGATCGAAGTGCTCCGTCCACCTATAAGCTTGAAAAATCTGAAAATGGTCTAAAACCCATCAGAATGTTTGCAAAGAACCCGTGAAGTGGGTCCCACCGGGCGTGCCAGAATGTAGACTATGATTTTGAACCTGTTACCTATCTTGAAAGGCTGAAACATTCAAACATTAGACTAATCTAACATATTCGTGAACTAAAAAAATAGCATAAGACATGAAAACAAAACCAAAGCCACCTCAAGATTGTTGCTAAAAAAACAAGTGCTATAGAGCAAATGTTTGATTCGCTTCAATTAGAGGGATGTGGGTGTGCTCTCTAAGCACTTGGAGCATATTCTAATGCATACTAAGATTGATTTTAGACCAAATATAGGTGTGATATGATGCTATATGCTATGCAAAACAATAAAAGAAACTATGTTAATCCATTATTGCTAAGCTATGATGTTCTTTAAGAAAGCTTGGAGATGATAAAAAGAAACTAACAATTAGTATTGCTTATGCTAAGTCTAGAGCTAAATGGACATGATAACAATGCATAAAATGAAAGGTGAATGGGTATTTTGCTCTTGGAAATGAGGACTATTTATAGACTTTTGGGAGGATGAATGAGTGGCTAGAATCAAAATCCTTAAGAGAGGCCAAGATTCATTCAAAGGGGAGCACATGGATTGTGCTAGTTCAAGGCCACCTCCTTGTGACAAGTGTCACAAGGGCATTGGGTTGAAAGATGGGAGGAATGTGCACAATTTGGAAAATGTGCCTAAGGTCAAAGGGTGTAAGAAAGGGGTGAGGGGCTTCTTAAATGCATCATAAATGCATGTAAGAGAAGCCTCTAGAAGTTTGTTGACTTTGGGTCAAGCTTAGGAGTTGGCTAACCTTGTTTAGGGAATGTGACAAGGTTAGGGGGAGGATTAGGATTAGGATTAGGGGATTTTAGGATTAGGATGGGTGAAGAGGTTGGGTTGAGAAGTTTCTAGAAGAGTCTAGAGTTTTCTTAGGTTTTATGTAATAAAAGTTTATTCATTCCAAAAGCTTAAGTTTGGAAAAATTTATTGAAATATTTTCAATAAATATGAAAATTAAATATTTAATCTTAATTAAATATTTTGAGTTGAGATTAGGGTTAGAAAAGGTGGGATTAGCCTTTTAATCGAAATTAAGAAGGGATTAGAAGATTTTGGAAGAGGTTAGTGGTTTTAGGAAAAAAGGCCAACTTTTGGTCAAAAAATAAATTAATTATTTTTTGGGAGATTTTTGGTCAATTTATTAATTAAAATAATTAATAAATAGGGGATTAATGTTTAAATAAGATTTAAACATTTTTGGGAGGGATTTCTTAATTAAATATTTTTAATTAAGAAAAAGGGATTTAATGACATAAAAATAAATTAATTAATTAAATAATTAATTAATTAATAAATGATGATGTCATCAGGGATTTTTCAAAAAATAAAAATACTTTATTTTCTAAAAGATTTTTAGGTGTCTACAAATGCATAGAAATAGCATTTTGGATTCAACATAAAAAAAATAGAGGAACTCCACTAAAGCCGAAAACTGACGTCTTCTTTAAAACTTCAAAAATTTTCCTGTTACAAACTCCCGAACCTCCCAATGGTTCTCTCGACCATTGTTTTTAAAGTTCGGTCCAAAACAGGTGTTGCAACTGAAAACAAAATAAAACATCTGCAACCGACATAGAAATGGCAGCAGACGTGGGTGTTCACCATTTCCCCTATTTTTGTTTTTTTGTTGTTAACAAAAGTGTTATGATTCTAAAACATCCTAAATCATCCAGACTAGTGTCCCAGCAACCTTAGCGAACCTTAGGATTTATAAACTACCCCCAAGGCACTAGGTTGCACATGGTGGGACTTATTACAAAATTTAAAGCCTGTTGATCTTCATAGACTAATCACAGTTCGTCATGACCAGCTGGTGAAAGCTTTGTACCTCCTCCTTTATTGAGGGCTCCCGCACCACTATTGCTGGAACGTCATGCCATTTGGATTAAAAAATGCTAGAGCTACATATCAAAGACCTATGACTAGTATTTTCCATGACATGATGCATAAGAACATGGAAGATTCTGTGGATGACACCTTGGCAAAATCCGAGAAAAGGGATACACACCTTGCCGATTTGGAAGTAATTCTAGATCATATGGAACAGTTTCAACTCAGATTAAATCCCAAAAAGTGTGCATTTGGAGTTACCTCTGGCAAACTCTTAGGATTTATCATTTTAGCTAAAGGAATAGAGGTGGACCCAGAAAAAGTTCAAGCAATAATGGATATGCCACCTCCCACAAACATTAGTCAAATGAGGAGTCTTCAAGGATGCCTTCAGTCTATATAGAGGTTTATTTCACAACTGGTTGATAGAGCTCAACCCTTTAATAAGACTTTGCATAAAGGGGTTAAATGTGTCTGGAATGAGGAATGTTAGCAAAGCATGGATCAAATCAAATAGTACTTGGCTAATCCTCCAATCTTAATGCCTCCTATTGCAAGAAAATCACTTATATTATATGTCTTAGCAACAAAATCTTCCCTGGGGGCATTATTGGCTCAACTTGATGATACTGGAAAAGAAAGAGCCATATATTACATCAGCTGAACACTTGTTTCATATGAGATCAACTACACAAGTATTGAAAAATATTGCCTTGCGGTGGTGTTTGCTTCCCAAAAGTTGTGACATTACATGCTTGCACATACAATACACCTCATAGCTAAAATTGATCCTCTAAAATATTTGCTTGGTAAGGCTACTCTCATAGGTAGACTTGCTAAATGGATGAAGATTCTTTCAGAATTTGACATAGAGTATGTTGAGCGTAAGGCTATAAAAGGACAAGCTATCACTGATCAACTAGTAGATTTTTCAATTCAAGACAAAGTACCAATTCAAGTTGAATTTCTAGACGAGCACATCATATATATGACTACAAGAACATGGAAGATGATCTTTGATGGTTCTTTCATGCAAAATGGTACAAGCACTGGAGTGTTTTTTGTCTCTCCTCATGGTTATACTATTCCTAAGTCCTATAAGTTATTGTTCCCATGCACAAACAACATTATTGAATATGAGGCCTTGACAAATGGATTGGAAATGGCCATAGAATGGGGAATTATAGAGCTACACATTTATGGGGATTCACAATTGATTGTCAACCAAGTTAATGAAGAATATCAAACAAAGGATGACAAACTGATACCCTATAAGAAGATGGTTGATTCATTGCACTGATACTTTACCTTTGTTACATTTCAACAAATCCCTGGAGCATAGAATAAGGCAGTTGATGCTATGGCTACATTAGCTTCACTTCTTCAGCTAGAATAGCATGAGTCTAGATTTGAATTCTTGGTGGAAGAGCTACGTTACCCTATTTTTGACTCCTCAAAAAGCCACGTCATTTGTACCTTGGTTAGCCATGAGTCATCCAGCTATGGTGCCATTTATTCATATCTCCGTGATGGTACTATTCTTGAAACCTTCAATCATTCTGAATGATGAAACCTTGTTTGTAATGCCTCTCACCACACCCTTATCTCTGGTGATCTGTATAGGAGGGGTTTAGATGGGACACTTCTTAGGTGTTTAGAAAAGGATGAGTCCAACCAATCATTAGTTGACATTCATGAGGGCATTTGTGGATGCCATTCCAATGGTCTTGCCATGGCCTGATGGTTGCTTAGGTGGGGTATTATTGGCCTGCCATGCAGACAGATGCAGTAGCTTTTGCTAAATCTTGTGAAAAGTGTCAGAAACATGGAAACCTAATAAATGCTCCAGGTAGGGAGCTTATTCCTTCTATTTCTCATTGGCCATTTCAGTGCTGGGCCTTTGACCTTGTTGGGCAGATTCATCCCAACTCATTAGGTGGACAAAAATTCATTATTACTGCTACTGATTACTTTACCAAATGGGTAGAAGCTGTCCCACTTTCTGTTGCCTCAGGAAAGATAGTTTCCTTGTTTATTTTGAATCATATCATCTGTCGGTATGGAGTGCCTTCTAAGATAATCATTGACAATGGAGGTTAGTTTAAAAATAAGGACCTTAAACATCTCTACAAGAAATTTAAGATAAAATAGCATTGGTCCTCCATTTACTTCCCGCAAGGAAATGGACAAGAAGAGGCTTCAAATAAGACCATTCTCAAGATCTTCCTTAGAATAGTTCACAAGAATGGTAGAGATTGGCACCTATAGATAAATCTAGCCTTGTGGGCCTACATAATGAGTATTTTTACTCCAATAGGGGCTACACCTTTTGCCCTCACTTACGGTGCTAAAGAAATGTTACCTTTAGAGGTAGAGATCCCTTCACTTAGAGTCTCTCTCAAAGGTTTAGTGACAGATGAAGACTATCGCGCCATGAGGTTGCAGGAACTAGAACTTCTAGATGAAAAGTGAAAAGCATCTTTTGATCACATGAGATTTTACCAAAAGCGTATGTCCAAAGCATTCAACAAGAAGGTTCACCCTAGAGAATTTAAAGTGGGGGATCTTGTCCTACGAGAAAACCCTAAGAACCAACAAAATAGAGAGAAAAAGGGGAAGTTCAAACCTAATTGGCTTGGACCATACATCATTACTATAGCTTTTGGTACAGGTGCTTACTTACTATCTGATGAAAAGGGAGAGCAGCTCCCTGATCCTATCAATGTTTTGCACCTCAAGAAGTTCTATCCATGATGACTATTCTATCCAGGGGCATCCTTTTTACATATCTTATTGATCCTGAAAAAAATTCCAAAAAAATTCATATATGATGTTGAAAAAATCCTAAAAAGAATATAAAGTCTTGAAAAAATTAAAAAAAATAAAAAAATGCAAAAAAATTCAAAAAAAATAGAAAAAGTGCCTTGGTGAAAACTTGGAATTAGGTGGCTTGGTAGCAAAAATACAAAAAAATTGAAAAAATCAAAAATCTCCAAGTGGTGAAAACTTGGAAATAGGCACTACTTGAGGCCTTTGCACCCTTGTCTTTTAGCATGTGTCCTCGACCCTTAGCCTTTCTCCATCATGCCTTGACCTTGTTGCCTTGGTTTGGAATTGGTCTTTGTTTTTTTCTAGGGGGCATAACTGTGTTAGCTTTGGTCTCTAGAATGCATTGGTCTTTAGGACATCTTGCAAATGGTGTTTTTCAACACCACCCAAACAATGTTTTTTAACACTACCCTAGCATCAAGTGTTTCTCAACATTTATCAGATATCCTACCCTACAGTTTAGCATGATATGATATTTCCACTAGCAAATGTGATACTCAAAGATTGATTCTATGACCTACACACACGCACTTAAACACTTGACTTGCAGAGACTTGTTTGACTTTATTTCTTTTTGTACTGTCTATGATGATTTCTTTTATGAGTGTTCTTTCCCTAAGAAGTTTTTGATGATGCATAGCTAGAAGGCTGAGGGCATGAGGACATGTTTTATTGCTTTTTCTACTTGTGGGTATATTTTGTGGGTCCTAATTGTCATTAGCATTTATGCTTGATCCACTTGACACCTAGGATCTACAAGGTATTATCCTTGACTATTTATGCAAGTGCATGCTTATAGCCATCTTGACCTTCTTATGTCCTGATGTAAGTATAATCTCGCTATAGTAAACTTAGGTAATCTCACTGCACTAGTCATCTTGACCTACATGTCTTTGGTGCCTAGGTGGGATTCCCACATTCAATCTGATATAGATCATATTCATATACCCATAGTCATACTAGTGAGTATTGTATGGTCTTGTGATGCTACCAATAAAGCTTGATGATGATTATTAGATGTCTATTGGGGTTGTGACCTTGCAAGTCAACCACTTTTCATAGTAGCTTACATTTCTAGGTTCATGTTAGATTAGTCTTGCATCTTGCATATGGAGAGAGCTCTCCTTTCATCTTTCACGGACTTATTAGTCACACTGCACTCACCTTTCACTTCTTCCTGATCATGTCTTTCACTTCTAGTCTTTCATATCACATCATTTTCTATTCTTTTCAGACTCGAAATTGAAATCCGAGTTAATCTTGATAGTCAAAATTGCATTTCAAAACTTTCACCTTCTTCTGCACAATTGGCTGACTTTTTTTTAAGGCCTGATCCTTCGATCTTTGTTGGGGCATCTTTATTTCTTCACCTCCATCTCTTTCAAAACTCCTAGTCATTCATTCATTTTCACTCACTTCCTCTTTCTAAGGTTTGACTTGTTCAAACTGGGGCATATCTTCATTGCTTGATGGTTATCCTATCATGTTTCACCTTTGATTATGATTTCTAGTGCTTTGATCAAATTTATCTATTTGCTTCTTCTCCTCTACCTAATTTTGATTTTCATTCCAAGGGGGCAGTACCTATCATCTTTAATCTTTGATTCAACTTTATCATTCAACTCAGCTTGAGATTTTTATTTTTGAGACTTGATTATCACTTAACAACAATGGTGTTGATCTTGTCTTTTGATTCTTATCTCTTCTTTTTAGACTTGATTATCACTGAATAGCAACAGTCTTGATCTTGTCTTTCAGCTTATGCTTATGCTTGTCCTGATGTGCTCCCATCTATTGAACACACATCTGGGTTGTTTTGTGATCCCAAATCAATCTCACATTTCAATTCCATTGTTTGACTACATGTGTTCCCAGAATGATCACACATTAGTCAAAGAGGGGTAAATGTATGCACCCTAAAATGGTCACCTAGACTTTGGGCCCCCATTTAGCAATTTATCAAATCCCTAAATCAGTATTTTCAAAAATCTACATTTTATAAATTATATCAATTTCCTTGATCAAATCCTGTTTTATCATTTTCGATTATTTGCCTTGGGCTAACCATCTTATCCTAAGTCTTTATTTGTTAAAAGGAATATTTCCTCCCCTTTTATTAAATAAAAAGCCCCCACTTTTCCTCTTATCCTAAGTTGCACAAATAAAGCATTATTCTTATTTTATAAAAAGAAGAAAAGCACTTTTTGTCTTATATGGACACAAAAGTCAACTCTTATTTTCTCATTGGAGGATATTTGTGCACATGGATTACTCTTCTTTCAAGCTCCACCATTGATTAAATCTTTTGCCTCTTAATCTCCATGGTCCATTCCTTTTCAATTCCTTTAAAAGGAGAGCTCTCTTCCTCATTTTCATATCAATCTTTTTATGCTAATGTTATGCTGCAGGTTTTCTAGGTCACTTTGGAGCTTTTAAAGATTTGGAGCATTCTTGGCTTTTGCATCTACATGCTATCATAGTTTCATTTCTTGCATTATCATGGCATTCATAGCTTCATATTAGCTTAGTTTCCTTTATGCTTTAGATTACTTCATCTAGCTTAACTAGGAGGCTTTGTAATACTTGTTCTTTCATTTCCATAGCATAGTTTGCATATTTCTTTTCATAGCTTAGCTTGAATTTTCATTCATAGTATAGCATTGCATTGCATCCTCATTTTGATTCTTGAAGATATTGGAATTCTTTTCCTTGTCTTCATTTGAATCTCTCATTGTGTGGTTGACTAGCAAGGTCATAAGCTTAATAGCTCTAGCTGAGAGCAATCAAATAATCTTGCAACTCCATGCATAGAGAGCTCTAGGTCACTTTCTAAGGTTTCCCATTCATGGATTCCCTTGGATATAATGACTTAGAGAAGTGCACCATTTGAGTGTGTACATTTTTGGCACCCACCATGGGGCAAGATAGCTCTATTTTGCCTTTCTTTGCTACATTTTCACTGCAGGTTTCGGCTGTTTTTACTTTTTTATAATTTTGGTATGTTGTCCATACTTTTGTGCATCACTGTTACAGAATCTCATGCAAGTTTTCTCACTGTATTGCATGAGGATTTTCTATTTCTAGCACTTCTGTGTGTGACAAAGGTGTTTTATCACATGGGCCTATATATTTTCTTGCACAAGCTCGTGTACTTCCTTGCACGAGCTTTCGTATGTTCTCATGTGGGCTTGTGCTTTCTCACACATGGTTTGGTACCTTCTCTCATGGCCCTTTGTACTATCTCTGATGCAGGAGCATCCCAGGGTAGTTGGCTATCCTGCATGTTTGGGAGATTTGATGGAGTTGTGTGAACTTATTTTCATGTGTGAGGGGTTTTGGTAGAGTTGGATAGACCTAATTTGGTCTTGGGTAATTTTTTTTGATGCATTTAATGAACTTGGCATGGTTTTGGTTTCTCAGCATGGCCTAGGAGGAGTTTGGCCTTGCTTAGGAATTTGGTGCCTATTACAGGTTGTATAAGTAATTTTCCACAACGAGTTAGAGGCTGAAAATTTTAGGGATTGAAGAGGGCCTATATTTCTTCCTACGATTTGAAGCACGAGTTCTAATTCATCTAGAGCTAGGAGATATTGCGATTTTACTAAGACATCTATTTTGGAAATTTAATTGTTGTTGTTGGCCGACTTGTGGCATTTAATTTCGGTATTTGTATTTAATTTATTTTCAGGGCCAACCTGTGGCTTAGATTAGTATAAATAGGGGTGGTGGGGAAGTCTTTAGGAAATTCATTTTTCATTCATCCATCTTGGAGAAGAGGAAGAGGTAGAGGAGTGAGTTTTGAGAGGAGCTAGTAGCTGCAGCTTGGGAAACAAAGGAGATTGCTTGGTGGGCTTGCGAGCACCGGGTTAGATCTTCCTTGGGAATTCTTATCAGTGTGTGGATCTGGGCTAGCTAGGGTTTGGTTTGGATCTTGTGAGATCTTGTAGAGTTTCTATTGTAATTGCATTGTATTTGGCCGTAACCCGGAAGGCCTTACAGCCGGGCATGTTGGATGAAAATATGATGATTCTATTATGAGTATTGGCATTGTGTGGATCTAAATCTTTGTATTGTTATTATATTCTATTGTGTGGTTATTTGCTGGGGGCTAGGACATCTCCATCAGGGATTCTCCTACCTTGCACTGCATCAAGTGGTATTAGAGCCAAGTTGGATCTAGTTGGTGATTTGCTACAGAGGGTTTGCGAAGATCTTGGAAGATGCCTCCAAGAAGATTGGACCCTAGGGTAATTGATGATCTTACTGATACTGTGGAAGAATGAATCTCAGAGAAGATTAAGGCTCAAATAGAGGAGGTTAAAGCCAGTCTTAGATCTAAGATGGAGTCGATGAAGAGTGATATGATTGCTGAGATTATAAGTGCCTTGGGTGGTATACCTAGGCATGTGGGTACTGAAGATGGTTATGAGGAAGCTGCTGAAGAATTTGAGACTACTAGATCTAATGGTAGAGCTGAGCAAGATGAGAGACCTAGAGGAAATAGGATTGTTCAGTTTGATAGATCTGGACCTCAGTTGAAGCTAAAGCATAAGATGGAGGTTTCTAATTTCTCAGGTACTTTGAATCCTGAAGACCTGATTGATTGGATTGGTGAATTGGAAGACTATTTTGAACTCGAGGATATTGAAGATCCACTCAGAGTGAGGATAGCATAGACCAAGCTAAAGGGACATGCTGCTCTTTGGTGGAAAGAGTTACAGCGAGATAGAGAAGAGGAGGGTGAAATGAAGATCACTAGATGGAGATTGATGGTGACTAAACTGAAGGCTAAGTTCATTCCTGCTGATTATGAACTTGAGTTGTTTAAGAGGTTGCAGAATTTAAAACAGAAGGATATGACTGTGAAAGATTATACAGAGGAGTTTTACAAGTTGACTATTCATTCTGGACATAGAGAGTTGTCTAAGGAGAAGGTGGCTAGATACATTAATGGTTTGAGATTCAATATTCAGGATGAGGTTGGTATGCTGAATATTTCTTCAGTTGAGGATGCCTATCAGTATGCTTTGAGGGCCGAGGAAAAGTTGAAGAGGAAGAACCAAGGTGGTTCCCAAGGGAAGGAGAAGCAAGATTATTTTGCAAAACCAAATGCAGAAGCTGAACCAAAACTTGTTGATCAAAAGCGAAGGATAGGTCAAGGTGAATTTAAGGGTACTTGTTTCAAATGTCATGAAGAAGGGCATAGAGCTTATCAATGTCCGTGGAAGGATGGTGACAGAAGAGCTGCTGTTGTGGATGAGGTTGAAGATGAAGAACCTAAGCAAGGAGAGAGTTTTCTAGCTCGGCGAGTACTGATGGGTCAAAGGACATGGGAATCTTGTCAAAGGACTAATTTTTTTAGGACTCGTTGCAAGTCTAGTGGCAAAGTCTGTAATGTGATTGTGGATGGTGGTAGTACTGATAACCTTGTTGCTGAGGAGATGGTTCAGAAAATTGGTTTGAAAAGAACAAGACATCCTTATCCTTATAGGATTGGTTGGTTGCAAGGTGAGCATGCTTTGGAAGTAAGGGAGCAGTGCCTTGTTGGTATCCAGATTGGGAAGTATAAGGATCAAGTGTTGTGTGATATTGTGGACATGAACAGTTGTCATTTGTTGCTTGGTAGACCTTGGCAGTATGATTGTAGGGCTATGCATGATTGTGTCAAGAATGTGTTTACAATTGTGAAAGATGGCAAGAAGTATTCCCTAACTCCCTTGCAAAATGAAGAGGTTGGTAGAAGGAACCTGAGCATTGGTAGCTGAGTTGAGTTGGCAGATTCTGAAAGGGTTAGAGATCAGCGTGGACAGCAAACCTGTGAGACATCAAGGATGGATATGAAGACGTAGCAGCGGAACAAGGGAAAGAATGTGCAAGTTGAAGACTTGGAGGACATGTATGTGAAGAACCATTCAGGGATTTATGTGTTGAATCCCAGACGATGTTCTTCCAGCTATTGAGAACATCTTTTCGCACCTGGGGAGTCTGATGCAGGAGCATCCCAGGGTAGTTGGCTATCCTGCATGTTTGGGAGATTTGATGGAGTTGTGTGAACTTATTTTCATATGTGAGGGGTTTTGGTAGAGTTGGATAGACCTAATTTGGTCTTGGGTAATTTGTTTTGATGCATTTAATGAACTTGGCATGGTTTTGGTTTCTCAGCATGGCCTAGGAGGAGTTTGGCCTTGCTTAGGAATTTGGTGCCTATTACAGGTTGTATAAGTAATTTTCCACAAAGAGTTAGAGGCTGAAAATTTTAGGGATTGAAGAGGGCCTATATTTCTTCCTACGGTTCGAAGCACGAGTTCTAATTCATCTGGAGCTAGGAGATATCACGATTTTACTAAGACATCTATTTTGGAAATTTAATTGTTGTTGTTGGCCGACTTGTGGCATTTAATTTTGGTATTTGTATTTAATTTATTTTCAGGGCTGACCTGTGGCTTAGATTGGTATAAATAGGGGTGGTGGGGAAGTCTTTAGGAAATTCATTTTTCATTCATCCATCTTGGAGAAGAGGAAGAGGTAGAGGAGCGAGTTTTGAGAGGAGCTAGTAGCTGCAGCTTGGGAAACAAAGGAGATTGCTTGGTGGGCTTGCGAGCACCGGGTTAGATCTTCCTTGGGAATTCTTATCAGTGTGTGGATCTGGGCTAGCTAGGGTTTGGTTTGGATCTTGTGAGATCTTGTAGAATTTCTATTGTAATTGCATTGTATTTGGCCGTAACCCGGAAGGCCTTACAGCCGGGCATGTTGGATGAAAATATGATGATTCTATTATGAGTATTGGCATTTTGTGGATCTAAATCTTTGTATTGTTATTATATTCTATTGTGTGGTTATTTTCTGGGGGCTAGGACATCTCCATCGGGGATTCTCCTACCTTGCACTGCATCAATCTCACATGAAATTCTGTGACAGATAGATACCAGATTTCTAGATTTGTTAGTTTTGCTTGCTATTTTTTAGTTTTCCTACTTTTTTGAAAATTTTAGCATTTTCAGAATTGACCAGCATTTTCTGTGCTCCTTTGCTTGTGCCATTGGCACTTCCATGACAAAGCCAATATCTATTGTGGGAAATCACTTTGTGTGAGACAATGGAGCATCAAGTGTGGGCCAAGTTGTTAAGTATTGAGCCATTGTCTTTTTAGGCTAAAAAGTGCTTGAAGTGTTCTCGTTGTGATATACCTGTGTAAACGTTCTTGCATATTCAACATCTCGGTAGTGCTCATAGAAGTATTTCAATTTTGATATCACAATTTCTTGTATTGGCAAGGTTTCTTTTTCCCTTGTTTCAAGTGTTTGGAGACATGTTTGATCACCTACTATTTGCAAACCTATCAATTTACTATTGTCACTATGATTGAGATCAAAAAAACCAACCCTCAAGCTGAAATTTTGAACAAATTGCCCTTAAAACTAATATTTTGACACTCACTGGTCAAGAATCGTATGACACTTGAATAGTATCACCCAGTTAGCTTGGAAACCATCACCCAAAATCTTTTTGCTATCTACCTAATTTATGCAATTTTCAGCCCTCTCTTAGTTGACCATATTTTAGTAAGTTTCATACCTTGCAACTAAAAACTTGTTTGTACCTCAGGTTTTTGGCTCTAGACATCTTGAGTTAGTGAACTTTGACTTCACCAAAGATTTTACTTGTCATTAGTAAGTTAGGAATCATTCTTGTTGACAAGATTCACCTTTAGATTCTTTGATTGCACACTTGGAGAGTTCGAGTACTCTTTTGTCCAAATTCATTTTCATATAAATTCAATTTCAATATATTTTGGTTAAATCATCCTCTTGATGCATATGTGCTAGGATAATGGAATCCTTTTGTTATGCACCACTGTGGTAGTGTTGATTTATACTTTTTGTCAGCTTTCTATCTCACCATATCTCTTTTTGGACAATTGAATATTTTCACTATCCTAGTTTGACAATTAGAGGTTCATAAGGTTATCTTTTCACTAAGGGTCTTTTCTTTCATGCTGGTTACAAAAAGATACCAAGTGGGTTGAGGAAAACAACCTCAAGTAGTTTTTGAACAATTACCTTCAGTCCAAACTTGTCAAAAGTGAAAGGGGAAGGAACTTGTCTTTGATCAATCTCCTAGGAGTACTTCAGAAGTTTGGTTTGAGCCTAAGAGTAGCCTTAGTGAGTTGAGTACTTCTCTACCATCCTCTCAATCAAATATGGACATGAGCTACACTTTGACTAGGAGACAAAGAGAAACAATAGATCAAACTCTTGATGACATTTTTTAGAGACATAGGGGTAACATGTCGTTCAATGATGACAATCAACCTGAATCACCTACTATTAACTCAAGATATCTGGATGCTCATCAATGAGCTGAGAGACACTATGCACAAGCTCATCAAGATGCACAGTCACAACATGAAGACCAAAACAACCAATCTTGTGATGCTCATGTGAATGTAGCTAACTTGTTCAAACATTCAAATCCAAGCTCTCCACTAAAGAAAACTTCAAAATATACAAGTGAGAGGCTAAAAAATATTGAGCAAGAAAAACAAGCCTTCTTGAATGAAGAAGCTGCAAAAGAAGAAAAATTTAGGCTCCTAGAGGAGGAACAACGAGCCTTGTTGGACATAGAGAGAAGGGTCACACAATAAGAACAAGATAGGCTCCTAGCCCAATAGCTTAATGCCCAATTCAACAATAGGGGTACCAATAGTGGGACCAACTCCCCACCATCTATTCCCTCGTGCACCCCATGACATAGAAAATATTCAAGGTCACCATCAAGATCTCCTAGTCCTAGAGGAAGGACTTTACAACATGCTCACTATAGGAGAAAGATGCCGCCTAGGAACTCAAGTCAACCCTCCCAATGAGCTCATCATGGCTCTCAACATGGAGGAAGTAGTGCAAATTATGAAGCTCAAGACTTTATGAGAATGCAACAGGAAGCACTTTTCCAACAATATGTGGAAAAATATGTTGAGAAAAATAAAGATAAGTTCCTAGAGAGCTTAATCAACAAGGGTGTGAGGGTCCCTTATAACTTTGATGTGGATAAGAAAATAAAGAAATAGAGCCCCTCACAAGAAGAATAAATTAAGCAAATCAAGAAGATGATGGAGAAAATGATGGCTCCTAAGAGTTCCTTCAACCTTGACTCTATATGTCCTAATCCTTTTGATAGGAGTGTGAGCATGATGAATTTTCCTAGGAAAATTGAATTTCCCCAATATGACAAATATGACGGTAATGGTGACCCACATGATCATGTGCGCCAGTTTTATACCATGAGTTTTGAATTCCACCATGAAGGTTCCTATCTGATGAGATTATTCAAAAGGAGTCTAAAAGGTCAAGCTATGGAGTTGTTTACCAACATTACCCCTCCTGTCAAAAATTTTAAAGAACTGGTTCATAGATTTGTGCAACATTTTGCCTACAACTTATCAATATCAGTCACCATGCTCGATTTGTGTAATTTGAAACAGAATCAAGGGGAATCCTTTGTTACATTTTTACAAAGGTGGAGATGATTATGCTCCTGATATTCTAGGACAATTCCTAAACATGAGAGAATTGATATCATTGTGAGCAATTTAGTACCTGAGATGTGGTATGAGGTTCGGAAGATGGTCTTTGATTCATTTGACACCATGGTTGAAACTACATGTAGAATAGAGGATGTCTTAAAAGAGCAAGGTATTTTGACTAAACAACATATTAACAACAATAGTCAAAATAATAACAACAATCATAAGGATAAAGGCAAGAACTCACACTGGAATAAAAATAAGCAAGTAGTCAATGATGAAGTTGTTGACTCTAAACAACTAAAGGATTAGGGTGTCCTTCATTTATCTAGTGCAGTTCAAGCTATGAAGCTTAACACATCCTCTAACCAACAATAACATAAACAAAGATATCAAGAAAGACCTAAAGAGGAAAAGCGATAGTTCTCTAAGCTTGGGGACTCTTATGAGGATACTGTGATAACACTGAGCCAGTGATTATATACTATGATAACACCAGTGCAATTAACATTTGAAAGAATCTAGTGATGCATTCTAAAATGAAGCATATATCAATTAAGTATCACTACTTGAGAGAACAAGTACAGGAGAAGCAAGTTAAGTTAGAGTTTGTTACATCAAAAGAACAACTTGCAGATATATTTACAAAAGCTCTACCGAAGGACACATTTGAGTACTTGAGGACTAGACTTGGGGTCCATCCCCTGTCTACCGGTCACTAAGGTGATTCAGATGTTGCATCAGCCTAATCTTATCAGAAGATGATACATGTTGATGTAGCATAGTTCACACTTTGGATCATGTCTAAAGCTATGAAAGGTACTGGAACAGATTGGCATATTAGTATAGAAAGATACAGAGTATGTACCAGACAATAGAGAGTTACTTGGCTACTAAGGAGCTATTTGTTTATTTGTTTCTTTGGAATTGTTGTCAAAGGGAGAGATAAACAATAATGAAAGAAAGGGAGAGATAATCTGAATGTGCATGGATGAGAACTATTTGAGGGAGAGACAAATTGATGAAAGGGAGAGCTTGTACAACATTTGTTCATAGAGGTTTAGAATACATGTTTGGTATGTGTATGATATATTTCATATTACTTGAGTTTCCATCAATGCCAAATGGAGAGATTGATGAACTACAACTGATTTAGAACATGATTGAAGGAACTGTGATTTGAGATCATTGAGTAGATTGATTAGATATGTAATATGATTAAATCAGTATTATGTTTTCATTGATGTCAACTTAGTTTGACAGTACTTATCTTGTAAGTTACTATACTGAAACATCTGTAGTGAAGGAGTGAAAGAGATGAAGAACAAAAATATCTATATGAGGAAGATGGATATGACAGATGAGGATAGAGAATACATTGAGTAATTTTTTGATGAGTCTATGACTTCATGTTATTGACTTGATTATGTTTCATTCATCTATGATGAGGAAAAGAGCTGAAAGACACAAAGCAGTGTTGTCGGTTGATGAAGCATTTCAGTATACACCGACAGAGTGTAGTTTATACCGAGCATAGTGTTAACCGAGCTTGTGTTCATCGACACATTTCTTTTTTAACCGAGAAGAACAAAATGAACTAAACAACTAGTTTACCTAGTAAGATTGATGAGCTGGCAAGTGTATGATTATGAGGTAACAGATAAATTTTGTTACACAGATCGATGGCTAACAAAATTCAAGAAAGATCTAAAGGATGAGAATCAAACGTGTTACTAACACAAGTGTCGAGGTATATTTAAGAGGAAAAATCAACAAATATGATTAAGTGGCAAAATCTGATGGAGCAGAAGAAAATGGTTTACATGTCTATATAAGAGATTGGAGATTTCACTACAAGGTGGTGATGCTGGAAGAGAAGGAAACTATAGAATCATCATGTGAACATGTTTTCATGCATTCTGATCATACTAGTTAAGGAGAACCCTACTGCAGAGCATTACCAAACTACTGAGAGTGATTACCGATGGATAGTAAGTTGTTATATTGTTGAATCAGAAATGTTACATTGATCAGAAAGATTTGTATGAGCCGAATATTGATCTGTAATTTGCAATTGAAGTTGTATTAAGTCAGATCACCTACTGTTACATATTTACCATTGTACATAGTCAAATCTCTTAACAGAGTGGACTAAGAAAGTCTTATTATGTATCATTCATAGAATGAACATTGTCATCCTGTCAACCCCAGAGTGGCTGTTGGTTGGATGATAACGGTTGGTCTTAAATCCTCTAACAAGGTCACACCTAACAGTGTGTTTGTAACCTTTAATAGGGTTGGGTCTTCACTGACCTCACTTTAGAAGAGTGAATATTTTGGGTTTCCGGTCCTAGGTGGTTTTTCCCTTCATAGGGTTTCCATGTTAAATCTCTCGTGTTATGTGTTGATTGTGATGTTTGTTTTGATGTCATATTTACATGTTGCATATTTTATTTGATCGGTAACTGTTATAAGTTTTAGACTAGTAATCGGTAAATGCACAGACAATAAAGTATTTTAAGTTACCGAGTAGTAGAAATTGAAGTATTTTTTTTGGATTATACATTTTGTGTTGGGACAATGTTTAACTGATTCACCCCCCCTCTTAGTTATTCTAACAAACTAAACTTTGTTTGAATCAGATCAACGATATACTAAATGAACATCACCTTAGCGTGTAGTAAATTGTCCTTTGTTTTGCTTGATAGCCTTGACTGTTTCTGAAAAATTTGAATTGGATCTTTGATAATTGCTTTGTCATGCAAACCTTGTCTGAATTTTGATGTCTAGAAGGTGGCTACTGATTCATGATCTCCTTCTGCATTATTACATTTGATCCTTGTCAAAATGACATCAATTACAAATATATAGGAAACTATTATGATTTCCATGACCTAATTAGGTTTACAATACCTTTGAAAACCTAAGATCTATGGTGTACAAAATTAACCTAGATCTGAATATTACATAGGAATCATCACTACAATTAATGATTACATCCACAATAAATAACCCTCGATCTTGATAAAAATGTTTTATGGATTTGTGTAACCGTTTGCATAGATAGATGTGCCATTCCTGATCATAATGCCATTTCTTGGATAAATTAGTAAACACAACCTTTTCTATTCGTTGAATACACTGGTGCTTGGTGTGTATGCTACTCAGTGTTTACTAACGCTCGGTGCTCAATTTACTCTGATACTTGGTAAATATGCTCTGGTACCCGGTTAAACCTGTTTGCTTTTAGATCTCGTTACTGCCTTGTGATTGTTTGGTATGAAGGCTTGTTTGATCAACTGACTAGCATATTATGGCTTGTTGTTCCTTCTTTTACCAAATGATCAACTTAGATAACTGACTGATCCAATTCGATACTAATGACAACATCTAATGCTCAAATAGAGATAACAATCTCCCCCTTTGGCATTAGTATCAAAACTATAATGTATACAAATTGATATATCTCAAATTGTTCTAACTCTCCATATATACATAGCAAGTGACTCTTTTACAAAATTACTCCCCCTTGGTCATGCTCCTAGTATGTATGTAGTACATTTAGCATATATTTATACATTTGGCATATACATTATACTTCCCCCTTTTTGAGATTAATGCCAAAATCAAAATTTGTACTTATATTTTGTCAAAAATATTCTTGTGGGCATTCATTAGAGAATCTAAGAGGTTTTCCCATTCCTCTTTCAAGTTGGTGAGAGCAATTTGCTCAAGACTGACTTGTGCATGCATGTCAAAGATGTTCTCCAACACTGAAATCTCAGGTGTTGTAACTAAGGCTTGTTCCTTGATAATGTGTCGCTCAATTATTTTGAGGTGAGGAAGCAGTTTTGCTTGAAGCTCGGTGACTTGGTCACTTATCTTATCTTTTGCTTCCTCAAGTCTTCTCTTAACCACCTGAGCTCTTGAACTTTTAGAATATGCTTGTGAAAAGCATTTGGCTCAGTTAAGGATGCATTTGCACTGGATAGGATTTTAGCATCCAATTTCTTTAACTTTTCACTGACCTCAGCAGTGAAATTCTCCATAGTGCATAACTTAAATAACATTTGAACTATTTTCTAAGTAATGGTTTATAGCTCAGTGATTACCTCAGAAAGATTGACTTTGTTTACTGTCACTTCTTGCAACTTTTCTTGCTCGGTAGACACTACATCTTCCTTCTTTTGCTCCTTAGTAACCTGTGTGTTAGTTGATTGAGATGGAGCTTTAGATGTAGTGTATGTTTGTGTTGTCTTGGTAGGTTTAGGGTCATCTTGTCCTTGTGTATCTACCTCTTTTATCTTAGGCATTTCTATCTCTGTAGTGTTTGTTTTACTTAATCCATGTTCCCCTAATGCATCTTTAGGTTTCTCAGGGATTCATCCTTTGGGTTCTTCTTGTGAAATTATTTCAATAGATAGCATCAAAATTGGAAGATCACTCAGTATAGTGCTCGCTACTAGCTCAATAGAGGCTTTCTCTTCTGGTTGAGCTCCAAAAATTGTGACATCCTCATCATCTTTGATGTCATCAGGATCACCATTTTTAATGTCCTCAATGAGTACATCATATGAATCATTATTGATTCCTTGTATTTCTACCTGCTCTGGTGCATCCTGGATTACACTTATTTGCTCAGTGGCATCAGTAGTATCAGGTGCCTTAGTATCTGATAATTTAATAGTTTTCTTTGGTGCCAAGTCTACATCATCAAGATGTATTCCTTTTCCTTTTCTCTTGAGCTTCTTCTCGGGTCTAATGACTAAAGCCAGCTTTTCAGAATCAACTCAGGTGTGTAGAATAGAAGTTGATAATAGTTGACTGTTCTCATCAATGTCTACTAGATTTTCATCAAGTATCTGCAATGCTCGGCTCTTTACTAAGAATATTTTGGAAAATATTTTCATCAATTCCTCAATTTCAGGAATTGTCAGTGTCGGCATTGCCATAACTAGGGATTGTTCCCTCATTCTCTTCTCGGTGTTCAAGGCATATGTCCATCTTTGTGAAATTATTTCATACAATTATGCCTTAGGTACATATTTTTTAAATTCAATGGGTACCTTTTTAAAATTGATCATCATCTGAATGACTACTTCTTCAATATTGTTCTGGTCTTTGGTTGATAAGTGTTCAAACTGACTAATTTCAAGATCACTCAATCCTCCATTTTCTATTATGTCTTCAGCCACTTCATCAAATGACCAATTTTTATTGTTGACTACCTTAAATTGATCATTATCATCTTTATCATCATCTAAATCATCCTTTCCTCTGATTAATTTTCTTCTTTTCTTGGGGGCCTCAGTAGTAGCTTTAGTACCTCTCTTCTTGTAGGTCTTTGTCGGTGTGGGTCTTGCTATCTTCACAACTCCCTTCTTCAGTGGAGGTGAAGCTGCAGTTGATGACCTTGTGCATTCCCTTGTTTGCACTTCAGACTGCATCTTCTTTGGGGGTAGTAGCAAGTGAAACTGGTGTAGAATCTATATCCTTATTTGACTCAGTTTCCTCCTCATCACATGGTTTTCAGAAATAAGTAACTGACCTTCGGTTGCTACCTCAACCGGTATGCTCTCTGATGTTCCAACACCATCTCCAAACTTCTTCACTAGATTTCTCATCATTTTCTTTGATTTATTAGTTATTTTATCGATTACTAGGCCTATTTTTATCCTTGTCTTGGCCTCTTAATAAGTGCCAAAATTGTCAGCTTTAGGGTCCTTGGGCTCAACCAATAAATCCTTTATTGATCTAGAGGCATAATCAATATCTAACTCATAACCCTTAGGGGCTAGCCATTTTGTCCTTGGCTCTACAACCTTAATCAAAGTATGATCAGTGTCAACTAGAAAAAAAATATCATGTTCATATTCCTCTACTAGCTACCTTGAAATTGTGCTCCTTGGATTCATTCTTTCTTTAAACTATTCAAAATAATTGTCTACTAGACTGACAAAATTGTCTCCCAAACTGTTAATCAAATCTATAATTTGGAGTGTAACTAGCTTGTCAGTTGACCAATCTACATAACCAACCGAAGGGAAAATTTTTTGTACATAGAATAATATGCACAATAGTAAGGATCCAAACTTACAAGTGTTGGACTTAGCCATCCAGATAGTCTTCATATTTTCTTCTACTTGCTTCATAAATAGCTTGGCAAGGTCCAACTAGAATCCCTTCTTAACCATTTTGTAAGCTATGTCAATAGCACCACACGATACATTGTTTGGTCTTCTTGATTGGAATATCTTATAACTGATGACATAAGCTCTGAATCTTGTCTTAGGATCAATAATTTTTCTTACTTTCATTGCTCTGTTGTCCCATTCGGCTCCAGTGTTCTTCTCTAGCTCGGTCATCGATGCACTCCTTAGTGCCTTGACCTTATCAGTTGTGGGGTATCTGGTTACAAATTTTATGATGTACTTTGTGATCTTTATGGGCTCATCCAACCATAAATTTCCATCATCTTACTGACTTATCCCGATCCTTATCCATTCATTCTTAAAATTATTCAAGAAATTTAGGGCATTAACCAGACCTTTAACTTTTAGGTGCTCATGATTAGATTTTAACTTTCCGTCTTCACCACACAACTTATGATATGTTGCAAATATCTCAAAATATCCTATTTGCCCTATTTTTCATTGGATGTACGAATGGACATCTTCTACTAGTAGAACCCTAGGTGGTATGCTTGAGAAAGCTCCCATCTTATCAATTTGTGATGCCACTTCGGGATGGAGTTTGTATTTGGGCTCGTCATAGGTAGCAGAAACAATTATATTAACTTCCTCCTCCTTTTCATACTTAGACTTTCTTGCTATTGATGTGGATGCCATAGCTTCTCATCTAGGGTTTTAGTAAGTAGCAAGTAGATAGCTTGGTGATAGCAGTACTTACTCAAAATAATGATGAGATGCTCAGAGTTCTTCAAATATGTGCTCAAATGCACTAAAAAATCATTTTCTCTATTTCGCTCTGAAAATTCTTTTCTCTTCGTGATTGTTGTGTGAAGAAATGAAATAAGTTCAGATCATGTATTTATAGCTTTTTCAAATTCCCACTCAAACCTTTTTGTCATAAATGCTTAACCTAATACAGCTTGACGACAACTATCAATCTCAGTGAATACCGCAAAATATCATAAGCTCGATTAACATGTAATTTTTACTCAGTTAATACTGGCACTCGATTAACCTTGCATAATAGTCATCGACTGGCAACTTCTCACTCAATCTAACATATACCGACTATAAACACTTAAGCTCAAAAACTTGTAAAATTATAATGCATCTCAATTCATGTAGATTTGGTATGTGCACTTGTAATATAAGGAACTGTATGATAAATGTAACCAATTTGAATTGTCAGCTCAATACGTACCTTTTTGGCTTAGGTGGAGGTGTCGATGTTACCCAATCCAATGGATGAGGTTTCATCGACTGCATTACTTGACTCAACATTATCATTTGATTCTTTTCTCCACATAGTGTTTCTTATCCTCATGATATCTTCAATTGTATTGCCATTTTCAAAAATTTATGTTTTTGGTGCTCAGTCTATACAATCTTTACTTAGGTGACCAACTTTGTGACAATGTAAGCATGCCATACTTGTGCTTTTCCAGCTTCGAGATTTGCCTATCCATCTCTTCCTCATGCAATTAGCTGCAATATGTCCATATCTTCCACATGTTGTGTAGTTAACCCATTTTTTATAATACCAAGTATAAGTATTACCTCATATTCTCATTTGATAGGTTTTGTTTTGTCCTTTTGGTGTCCAAACTTGCTTCATCTTGTTAGGAATAGTCCCAAGAGATAACTGAGAGTGGGGGGGGGGGGGGGTTGAATCAGTTATCTACTAGTTTCAATTCTTTATTCAATTAAGTATACTTAAACATAAAGCATAAACACAATGAAAGAACACTTGAACACAACACCAATATTTTGGTTATAGGGAAACCCAAATAGGTAAAAACACTGGTGGGAATTGACACCCACTAATATTCTGCACTAGTGTATTATGATCTTTGTTAGAAGACCCTTAACCCTATTAGGAGTTTCTTTACAATATATTTAGTGCAGTAGACCTGGTCAAGGGTTGGACCCTATTAGGATTATTTTACAATTAACCCTGTTAGGGGTGAGGATGCACTATCTGAGAGCACACTACTCAAATGGGCGAAGGCTACAACCTTCTGAATAATAGATACACACTATATCTGGATCTTGGTGAACTGCACTTAGACCTGTTGTCTGGATCAATTCCAATGTATAGCACAAATACTTTACTTGGTCACATAGACCTTCTTTTGATGGCTCAACACTTTGCACACTCTCTTCTACTCTTCATAATCAACTATGAACCACACTCCAGTAATTACAAATGACTGCCTATAAATATCTTTCCTCTAAATGATATAATCAATTCAGCCTATTAGAACCACCTTGAAATCATATTAAAGAATTCATAACAAACTCCAATAATAATTCAGTCGGCTCTACTAAGTACGCAACACATTCTGGGACCTGTCTAATAAGATAATTGTAGATGCATGCTACACACTATCGGCTCTACCGAAACAACCGAATCTTTCTCCTCAGGCTGAATTCCATAATGTGCTCTTAACCAAACATTACTAACTCTTCTCCAAGCTTTAATCCAAGGGTGCATATCGAAATGATAGGCGCAACTCCTGAACCAATATAATCTATGTCGGCTCTTCTAAATCAACACAGGAAACTGCTACTAGTGAATAATGACTACATAAATTCACTTCTACTGATCATCAAACTCTATGTCCATGAATGTAACATCACTAACATATCTCCATCACATATCCAAATTTGCAAGGCTCCATGATAACTGTACGAACAACCATTCACAGAATTACTGCCTATTACTCTATCAGGAACACTGCTGACACAAGTTGCTATATAATTGTTTGTACTAACAGTTAACCTCTGTGCCCATGATACCATGCTTATAACATGTTCATAAAACATATACTTAAAGCTTATTGTATAAGTATTCTGCTCATGCTACTTACTATATGTTGTCATCAATGACAAACATATAGTTAGCACTGGCTTGCTAGCAAATCTCCAACAATCTCCCCCTTTGGTATTGATGGCAACATATGGAATGAAAAACTCCACCAATCCCAATGAACATTTCTTTTATAAAATTCTCCATTTCCTCTTCAAAAATCCCCCAAAGATGAATCCTCCCTTTGTTGCAATATTCTTCAACATTCTCTATTTCCTCAGTTGAACTACTTCCATAACTGAATGTTACTCCCCCTTAGTATATTACTCCTTTTGCTTATGTTTTTCATGACTATATATTACTCCCCCTTTGACATCAATGGCAAAGGGTGCCAATCAGTTTAAGCACTGATACTACTCCAGAAGTAGAGTAGTCAACCATCCATCAGTCCCTGAGGACTAATGCTCTTTCCTCTTTCTTTTAAGCAGAATCGGGGAAGGGAATTACTCCCAACTTCTCCTTGAGATACTCAAAAGTGTCCTTTGGCAAGGGATTTGTGAATATGTCTACTAACTGATCTTTAGTACTCACATAGTCCACCATGACTTCTTTCTCTACCACTTTCTCTCTTAGGAAGTGATACTTGATCTCAATGTGCTTTGTCTTTGCATGCATCATAAGGTTCTTCGACATGTTGATAGTGCTAGTGTTATCACAATGAATAACAATAGGATAATCAGTCTGAATTCCAAAATCCTTTATCATCTGGTTGATCCAAATAATTGTAGAAAAATTCAAGGCTATTGCAATATACTCCACTTTTGCTGTTGACTGAGAAATATAATTCCTTTTCTTGCTTGTCCAAGTGGCAAGTCTCTCAACAAGAAACACTGCTCCACCTGATGTACTCTTCCTGTCATCAACGCATCCTGCCCAATCTACATCAGTGTATACATGAGGCTCAACATTTTTTGAATTGGGATACCATAGACCATAGTCTATAGTGCCTTGCAAGTATCTGAATATCCTTTTTACTTCCATGAGGTGACTTTGTTTAGGCTCTGCTACAAATCTTCCAACTATGCCAACTACATTGGAAATATTAGGTCTAGTTTGAGTAAGATAAATGAGTTTACCAATCATAGACTTGTATAGTGTTGTATCAACTGCTGGTGAATCATCTTCTTTTGTAAGATTACATCCAATTATCATGGGTGTACCTAATATCTTGCAATCATCCATCTTGAACTTCTTCAATATCTCTTTTACATATTTGGACTAATTAATAAAAATACCTTTCTCTATCTGTTGCACATTCAATCCCAAAAAGTACTTGATAGGTCCAACCATGCTCATCTCAAATTCTCTCTGCATCTCCTTAGAAAATTCAGCACTAAGTTTGTCATTACCTCCAAAGATAATGTCATCAAAAAATATAGCTACACGTAGTAGTCCTTCAGATGTCTCTCTTATGAATAGGTTACAATCTGCTGCTCCTTTCTTGAATCCAATCTTTGTTAGATATCCATCAAGTCTCTCATACCAAGCTCTAGGGGCTTGCTTAATTACATAGAGGGATTTCTTCAATCTGCATACCATATCAGGTCTGTCTGATAGGGTAAATCCTTCTGTCTATTCAATGTATATTTCTTCTTTTAATTCACCATTCAGGAATGCTGACTTAACATCCATCTGATAAATTTTGAAGTTTTTGAATGTTGCATAAGCTAGAAACAACTTAATAGCTTCTAATCTACGCACTGGTGCAAAAGTGTTTGAATAATCAATGCCTTCTCTCTGTGCATATTCCTTACACACTAATCTTGCCTTGTTTCTTACTACTATACCATCTTCATTTATCTTGTTTCTGAATATCCATTTTGTTCCAATTACATTCTTATTACTAGGTCTTGGGACCAGTTCTCAAGTATCATTCTTGATAATCTGATCTAGTTCTTCTTTCATAGCATCATGTCAATCTGTATCATTGCATGCATCTTCAATACTTAAGGGTTCAATCTGAGATAGTAAACATACCACCTCATTGCTTGCATAACTCTTTTCTTTTGATCTTGTTGTGACTTTTCCGCTCTGATCTCCAATCATGTCATCCTTAGAATGATATCTAGATGTAAACTTCAGAGCTTTAGGTGATACTGACTTATCTTCCTTAGGAGTTTCTTCTACACTTGTCTCAGGGTCATTGAATAGAACATCAATACTGTCAAACATTTCTTCAATAACTGTCTCACTAGTGGAGGGTTTGGGTTCTTCTTCAATCATGGGTGAGTAATCATGATATCTTTCTTAAACCATAAAATTTTCATCAATCTTAACATGAGCACTTTCAATGATCTTGTTCAATCTTAAATTGAAACATCTATAAGCTTTACTTTTAGTAGAGTAACCAAGGAAAATACCTTCATCGCTTCTTGCATCAAACTTGCCTACTGCTTCATCTCTCTTGAGGTGGAACTTTCTTCCAAAGATTCTGAAGTATTTTACTATGGGAACATTACAAAACCATAGCTCATAAGGCATTTTGTCCATGCCAGGCCTCAATTAAATTCTATTGATGGTATAGACTATTGTATTGATTGCATCTCTTTAATAAGTGTGTGCAACTTTTCCTTCAATCATGTGTTGGAAATTTGGCTGAGTTAGATACATAGATGTTGTCATTATGGCAACATATGACCTACATGAAGATCACACATGACAAAGAGAAAGTATGACAGAGCGCAATGCAAAATTGTCTAAGTATGAGACAATGTTTTTGCCAGTGTACCCGAAGACAATTTTGATTAGCGATGTTGATTGGAGTAATTTCAGTGCTTGTGTACTTGAACATAGATACTATGGTGACTATAGAAGATTCACCTAAGAGCACAAGTCAGTACAACATGTACGGAAGAAGTTATGACAGTTTTAATGAAGATAATATGAAGACAAAATTGGTAAAGAGTTAAGGGATTATTTTGTTTATTAAAATAATGTCTTAACAATATAAAGGGATGACATCCTAGATGTTAACCCTTGGGTAAAGATATATTTTTTATAATTCTTATGACAAGCCAATTGTAAGAGTTATTAATATTAATAACTTGTATAAAGAGATGTAATGATGTAATTGTAACAAGATGATGAAGTTGTAATAGCGATAGTGAAGAGACATTGATGCAAAGTTACAAGCAGTATAAGGTTATGTACCTTGACCTATTTTGTAATCAGTAAATATTTTATATTACTTGTTTGGGCACTGGGCTCATCTAGTAATCATATTTTGTACTACCAACTCCTAGCAGGGTTGAGGCTTCTAACAAAGCCTATAGTCCCTTAATTAGGACTAAGACACTATATGCATGTAATAGGCTCCTAACAAGGTCAACATCCTTAATAGGATACTTTTGATTAGTGGATCTTTGTAGGTACCATCCCCACCAGGGTTTTCCCTTGGCCAGGGTTTCCTCGAGAACAAATAATGTGTTATGAGCTCATTTTTTTTATTGCTATGCATGTTGTTTAGTTTTCTATGTTATGCATGCATTAAGATAATCTGCTATATCCATAATTGGGAAAAAGTAAAAGTTTGTAGAATATTGATTCACCCCCCCTCTCAGTATTCCCTATTTCTAACAATTGGTATTAGAGCTTAGTTACTTAGAAAAGAATCATTCAAGGAAAGCCTAGCAACTTGAGTATGATCTCTATGTATATGGATCAACTACAAAAGAATCTTGAAGAAGCTCTTGAATAGATTGATATGCTTATTGAAGAAAGAGACACTCTGAAAGGAAAATATGATGATGCAAAGAACCTCATCGAGAAACTAAAAAACAAGTTGGAAGATTTGAAATCAGAAAAGGAATCCGAAATTCAAATTGAAGATTGTGATGACAACCTAGAAAAAGAAAATGAGATCCTTAAACATGAATTGAAGATAGAAAATCTGAAGCTAATTTTGAAAGATGGAAATGCCAAGAATGAAGCAAATCTGAGATCTGAGAATGAAAATCTGAAGCTTGAAAATGAAGGGCTAAAATCTAAACTTGGTAAAGTAACATCTAAACTTGAGAAAGTCAATTTGTAGTATGTCGAACTTGAGAAATACAATACAATTGTGAAAGGTGAATTGACTCAATCTAAGCAGCAACTTGAAAGACTATATTTAACTAGTGAGAAGATTGATGAATAAATGTCTTATCAAAAACCATTCTATGATAAAACTGGTCTTGGATTCAACACATCTAAAGCAAATGAAGAAAGCAAGGAACCATATCTGAAAATGTCAAAAGAATAGATGAAATTGACAAATCTAAAGATACACCTAAAGAAGAAGAACCACCTAAGCAAGAGGAGTCACCTAAAGGTATGCAAAGAGAATTTAAAGGTAGATGCTTTACTTGTAATACTTTTGGTCATATGAAGAAAGATTGCACATGGAAGAAATTTAAACCTCTTAATGGTTATTGTTATAATTATCATCATGGCTTTGGACATAGAGCTATTGAATGTAGAAAACCTAAAATTGTTGAGAATAATAATAGTAGTAGAATGTTTAGGAATACTAACCATGCAGATAAGATACCTACTGAAGATATGAACAGGAGAAATGGAGTAGTATGTTATAGATGCAACAAAGTTGGACACATTGCTAGAAACTGCAGATCACAAATCAATTAGCTTGGACCAAGATATGGAAACAATGGAATAGTTTGTCAGATATGTAACAAGATTGGACATACAACAAATTTTTGTATAATGAACAATAGAGTTTTTCATCCTAATCCTAAGCCTAGAAGTCATGCAAGGAGAAATGAAGATGCAAGTAATAGTTAGAAAGGATGTTGTAGTAATTCAGAAGAAGTGAAGTTTGTTAAAAGCACAGATCAAGGAGACACATTCAGCACTAAAGTTAATCAAAAGGGTGAAGTATCAAGTGGTAAGATTGAATCTCTACCTAACCCATCTCAAAGTACTTAGTTCATGAAAATTATAGTAGAATAGGAACTTAGATTAGTGTAGATGTTGATATATGACGAATTGAGTCTTGCGTAGTTAATGCAAGGTAGTATATGATATATTGATGCTATGGTTAAGAGTGCATAGAAAAATATTATGTTTTGCAAGATTGCAAGAAGTTTTAAATTTTGCAGGTAAGCAGAAACAACTTTTTGGAAAGAAGCGGCAAAGGAATTGAATGTGATGTCAGATCTATGTGAGATTGAAATGATAAAAGGTTATGATTGGTAATATTTGATCACCAAAGGGAATACAAGTGCTAAGGACATCAAAGAGAAGTGATTGAAAGAGTCTTGCAAGGATTTGGTGAAGGATTTTCATGTCAAATCTACGCAAGCCCTAAATCATGAAATCGAGGTATTTTACTTGGCAGATCTCTAAATCGGTTAAGGAATTTGTAGAAGTCATGGATGTTTCATTGATTCATAATGTAAGAGATAAGAATAGACCTAAATTCAAAACTGAACTAGTAGAACCCTTGGAGGAAGACCCTAAGTTAGCTTTATCATTTGTACCAGACGAAGTTTTACACCTAGAAAATGTTAGAAGCTATTTGGGATGCAAGCTTGAGACTCTCAGTGACAGTGATTTTACTAAAGAATATGAAAGGATTTACAATCGAGATATGTCATTGAAAGTAGGGTTTGAACATTTGAAAGATAATGAGATTATTAAGTATTCTCTACAATATGAGTTTGACAATGAAGAATGTACCAAGATAATTTTAAGCAGAATTCACAATGGAAAGTTTTGGTTAGATGACAGAGTGATAGATATCACCACTGACCTAATTCATGAGGTAACCGATCTATCTAAAACTGGAGCCATTCCTTTGAATGAGAAGAACATGAGGAAAATAGTTATAGACAACACAAATTCATCTTACAATGGCAGGGGAATAGTAATTAGCAAGATACAACAAGATGATGTTAGGTATTTGTGCAAGATCCTTACAACTAAGTTTTTTGCTAACTCAAGAGAAGATGACATGGTAGTAGGAATGATACATGTAGCCTATTTGATGTGTGTTGATAAAGTACAAGTTGACATGTGTGAGATTTTGAGAATTCAGTTGTTTGAGAATTTGGAAAAGATAAAGAAGACTAAGTACTCTTAGTTTAGATTCTCATCATTGATCACTTATATGTTTTTCCATTTGTTAAGAATATTTCCTTACACCATTGGTAATGATTGGAATGATGGTCAAACTACAATGGAAAGGATTAACAAAGTGTATATGAGGCATCTTATTGACAAAGTCAATGAGAGTGCAATGTTGGTGATTAAAACATTTCAGAATTTGATGTCAAGCAGATCAAGGATCCCTCAATCTTTAGTAGAAAAGTATAAGAATGAGATATGCTTTATGGTTCATATTGACTTTACATACATTGAAGTAGTAGAACCTAGAGTAGAATTCATAGACCCTCTTGGCTATGAAATCTTTGAGATTGAAATAGAAGAATATGTGAGCAGATTGCTTAAATGTAGGATGGACATTCATAGCAACAGGTTTGGACCCTTTGAGGAGAACTTCAACTCCGCAAAGACTATCTTAGAAGAGAAACAATCAAAGAAAAGAGTTGAAACTACAATCAAGAAGATATTAAAGGACACAGGAATGTCTAAACATGAATTTTTGATAGCTAAAGAGACAACATCAGCAATTAGAGACATAGGACAAAAGGAAGTTTTGTCTGTTCCACCTTTATCATCAGTTGCAGTACAACAAGAAGACATACAAGTGAAAGTGGAAGAAACAGAGAAAGATCAAGAAGTTAGAAAGTCCACTAGATCATCCTATTCTACACCTAGTAAAAGAGTGAAAGAGATTGCTATTGGACCAGGTAAAAGATAGAAGACTTTAGTACCACCAGTTTGAAGAAAGATTGTAGTAATTAAAGATTATGAAGAGACCACTGTTAAGAAGAAAACTTGGAAACCTAGAATTGAAAAACTTAATGAACAGATCATACAAGATGGAGACTTTTCAAAGTTGAACAAATACTATGACCTCTATGATTATGTAGAAAGATTGAACCTTGAAAATGCAGTGGTAAAGCACATGATATTGACTAATAAAAAGTTTGATACAATTCAGGGTAAGATACTTGATGATTTGTATGAAAAGTTAGTAAAAAGGAAGAAAAGAGCATCAAATGAAGATATCAAAATTAGAGAAAATCTTGTTAGGAAGCTATGTGATGCGAGAGATGAAGAACACTTCAAATAGATCATGAAGGATCTGAACACCCATTTGAGAACCAAGAAAAGAACAATTCAGATTATGGGAGGTAAATATGAAGAAATCAACAAGGAAACAAAACTAGCAATAGTTAAAGTGATGACAGAAAGTGTTGAGAAACAATCAGATGTAGCAGAACCAACAGAGCAAGTAAAGGAAGTAGAACAACATGATATTCCCTCTCCACCAACCATCAACATTGAAGATAAAACTATGAATGTGGAAGGAACCAAGATCACTCTGGATAGTGATGATAATCTTTTTAAGAACCTTGAGAACATTGTTGAAAATTCGGCTTTTGAAGAGAAAGACAATACTAGAGGAGAAGAACAGAGAGACACAAGGATTGGAGAGCCTTAAGAGATAGAAAAGCTATAAGCAGCCCCTAGTCAAGAAGAAATTAGTCTTACTAATAAGAAAACTCAAATTGGATCTATATTTGAAAGTTTGGGTAAAGAAGTAGATGATGATGATCAGATGGAATTGATCACATCTTTGAATAAGATTATTGGGAAGAACAAGAAAGTGAAAATCCTTGAAGGATGCCTAAAAGAATTAAATGAGAAGTTACAAAGTATTGTGACCACACAAATTGCAGAGGCAGACCCACTTGAAAGAGAAAAGAAAGTGATAGACATATTTGATGATGAGTTTACCAACTTATCTGATATAGATAAGGTGAAGGCACAAGCAGCCTATGAGGCCAAACTACTTCTGGACATAAGCCAAAATATCAAGAATGATATCAACAGTCTTGATATCTATATAATAGATTTGAGAAGGAATCTAGACAGAGGTAAAACTTTGTACATTCAGTGTACAAAATTTGAGACCCTTATAGCAGAAGAAATGCAGAAGATTAAGATCAAAGAAGCATAAATTCAAGCAGAGGTAAATCTCCTTTCAAGCCCCAATATGAAGATACTTGATAATGAAAAGAAAATTTGCAAGATTTATGATGAAATAAGGATTTTACAAGATGACAAGGACAGGAAGCTGAAAAGATTCACTCTTCTAAGAGAGCATGTTTCTATCAAATTGAGCATTGTTGAATGACAACTAGAAGAATGTCTTTCATCCAAGACATCTTTTTAGAAGTTCAGTTTTGCGAATCTCCAAGCCTTTGAAATTGCATCTTATGGATTGTGCGCACTACTCAGTGTTGCAGATTCGATTAAGAAGGCATGGGAGAAAGAGTTAGAGGACATAAAGATTAAATTTGCAGATTGTGTTGCAATCCTACCATCTTTTCAATATTGAATCAAGGTATAAATTTTGTCTAAACATAGTTTTGTCACCCTCCTTACCTTTTTTTTGTCATTGTTGTCAAAGGGGGAGAGATATATAGCAAAAAATTGTTATGAGTAATTGTTAAATATGATAAGTATGTATAATCCTAGGGGGAGTACAATGTATAGATAAGATTTATGGAGTTATAAGGATAGTATATACATATTTTTGTTATGGGCACAATTTTGAGATTTTTTTAAGTTTTTGACTTAGCCAATTTTCTCATATGTTGCCACCAATGAAAAAGGGGGAGATTGTTGGCAATTTGGATGAGTTAGATACATAGATGTTGTCATTATGGAAATATATGACCTACATGAAGATCGCACAGGATAGAGAGCAAGTATGACAGAGTGCAATGCAAAATTATCTAAGTATGAGATAATGTTTTTGCCAGTGTACCCGAAGACACTTTTGATTAGCGATGTTGATTGGAGTAAGTTCAATGCTTGTGCACTTGAACATAGATACTATGGTGACTATAGAAGACTCACCTAAGAGCGCAAGTTAGTACGATATGTACGAAAGAAGTTATGATAGTTTTACTGAAGACAGTGTTAAGCCGACAGGACAGAATATGAAGACAGAATTGGTAAAGAGTTAAAGGATTATTTTGTTTATCAAAATAATGTCTTAACAATATAAAGGGATGACATCCTAGATGTTAACCCTTGGGTAAATATATATTTGTATAATGCTTATGACAAGCTTACTATAAGAGTTATTAATCTTAATAACTTGCATAAAGAGATGTAATGATGTAATTGTAACAAGATGATGAAGTTGTAATAGCAATAGTGAAAAAGAAAGCGAAGAGACATTGATGCAAAGTTACAAGAAGTATAAGATTATGTACCTTGACCTATTTTTTAATCAGTAAATATTGTATATTACTTTTTTGGGCAGTGGGCTCATCTAGTAATCATATTTTGTACTACCAACTCCTAGCAGGGTTGAGGCTTCTAACAAGGCCTATAGTCCCTTAATCAGGACTGAGACACTATATGCATGTAATAGGCTCCTAACAGGGTCAACATCCTTAACAAGATACTTTTGATTAGTGGATCTTTGTGGGTACCATCCCCACCGGGGTTTTCCCTTGGCTAGGGTTTCCTTGAGAACAAATAATGTGTTATGAGTTCATTTGTTTTATTGCTATGCATGTTGTTTAGTTTTCTATGTTATGCATGCATTAAGATAATCTATTATATCCATAATTGGGAAAAAGTAAAAGTTTGTAGAATACTGATTCACCCACCCCCCCCCCCCTCTCAGTATTCCCTATTTCTAACATCATGATGGTGCGTTCTGTATCAAGGATGATCCTATTTCTTCTCTCTGTAATTCCATTTTGCTGAGGGGTTTTAGGTGCACTCAACTGCCTCTTGATGCCATGTTCTTCAAAGTACTCATAGAATCTATCAAAGGTGAATTCTCCTCCTCTATCCTATCTCAAACATTTTATCTTTAGTCCAGATTCATTCTCAACCTTAGCTTTGAATATTTTGAACTTCTCAAATGCTTCTGACTTATCTTTTAAGAACGCAACCCACATCATTCTAGTATAGTCATCAACAAACAAAATGAAATACCTTTCACCATAGTATGATCTTGTTTGAGTTGGACCACATAGGTCTATATGAATCAAATCCAGCTTGTTCCCTATTGAATTGTGCTTGCTCCTGAATGAGTTTATCACATGCTTTCCCATCACACATTCCTTGCATATAGTATCAACTGGCTTTTCTATGCTAGGTAGATCTTTTACTGCTTTTACATTTCTTATCTTTACTATTTTATCAAAATTGATATGACATAGTCTTTTATGCCACAACCAACTATCATCTACTTTAGCAACAAAACAACTTGCTTCTGGATTAAGCTGAAAAACATTACCTTTAGTCTTTGATCTTGATGCAATTATTTCTCCTTCTTTATTTTTAATGATGCACTTGTTTCCATTGAATTCCAATCTATAACCTTTGTCAAGTAACTACCCAACACTTAATAGGTTGTGTTTCAAACCATCGACATAAAGAACATCATCAGTACTATTCTTTCCATCCAAGGTGATGGCTCCTCTACCAATGATGGTTTTAGGAGTGTTATCTCCAAATCTAACCATGCCACCATTGTATCTATCCAGATGAAAAAATCTCTCTTTATCACTTGTCATGTGATGTGAACAAACACTATATATAATCCAGTCTGTCCTTATATTAGCTTATGAAATCAATGCTAGCTCTTGTTCCTCTTTCTCATCTTCATGGTCTATCTTATTATTCATTTTCTCTATAATGGAAATGAATCCAATTTATTCTTCACCTAAGTCATCATCTAAAACTCCATCTCCAGCATAGTAACATTCCTTAGAGTATTTGGGCTTATAGTCATTTTTTAACTTTCTAGCTCTTGTAGGACACTTGGATGCAAAGTGACCAATCTTATTACATGAAAAGCATTTAAATAGCAATTGACCTTCATATTTTCCTTTTCCTTTTTTTTCTCTTTTGGAAATCATAGCAATGAAATCATCTAGTGTTTTCTCTTCATCATCATCATCAAAATTACCATAAGTGTTTGCAGATTTCTTACCATGGCCTGTTGCTTTGAAGGTTGTCTCACTTTTGGGTTCTGTCTTCAATCTTGAAATCTCAAAAGCTGAGATTTTGATGATCAAGGTCTCTCTCTTGAAATTTTATGTAAGCTACATGGTCTCATCAAGGATGTTGATCTTGTTTTCATATTTTGGAGTGAGAGTAGTCATCAATTTGTCCATAATGTCTTCCTCTGAGATCTCTCCACCATTGTTCCTGATTCCAGCAACTGCTTCATTGATCCTTTTATTGTAAGCTTTGATGTTTTCTTCAAGTATCATCTCTAATGCATTTTATCTTTTCTTCCATGTTTTTTTGCGTGCATCCTTTTCTTGTTTGTCTCCTTCAAATATGTCTTCTAGGTACTTCCATATTTTGTGGGTTGTATCTACTTTCTTTATTTATGAAAACTCACTATCAGATAAGGCACTGATAAGAGCTTATTTGGCTATTGAATTATGATGAAAGAATTCCTTTTTCTTTTTAGTAGCATCATCCTTTGCAAGGTCTTCTAAAGTAGGGATCTTGACTACTTTGATAGTTACATCAAAAACTTCAAAAGCAATGCATTGCAAATTAGTCACCATCTTGTTCTTCCAATCAAGATTCAAACTTATGACTTTCTATTCTAAAGAATGCCATTTGATCAACCTCAAGTTGTTAAACTTTCTATCTGAGGCACTTGGCTCTCATACCAATTGTTAGGAATAGTCCCAAGAGATAACTAAGAGGGGGCGGGGGGGGGGGGGGGGGGGGGGGGGTGTGAATCAGTTATCTACTAGTTTCAATTATTTATCCAATTAAGTATACTTAAACATAAAGCATAAACACAATGAAAGAACACTTGAACACAACACCAATATTTTGGTTACGGGGAAATCCAAATAGGTAAAAACCCTGGTGGGAATTGACACCCACTAATATGCTGCACTAGTGTATTATGATCCTTGTTAGAAGATCCTTAACACTGTTAGGAGTTGCTTTACAATATATTTAGTATAGTAGACCTAGTCCAGGGTCGGACCCTATTAGGAGTCTTTTACAATTAACCCTGTTAAGGGTGAGGACGCACTGTCTGAGAGTACACTGCTCAAATGGGTGAAGGCTACAACCTTCTGAATAACAGATAACACTATATTTGGATATTGGTGAACTGCGATTAGACCTACTGTCTAGATCAGTTCCAATGTATAGCACAAATACTTTACTTGGCCACATAGACCTTCTTCTGATGGCTTAACACTTCACACACTCTCTTTTTCTCTTCACAATCAACTATGAACCACACTCCAGTAATTACAAATGACTGCCTATAAATATCTTTCCTCTAAATGATATAAGAAAGTTGGCCTATTATAACCACCTTGAAATCATATTAGAGAATTCATAACAAACTCTAATAATAATTCAGTCAGCTCTACTAAGTACACAACACATTCTGGGACCTATCCAATAAGATAATTGTAGATGCATGCTACACACTATTGGCTCTACCAAAACAACTAAATCTTTCTCCTCAGGCTGAATTACATCATGCGTTCTTAACCAAACATTCCTAACTCTTCTCCAAGATCTAATCCAAGGGCTCATATCAAAATGATAGGCACAACTCCTGAACCAATATAATCTATGTCGGTTGTTCTGAACAAACACAAGAAACTGCTATTGGTGAATAACGACTGCATAAATTCACTTCTACTAATCATTAGACTCTGCGTCCATGAATGTAATATCACTAACATGTCTCCATCACATATCCAAATGCACAAGGCTCCATGATAACTGTACAGATAACCATTCATAGAATTACTGCCTGTTACTCTGTCAAGAACACTGCTGACCCAAGCTGCTATATAACTGTCTATACTAACAATTAACCTCTGCACCCATGATATCATGCTTATAACATGTTCATGCAACATATACTTAAATCTTACTGCATAAGTCTTCCGTGCATGCTACTTACTATATGTTGTCATCAATGACAAACATACAGTTAGCACTGGCCTACTGGCAAATCTCCAACATATCTTTATTATGCATTCTTGTGAGGTGTGTCCATGCATGTTGCAAGTGTGACAGTGTTTCTCCTATTCTTCTTAGATCTACATTCATATGCTTGATGTCCAAACTTTTTACAACTATAACAATAACCATTTAATTTAGGAGTGGTTTTAGGTTTACCTTGAGCTTTACTCCTACAAACATTTAAAGTGTGGCCCAGTTTACCACATTGATAGCATGATAGCTTCTTGGGTCTTTGGCTTTTGTAGTTATTCATCTATTCAGCTTTCTTATATTATTCTCCTTGCTTGGTATAGCCTAATCCAGTAGTGCTTCCAAGTTCTCTTTGACTAGTCAGAAAATTATCAATTTTCTTGGAGCTATCTTCTGCCTTTTTCATCATCTCATTATGTTGTTGTTGCATTTTCACTAAGTTCACCAATATATTCAAGTTTCCTTATCAACTCATTATTTACTCGGTTGATCTCCTAGCTTACAACAACCATTTGATTGGATATTTCAAAATGATGCTCGGTAAGTCTCAATATCTCTGATTCCTTAGCTTGCAACTTTTTAGTCATTTGTCTTCTGTCTTCAACAACCAAATTTCTCTCTTGTTCAGCTTGTCTAGCATTGTTCATCACATCAATCATTCTTACCATTTTTGCTTCTTGATCGATCTGCAAGGCTTTAACTTGTTTAGTCAAATGAAGAATTTTCTCAGACAAATAAAAAATTGCACCTTCAAATATGTCAGATATACTGCTTGAACTAGATCTAGAAATCTCAAATGGATCATCAATGTCTTCTTCATGATAATCAGTCTCACACTACCTAAGAGCCATATCCTTTCTCTGAATCAATAAATTTTTCAACTCATGCTTAGCTTGCTTGTATTTCTAAATGAAGATCTCCATCTGAATCTTTTGATTCTCAATAGTCTTGTCCAACTTATATCTTTGCATATTTAGCTCTTTCCTCTTCAGTGGTTAAACTTCCAAAACAAGAGATCTAGCTCTGAAACCAATTGTTGGAATAGAAAGATAAGGGACTGAGAGGGGAGGGGAAAATTAGTACCCTCAAAAAATTTAATAGAATACTCAATCTGCAAATAGTGGTGACTAACTAACCAACTGAATCTATTGTATGCAACATTCATTCAAATGACTTTGTAAATGTAAAGTGCATGACATGTAACACATAACACCAATATTTTGGCTACATAGAAACCCTTGTTAGAAGGTAAAAATTGTGGTGGGGATGACACCCACAAATTCTTCACTATTGTAGATAATAAAGTATGTCGGTTAAGGCTACAAGTTTTGATCACTTCTGGCGATCTTTCCCTATTAGGAGTAACAATCAAATCGATTAGATCTACCTTGTGAAAGGATTTAAACAACACTACTTGAGTGTGCACTCGGTTAAGAGATTTACAATCAGACTGTTAAGTCTACTCTGTTAGGAGATTTTACAAACTCTGTTACAATGATTAGAGAATAACATAAAGATATCTATAAATGACAACAAAACTTTTTCTAAATCAAATCAATGATATACTGAATGAATATCACCTTAATGTGTAGTAAAATTTCCTCTTCTTTTCTCAACAACCTTGACTATTTCTGAATAAACTGAATTGGATCTACGATAATTGCTCTGTCATGCAAACCTTGTCTGAATTCTTATGTTTAGAAGGTGGCTACTGCTTCATGATCTCCTTCTTCATTATTACATTCAATCCTCATCAAAAAGACATCAATTACAAATATATAGCAAATTTTTATGATTTCCATAACCTAATTAGGTTTATAATATCTTAGAAAATCTAAGATCTATGGTGTACAAAATTAACCTAGATCTGACTATTACATAGGAATCATCACTACAATTAATGATTACATCCACAATAAATAACCCTTGATGTTGATAAAAATATTTTATGGATCAATGTAACCATTTGCATAGATAGATGTGTCATTCCTTATTACTATGTCATTTCCTGGATAACTTGGTAAATGCAAGCTTTTCTATTCGATGAATACATTGGTTCTCGGTGTGTATGCTGCTCGGTGTTTACTGATGCTCGGTGCTCAATTTACTCTGATGCTCGGTAAATATGCTCTGGTGCCTAGTTAAACCTGTTTCCTTTTAGCTCTCGGTACTACCTTGTGATTGTTTTGTATGAAGGCTTGTTTGTTCAACTGACTAGCATATTATGGCTTGTTGTTCCTTCTTTTACCAACTGATCAGCTTAGATAACTGACTGATCCAATTTGATACTAATGACAACATCTAATGCTCAAATAGAGATAACATTCTTTACAATTGATCTTGAATAGTTAAGGTAGATTTTCATAAGGTCATCCTAAGAAGATTGAGATATATCTCCTCTGGCCATAAGGTCCAATGCTTTAAGATAATTTTCATTTACTCCCCTCAAGAAAATGAGTTTTTGTGAATCCTCTTGTAATGCATGTTGAGGATTCTTCTGCAAATTGTACAAGAAGCATGAAATGCAATCTTCCAAAGTTTCATCTTCTTTCTGCAACATTCAAAAAATGCCATCTCCTCTCAAGTCACCCCCTTTACAATATTCTTTATACTTTTTCAGATAGAGAGTTTGCATCTCATTCCAATCAATTATTGCATTAGCCCCTAATCCCATAAACCATCTTAGGGTTTACTCCTTTAATGTTGCTAGAAACAACTTGAGTTTGTGACTATTAGTGTTGTAGTCAAAGCTTCGATAAAGAATGTCAAACTCAAATAGAAAGGTGTCAGGGTCCTTAGTTATTAGGCAATAGAACTTTGGAAGTGCAGCAGTGGGTATGGTTTTGAGATTAGCATTATTGATAAGGATAGGAAGAGGAAATGGAAAGGTAGGTTATGCCATTACTGCAGGTAATTGGGAGTGAAGTTTTGGTTGGGAAATAACAATAGCTAGAGGATTATGAGCAACAGGTGCACTTGGGGTGGAATTATCAAGAAAATTGGCTGAAATTTCAGCAAAAGGCCAAAGGTCAAATGGATCAAAAGGGTCTTCCACAGATGAAGATGCTAAAGGAAATTCCAGACTTGCATCAACAAAAGGTAATTCAACCTCTCTAGATTCTTCATTCAGATTAATAGGTTCTCTCGAAAGGAATTTTCCATAGACATCTTGCCTTCTTCGTCTTCAATGCATGCAAGTAATTGGATGAACTTGTGAAGCAAGTTCAGGACTACAAACTACTACCTAGAAAATAGGGAACTATCTACCAATGACTCAATAAGTTCCTCATCTTGACACCATCTCTGGCAATGATGCCAAAAATGAACAACTCCATAATAGGTAATAATAATCATGCCAAAGCTTCTCCTAGGAATAGTGTATTCAAACTAAGTATTATTTTCCCTATCATGAAGTGCATTTAAATTGTCAACCCAGGGATGTATACTTGAAATGGGACAACACGGTTTGAGCACTAAGTCTCTCATAAAGTCATTTTACTTAAGTTGCAGGAAATAAAATAGATGAAAGGAACTACATTATTGCTACAAGAAAATAAACACACATAGCTACTTAAATGAAAATGATGTCGACAACTATAAGTTCAACTTTAACCTATTCTACCAACCCAAAGCATTCACTATGACTATCTCTACAGGTGCTACAGGAACATACATAGGTTATAATGCTACATGAAAGAACAATGAATTCTACTTGAAATGCTAAAAATGCTTAAAATAGTTACTCTATTCTATTCTAATCCACCTCCCAAGTGGGCCCCCTTGGTTGGATTCTACTAACTATTAACATAGAATATAACTCAAAATCACTCCATTGTATTTCTAGAAAAACTGATTACATCATCATAAAACAATACACAAAACTAAAAGAGTAACTTGCTTCCAATTATAATAGCAATACAATCATCTGACTAACTTGATTTCTAAAAACCATGTCCCTTTATATAGAGGATTGATATTTATTTGAGCATAAAGCTAAGGTTTGACTGATTCATCCATAAAGAAGGAGAATGCAACAATCCACGACAGAATATTGACCGCAGAGGAAATATAGCATAATCGTTCTCCTATATTCCCTGAAATGATCATTCCTTCAATTCCATAGGCATGTTATGCAGTTTCAAAATGGTTCTCCTCATTGTGACTGAGACTTCATCACTTCTTCATCAATGTTGTCAATCCACTCTCTAGCCGCTCCTCTTTCCCAGGCAAGTCAGTAGCACATGCATATATATTCTTGAGTATTTCAACCATTCAACTTAATCTAGATGTTAGGACATGCATTCAAACAATTATATGAAATATTACAGCATATATATAATATTTAGCAAGGTATGTCAACTACTATCTACACATAGGCTTTGTGGATTTGACTGTACTTATAGTATGTACATAAGTTCAAGTACTTAAAAGTCACAACAAGTGTTTTGGAAATGTATTAGAATAAAGCATAAAAATAGTATAAACCAAAGACAAAATATTTCCCCATTAGGGGGCCTACATTCTTGCTAAGATATATTATTATCTTCACTTGATTTATTATCTAGGTGCTCATTCATTGGGGTGTAGATTGACACTTTTTTAGATTTGGGCATGCGATCACATTATTATCTATGGAACCATTTTTAATAGACATCTTGAGTGGGTTTTCCTTACACATATAATTATTCAGGCATAGTGATATAGAGATAGGTCAGGCATGCTTTATATTGGCACCATCAGTTAGACATCATGAGGGATTTCACATGACAACCATATAATGATTGCATTGCCTAGGATAGTGATGAGACACATCTACCTTACCATGGGCATGCGACATATTTGATTGGATGCACCATATAGTTAAAATAAATTATTGATATTTAATTGTCTAAATAGATTCTGAGGCAGTTTGAAGAGAGACAAGGTCTGCTAGTTGGTTCTAGTATGTTTTCTAGGACTAGAAGAGAGGTGGGAGAGTGGGGACTTCTTATTAGATAGCAGGTTACCTATTCAAAGTTTAACAACATTTTGATGTATTGGGGTTGGGAGTAAGTGGTAGATGCAAGGAACACATCTAAGTATGATCCTTGGTGGGAACACAATCAGCCTACCCCCCTTACAAATCTTGGTGTTCCTATTTCCATTGAGACGAGTAAGAGGGAAAGATGGGTGGAGTAGAGAGGCAAATGAGGAGTGAGAGGGGGACATAGAGGTGGTGGGAAATGTGGAGGGAGGCATGGAAGGATAGGTAGATGTGGTGGCAGTAGGGGAGATGGAGGAGGTAGAGGATGAGTTTCCCCTTTTTTAGTTGTCACCTCAGTTCTAAACGAGGAGGATGTGGAGGTGGACATGGAGTCTAGGAGATCTCAAAGGAGGAGAGAAATATGAAGGATTCACCCTCAAATGACTCTTCTTTGGATGAGTCAAGATTGAAGGAGGAGGATGATGATGATAAGGGAGATGATTATAATGTCTAGGATGATGATGTCATGCAAGATGCGATATTGGGAGAGGAGGTGGAGATGATGCCAGTTACGCTTCTTGTGACACCCAAATCAAAGCCAAGCTTTATTAGCTTAAGGTGGGGTGTCATGCATCTAAAGATTTCTTTTTGGATCTTCAAGAATTTTATTCCTCACCTGGGATCAAGAAAATCAAGAAAGGTCACATGATTCTATTTGAGATACCAAATATTCTCCAATTTGTTTTTGCATTAGGAGAAGGTTTTCACTACACCTGATGCTTCACCTGAGAGAGACATGTATTTGAGGGAGTGCCTTTATGTTGTGCCCTCTTGGCTTTTTGAAGCCCAAAAGGTCTTTTGCAACAAAATCATCACCATTGAGGACCTCAAGGAAGTCATTTTATCCATGGACAATGACAAGGCCCCTAGTTGTGATGGCTTTTCTTATGAACTTTATAAAGCTCTTTAGCATTGTGTGGGTTTTGACCTACACAAGGTTTATTTGGAAGCCCTGCATTTTCAATCTCTTGGTTGGCTTATTGACAAAGGAAATACCAAGTTCATACCTAAGGTAGGGGACCCTAAACATATGCAAATATAGACCCTTCACTCTTCTTAATGTATCTTACAAAATCATCTACAAAGCCCTGTCTTTGAAGATCTACCATTTTCTTCCTCAGATTTTTCACCTTGAATAGACTAGCTTCATTAAATATAGAATTATTCTAAATAATATTATTGTTGTTTGGGAAGGCATGGAGTGACAAAACACATTTTGAATAAGATTGATTTTGCCAAAATCTACACCCGCATATAATGACCTTTCATTCTCACTATGTTAGGGGCTTTGGGTTTTGGTCACCATTTTATCTAGTTTGTGAAAATCCTATTTGAGGACACTTTAGCCCACATCACTATAAATGGCCATTAGTCTTCAGTATTTGGGTTGTTTAGATCCATTTGCTATGGTTTCCCTTTGGCACCCTTCTTATATGTTTGTGTTGTTGAAGGCTTTGGGCATCTTTTGGAAAATGTTGTTTTGATAGGGAGGGTTAGGGGTTTTTCCCTACTTGAGTCACCTTCTCCACTTGTCAATGACCCTTTTGTGGATGACTCTTTTCTCACCCTCATTGAAAATAAGCACAATGTTTGAGAGGAACTTCGGTGCCTTGATACTTTATGTTTGGCTTCTGGGTCACTAATTCAATGGCACAAAACCCAGTGTATAAGAAATCCTTTCTCTTGGGTCCACTTTAGGTCCTTCACTCTATGCCAAAGTGGATTCGGCATGGTGAATTCTTTCAATTTTTGTGCATTCCTTTTTTCTATCTATGGCTTCCTCATGGACCTTTGGAATGTGGTCCTTAGAAAAATTGAGAAGAATTTGGCTTACTAGACTACTAAGCTTCTTTCATTGGTTTCTAAATTCTAGATTTTCTCCAAGATTATCATAGACACCCATGTGTATTACTCTTCTTGTTGGACTCCCTCGAAGGCTTCTTATAACAAACTTGAGAAGCTTCTCCAAGATTTTTTGTGGGTTTTCTTGTTGATCCTCGTCCTTTCATAGGGTTTCATGAGAGTTATATAATTTTGTTCTCCCTAATAATTTGGAGGACTTGGACTCCTCTCTACCCATAAATAAGATCTAGCACCATGTTCTAAATGGCTCATTTAGGCCATTTCTAGTCATGAGGCCTAGAAAGTTTTTCACATGCATTGTATTTATTCAAGATATTTGGCCTGTAGGCCTTCTTGGAAGGGAATTGGATTTCATACCTTTCTTATTATGAAAGATGCAATGCACATTCAAGGCACTTTTATTTCCAAAAGCTTTTGGCATGCTTGGGAAGTTGTCAAACCTTAGCTTTGGTGGGTTGGCTCTAGCTTCAAGTATGGTCTTTCTTTCAACCAACATAATATTTGATGGTCAACAAACTAGACATTTATGTGGTCAAACCATAGTGGAAGGATTGGTATTAGTTTCCTAATACCTCTTTTTGCAGTTACAAACCCAAGTGGGGTTATTATTTGCTTGTTCCTAATGTGTCTATGGTATCAACCTTGAATCTTCAGTGGCACTTGCAATCTTCTCAAGCTATCTAGCATCCTAGGTTGTAAAACCATATGGTCCACCATTATTGAGACTGTTGGCTTATTTAGCCTAGTGTATTCTTTGCCAAGCCTTACCACTGGGATCTTGCTTGTAGCACTTGAGTGTTCCAGATCCTTGTTGCCCTTTTTGTAGGCAATCAAAATTATTATCTTCAATGATCCAAATTATTATTTTCTATTTAGACAGCTTCTAGTTTCCATTGATTGTATTTCTGTTTCACAAAAATCAACAGATTACAAACCTCAGATCTATTATTCTTCTCTATTTTATCAAGATACAAATTAATTTAAATAACTGTTATATATTAATAAAACTAAGAGATTACAGAACTCCAACTCTTTTTTTTTTTCCTATTTATTATGATTTAATTACAATGTAAGCCAGCATAATTTTTAATCAAATACTTATATGATAAACTATTTAATTTAAGCGTTGATAAAAGTTCACATAATTTTTTTCACAAATAATATTACACATCTTCATTGAATGAATTAATAATATCTAACAGCACAAAAGTGAGCATTAAAAAATAACACTAAACTTGTCCCAATTGAAATCATAAATAGAATTAGGTGAGAGGGTTTCATCGTGGTATAGTAGGGGTTTTCGGTAGGTGATGTTTGGTTTCACGTTGAATGGTAGTTCAAATATGTGAATATTTTAAGGTTGAAGTTGATTGTTTTTGGAAAACAAAATCTTAAAAAATTGTGAAAAGAGCTGCAACATCAGAGAAAGCAAATGGAGAATAACATCACAAGGTTACAATGGCTTGAATATGCAAAGATGTTATATGAGCCTAGGCACGATAAGCACAAACCTTCGATAATCAAAGGCGTGACCAAACTTTTTACCATAGAAGATACTATTCAGGGCATAAAGAGAGTTTGCAAGGGAAAAAGTTCAAGACATTGATGGGCTGCAAGCTGGACATTTGAAATGGGGGCATTGATGCTCTTGCACCTCACATCAATCGTATTTTCAACAATGTCAATGAAGTGGGTTTTCCTCAAAATTGGACAACGAGTGTGTGATTCCCCTCCACAAAAATGGTGATATTAATAACCCATCAAACTACCACAATATTATGATATTGGATAAATCGTAAACTAAAACGTAAAATATATAAGGGAAGTTTGAAAAAAAAACCAAGTGTCCCCTTGGTAAGATATGTGTTTTAGTTTACGATTTACTAGACGTTGCCCACTATTATGGTCAACCCTCTCCTAGGGAAACTCTTTAGGAGCATGGTAGAATGCAAGATCAACAAATGGGTAGAAATAGAAGGTAAAAGGGCTAAGGGGCAAATTGGTTTTATACCAAAATATTCCACTATTGATCACGGGGTTACCCATAGATTTTGGGTCAAAAAATCATGGAATATTCAAGAAGATGAAGCATTTTGTTGTTTTATAGACTTTTAAAAAGTTTTTGACACAGTTATCATCATCATAGCCCAACTTAGGACTAGTTCTCATCATTTGAGGTGCGAAACATGTAGATGGTTGATACCTAAGGAAGAAGAAAGAATAAGACAAAACGATATGCATCTTTTACAACACGAGTGTGGTAGAGACAAATGGAAATTTTATTATCAAGTGCCCAGCATACAATGACATTCTACTACTTAGGAGGTCCCATAGACTGCTTTGGCCTTTATCAAATTTTTATTTTGTCACCGCCATGCACTAATTCTATTTCTTGTTGTAAAGAATATGAAAATTACAGCTATTCTATTTCTTGTTACAAAGAAAATGAAAATTACAGCGATTCTTAAATGCAGCGTCATGCTGCAAATGCCTCCACATGTAGAGTTCTTGACTGAGCATTTAGCATGATACTGTTTAGTTTCGATCAAACTTGTTAAAAGGTCTGAAATTGGCTGCTAAACTTGTTGCACCGTGACCCGCAGCGGAAGTTATTCGTCTACTATACCCTAACAAGAGGTTTGGAATTTGACAATCAGCTACCTTGAATTCCTCATGTGTAAACACTTTTGCTCACACTTGTATTTTGTTTTTCATTTTGCCCTAGTCCCTCCCTCTCGCTGACTGGTCCATCAAACGAATATCAGGTCTATTTGCTTTCGGCCTTCCGCTTCCTCCCCTCAATTCCATAGATCTCCGCTCTATGGCAATCGCTTCTACTTCAAGAGATGTCCAATCCATAGCAACAGCGCCCTCTTCGAGAGATCGCCACGCTATGGAGAATGCTTTTGCTGGAATCGCACCATCCCCTTTGTCCCATAAGACATCAACAAAGACCCACTATGATGTTTTCATTAATCATCGGGGTCCTGATGTTAAACGCAGTTTAGCGAGTACTATCTACCACACCCTTACTTCGTTAGGAGTGAGTGTCTTTCTTGACCAGAAAGAGCTTCAACTGGGCGATTTCATACCAACAGAGATTGAAAATAAAATGTATAGTGCTGACATTTATATAGCTATATTTTAAAAAAATTACGCCCAATCGCCCTGGTGTTTAGCGGAGTTATCTTTTATGCTGAAAACTGGAACCAAAATCATTCCCGTCTTCTATGATGTTCAGCCTTCTGATCTCCGGTGAGCGGTTAAAGGAAATGGGATATATGCGGAAGTCTCTTCTCAGCATGAAAAGAAAGGTAGATACAGGTTAGAAATGCTTGAACAGTGGAAAACGGCACTCTACAATGTTTCATATTGTAAGGGCTACGAACTCAATAATGATGAGTAAGTATCAAATTCCCAGTCCCCTCATTCATCTCGAACATTTCCTTTATTGTTTTACTCTTTATATATTATTATGGCTAGAAGTGAGTGATTTTTACTCCGGTTGGACAGTGATGAGGGGGTGTTGTTAAAGAGCATCGTGGATTGTGTACAGCGGGAGATGAATAAGAAGAAAGTGCCATTCAAAGTAGCAAAATATCCTGTTGGATTGGATGCGGCTGTGTCTCGCTTTGAAAAATTTATAATGGAATCTGGTGAAGGTAACCAGAGTGCGCATTTTGTTGGGATTGTGGGGATTGGGGGCGAGGGGAAGACAACCCTTTGCGAAGGAGTTGTACAACCAGAAATGCTTACTAATGGAGAAATCCAGCTTTCTTTCTGACGTACGGAATGCTCCAGATGATGAAGGGTTGTGTAATATGCAGAAAAAACTATTGGAGGACATAGTAGGTCCTAAGGATTTCAGATTTGACAATATAAGCCAAGGCAACACAGTTCTGGCTAGTCATGTAAAATCTGTCCGCACGCTCATCGTTCTGGATGGGGTTTATGGCGTGGAGCAACTGGATGCTCTCTTACCAGACAAAGAAAGTTTTGGACATGGTAGTTTGGTGATAGTCACAGCACGCGATTCGGGTGTCCTTCAATCTCGTGGCATTTCTTCCATTTTAAAAATAGAACCGTTGAGTCCAGAGTGTAACGGCTCTGTCATCCTGCGGAATGTCAGAGTTTGGTGAAGGCCCAATCCTTCACTCTGCCTGCATTCTGTAGATACCCTTACCGTTTCATTTCCCCTTCTTTGACTGCGATGCTGAATATAGATTATTCAGAGAATGTAAAAGATATATCATTCAGAGCTGCTGTAACTGTGAATGTATTGTGATAATAAAATCTGATATACCCTAGCTTGAAGAGTGGATGTAGTTCATTCTAAACAATCCACTATAATCTCTTTGTTTTTGTCTGTGTATTTTAATCTCTGATTTTTCATTCTGTTTTTAAACTTTAGTTTAGTCTGCAATTTACTTTCAACACAGAGCATGCCAAGCAGCTTTTCTGTTGGTATGCTTTTTCGCAATCAGGATCACCTCCAGAATTTGAAGATCTAGTTATAAGGTTTGTAGAGGCTTGCGATGAACTTCCTTTGTCGCTCGAGGTCTTTGGGGGGATGGTTCATGGCCGCTGCCAGGATTTTTGGGAGTCAAAATTAGGAAAAGTCTCAAGAACATTGCCAGAAGGAATATTAAAGGTGCTTAAAGTTAGCTACGATTCCTTAGACGAAGAAGACTAGCAGATGTTTCTAGATACGGCTTGCTTTTTCATTGGAGAAAACAAAAGTTTGGCCTTTGAAGTCTGGGATGGAGCAGGGTGGAATGGTCTGCAGGGTCTGGAGACCCTTCCGGACAAGTGCCTTGTTGAGCTTGACCAGCATGATCTCATAGGAATGCATCATCATCTTAGTGATCTGGGGAGAAAAATTGCCAATGAAAGCTCGCCTTACCGTATTTGGGTAGCAAAGCAGATTGACAATATAAGAAAACATTCTGAGGTGAGGCGTGCATTTTCTTTTATACATATTTATCACAGATTATCATTACAAGAGGACGCTTTTTTCCCTTCGTTTGGTTAGTTTTAGATGAATTTTGTTCTCTCTATCATGTTTTAATTCAGATCACAAAACAAATTCGGGGTATAATGGCTGCGAAAACTCAATTTGCTGGAATGTTCCCCACTTATTCCGACCAGTACCCGCCGCCTTTTGAGTAATGCATGGAGCTTGTGGAAAACTCAAACAGAGGGTATAAGCACCTTAGATCCTCGCTTCTATTGGCACTCCTCGTTGTTGCTCACGAGCACTTTACCTCAGAGTTTGCCGAGTTAATAATAGACCTTGTGTGGCTTCGCTGGTTTGACTTTAAGAGCAAATATCTTCCATCATGGATGTCACTGAGAAACTTGAGAGTTTTAGACATTTGTGGTTCTCTCAGCCTAGAAGAAGTGTGGAATGATGGTGCCTCTAACGTAAGCATGATCTCTCGCCTAATTTCCATTTTTGAAAAGTTTATTTTCAGGTTCCAATCATTTTTTCCGCTTAGTAAACCTGAATTGAAAATTTTCTACAGCCTCCTCTGCACCTGAGAGAGTTGACTATTGCTGCACATACCGGGAATACTTTCCAGACATTTCCAAGGTCAATATTGCGTCTCAAGTGTTGGAAAAAGATGGTCTTGATTTCTAGTTGTGGAGTCGAGTTTCGCTTTACATGTCTCCCAGAAGAGTTCTGTGAGCTCGAAAAGCTGGAACACCTGGAGTTGCACTATTGTACAATGCTTTCAGCATTACCCACCAGATTCGGGAACTTGAAAAAGCTGCGGCATTTAGATTTGTGCTCTTGCCATCGCTTGAGAAAGTTGCCAGTTTCTTTTAAAGAGCTAATAAACCTGAAATTTCTAGACATATCAGGGTGCAGGGAGCTAAGGGTCACATCAGACATTTTGGAGAACATGAGGAAGCTGGAGAAATTGCTCTTTACAGGATGCCGAAAATTGGAAAGGTTGCCTTGTCATATTACAGATCAGAAGTCCCTGAAAGAGCTCCATCTGGTAGGTACCGTCCTGAGGGAATTACCAAGTAGCTTAGACCAACTGAGCAAACTGGAAACACTAAAAATTGGGAGTCCGCTCTTAAGAAAGCTTCCAGATTCTCTTAATTATTTGACTAGTTTGACTCATCTTTGCATCAAAGAGTGCATCAATTTGCACTCTTTGCCCGATTTCATTGAGCCTTTTGTCGGGTCTAACATATGTCTAGCCAAGTTACAACATTTCTGTATAGAGTCCACAAATGTGAGCAGTTTACCATTTTTGTCACACTGTAAACTAAATAATCTTCAAACTTTGAGGATGAACGATTGCCCAATCAGTAAATTGTGCTTACCGGCAGGCTCCTTGGACAATCTCAAAGTCATAAATTTGACGAAGACGGCTGTGATGAGCATATCAATTTCTAAAGAGTGTTGTCCCAATCTTGTGTTGGTGTCCAAAATGACGCTTATGTTCTAATAGGCTGCCAGTATACTCTCAGATAGATTTTAGGGGTGGTTAGCTCCAAAATGTAAAGAGGTCTTAGGATAACTGGACCAACTCTAGGGACAAGACTGCCCTCTTCTGCTTCTGGCTCTGCAAAACCAAGGCAGGTGCACCTAACCTAGTATAAAATAGACTTCATAAACCAAGAACTAGGCTTGAATAACAGATAAATGGATAGCAAGAAACTACTGAATGTTAACCACACACTCATTGACTCTCCATTGCTATGGGGCAGAATCACATACAACCCAATGCTGAAAACTTAAGGAATGGTTCTTAATTTATGTTTTTGAATCATAACAACCAATCACGACATGTCAACAAAGAAGTACTTATCTAGGCCAGTGCCTCATCCATTGGGCAAGGTTTCTTAGACAGACTACACACATACACTAGAATATCTGAGATTCAAAGCCATAAACACATTTACCATCTCCTTTACTACTTACAGAGTATCCTTACATAGACAAAAGATAAATCTATGTCCCATCTAGAGCATCATTTCATCTAATCTTGGATTAGAACTCAAGAATGAGGGCACATACATAAATTGGTTATGCAATGAACTGGAAAGCTCAAAATTTATCTAAGTTGACACAAAGGAGAGACAAGAATCAGGTGCCTGCATTAAGTGTGAAGAATCCTCAAGTGCATACAATCCATCCAAGGGAACTTTGCTTGCAAACTCAACTTAGACCTGTAACTTTCTTTCAAATTGCCAAAAAATCAAGACAGGACATTACAATTCAGATTGGCAGAAGACTCACAACAGAAAAGTTTGAAAATCTAACTCCCAATAACCTCAAATGACCACAGAAATCCCTTTCTACCAGGGTTACAATGCAAGCATACGATCATTTCAAATTCAAAATTTCAAAATCACCTAACCCCACCGAGGAATAAACACGGACATGACAGGGGTCAAGCCACAACAATTGACAATCCATTCTACCCACTCCAGCCGCTCAAAAATTGAATTTTGGTACCTCTTGTCACAAAAAACACTCAGCAAGCTCAAACGGTCACATGCACTTCACGGGCTTTAAGTTTCTTAACCGTTTGCCCTCAGTCATGCAATTGCGCAGTCACAAATCTCACCGCCACAGGAATCCGGGCTCTAATTTTATGCTTGGTCGCATGATCGCATAGCCCGAAAATGGGCTATGCGAACATGTGACACGCCATTTCCCCTTACCTTCTTCATAACCGCCGACGCCAGACCGTAGCCACAAAAAGTTTTGTCGCATGTTCGCAAGTCAGAAAGCTAGCTCATGCGAACATGCGACAAGCCGCAAACATGCAACCTGCTGACTGTCATGTCACCACCGAGATGCCCCACCTGGGCCTGCGTTCAAACCTCAACATCTCGCCAGCACGGACCAACCGAAGATCGCCACGACCTCACCTACCAACGGGACCACCAAACAACCGCAGACAGGTCCCAGCACACGTTGCGCCTTGTCGCATGATCACATAGCCCGGAAATGGGCTATGCGAACATGCGACAACCCGCCAACCTCAGCCACCGTAACCACCACCGCAACCGCCACCGCAAGGGGTTTGTCGCATGATCACAAGTCATGGAAATGGCCCTTGCGATCATGCAACAAGGCCATGGGACCGCCACATCACCCAATTCTCTACATCTCCTGGGCCCACCGATGAAACACCACTACACTGCCATGGACACGTGTCAACTGGTCGCATGATCGCATAGCCAAAAACTAGGCTATGCAATCATGTGACAGCCAACCCAAAGCCACCACATCACCGCCTCCGGGACCACGGAACAGCAACCACCAACTGCGAAGAGCCAGGACCCATGCAGACAAATGGCAAGCGGTCGCATGATTGCCTGTCAGAAAAGTCTGACATGCGGCCATCTGACAGCCAATAAGAACGTGCCATCTGTCACACCATTGACACCGGGCCCACTTCACCGAAAAGACACCTGGAACAAACAAAATCAACGGCAAGCACATGATCGCATGGGGAAAGAATATTCCATGCGATCACACGCCGACCGTTGATCTCCTCCCTCTACCGCTTTGAAGAAACTAGCCCCACATCATCGCACTTGCGCAGTTAAGACAAATGAACAAGGAGAGTCGGCAGAAAAGAAGACATGCAAGGTCAAAAACACATAGGGTTTTTGGTGAAAGATCGAAAACACAAAATTTTCAACATGACACAAAGGTAAACAAAGAAGTCGAAAACATCGAGGGTTTTCATGCAGGCCAAAAGGGTCGAAAACATCATGGATTTTCGAAAACACTGTGGGTTTTCGACACTATGGCAAATTTTGAAAACATTGCCTGCAGAGCTTGAAACTCGAATAACTTTCTGGGTTTTGCGAATTAGGAGATGCAACCTGGGCTGGAGCAGGGTGACACATGAAACACACAAGGCAAGACACGCACACCATGAATCATTAAGGATTCTCATTGCAAATCAAGACTGAGATCGCAGGCATGACAGGATAGCAAAACAAAGACTGCAGAGACTAGGCCATTTTCATTGGATTTTTGCATGACAAGAAAATGGACCAATAGTGGCTCTGTCTGGGGACAATGGGTAACTTGTGCCCATGCGAGAATTCAAGATTTTTGGGAGAGCAGACCACTAACAGGACAAAAATAGGGAACTCAAAAAATGCAGGGAACAGGAAGGAAAAGCACACAAAAGGAAAGGGAAAGACTACACAAAGATTTACAGTATTTACAACTAGGCTCAAGGCCCCAAAAACATGATCAATACTTGCCTCTGTCAAACAAAAAAATTTCATCTCCACACATCAGAGACAAACTAAAAATTCTGCTTCCACGTAATAGAACACAATTATAACCACCTTTCAAAAACTTAAAACAAAGATTGCTGGCACATTCCTCATGAGGGCTGGAAAGGTAATCATACCAATTCTGAAAATGTTGTGGCACATGCATGTTGCAGTCAAAAAGGAAAATGCTGAAGGAGCCATAAGATGAACTATCCTCAATCTTGTCAACAAACCCAAGAATTGTACTGTCCACATGGAAAGAAAAACATTCCAGCTCTATCAAACTGTCAGTGCAATTGCAATTGGATCCACTCATACCAGAAATTTGCACCTCCAAGGAGAAGATATACTGATCTTCATGCAAACACTGAGGGGACTCATCACATGGGACATCGTCATTAAACATAGGAGCAACCTGCATTTTGTCAACAACTGACAAAACCAAAAATTGTTGATAGGTGGGAAGAGAAACATCAACCTGTCCATGAGATGGTGAAGCTTGAGTAGCTGAAAGGCCATCCTTCCATGGCTTAGCAAAAGATTCAAAATCAGAAGAAGATTTAGAATCCACACAATTCTTCCAATCTGTACTCAAAATAATATCAAGGACCACCGAGTCACTTGAAACTGGGAAAACACTGGCAACCTCATCATCCGACACATCATATATAATAGGGTTGCTACCTGGTGGTGCTGGGGTAAGAAGGGGAGAAGAGGCACACATGTCAAAGTCAAATCCCATTGACTCATGCTCCATATCAAAATCAATGTGTGCTGGATGTAAGAACTCAAAGCCACCTCCCCCTGAATATCTGAGATACTCACAAGACAAGAGGTCTAAAATTTGTTCACTGTGAAGTGAACAGTTGTCCTCAAGAACATCATCTTCTGCCATACAATCATCAGCAGTACCTTCATCAATCCAATCCTCTTCTTCATCTAACTAATTGCATAAACTTTCTGCCCCATATTGAGAAAAGACATCACTTTCATGACTGCAAGAAAGAGTGTCAACACCTGACACATCTCCTTCATAAATTTCATCATTCTCAATATCAGCACTAATGAGCAAAGCCCCAAGTGCATCCTCAAATTCAAGATTAGCATCACCAAGTACCCAATCCTTGATACATCCATAATTCTCCTCCCACAAGGCATTTGACCAACTGGTTGACTCAGGAAAACAAAGCTCCAGGAATAAACCAATGAAATCAGATTCAAGAAACTCAACATCCTCAAGAAGCTCATCATATACTTCACAAAATCTATCATAGAACAAGGATATGGATAAATCCTTTCTACTTCCCACTTTTAATCTTACTAATCTCATGCAATCCCTAAGGATGCCCTCCTCAAGGAAAGCCAGCTCCTTATTCAACTTATCCATTAAACTTACTGCAATACTTCCACATAATTTTGCCAAACTGCAACTGAAAACTTGAAGTATGCTAACCTCTGCTTACACCTTATCCTTCTTTTAGTGCTTGACCACTTTATAAGGAACATTTAAAACTTGAAAAATACCTGAGAAAATCTTGTAGCATAAGACCTTTGGCTGGAAGGCAGGGAAGATCTTGGGCTCACCTTGAAACTCCATCAAATAACTTTGTCATGCAGAGCCGCCACCTCCTTGAGAGGAAAATGTTTCACTGTTTCTTCTTCCAACCAACACAAAACTACACCAGGTATACACACTATTTATCAGGAGGAACACTAATCAAATAGAGAAAATTAGAGCCGCCACTCACAACTAGGTGAGAAGATATCAGCAAATGCTTGTTTTTATATTTGACTCTTTCCAATGGCTCCCCAGCAAAGTCGCCATCTCGTTGGTGACTCGGGTGGGCAAATCAATCTGGTCAATAAAATACTGCACAATTTTGAAACCACCAGAGATTCTAACAGATACACTTCTTTCTCATTGTTCTTCCCAGTAGAGTCGCCATCTTGTTGGTGTCCAAAATGACGCTTATGCTCTAATAGGCTGCCAGTATACCCTCAGATAGATTTTAGGGGTGGTTACCTCAAAAATGTAAAGAGGTCTTAGGATAACTGGACCAACTCTAGGGACAAGACTGCCCTCTTCTACATCTGGCTCTGCAAAACCAAGGTGGGTGCACCTAACCTAGTATAAAATAGACTTCATACACCAAGAACTAGGCTTGAATAACAGATAAATGGATAGCAAGAAAGTACTGAATGTTAACCACACACTCATTGACTCTCCATTGCTATGGGGCAGAATCACATACAACCCAATGTTGAAAACTTAAGGAATGGTTCTTAATTTATGTTTTTGAATCATAACAACCAATCAGGACATGTCAACAAAGAAGTACTTATCTAGGCCAGTGCCTCATCCATTGGGCAAGGTTTCTTAGACAGACTACACACACACACCAAAATATCTGAGATTCAAAGCCATAAACACATTTACCATCTCCTTTACTACTTACAGAGTATCCTTACATAGACAAAAGATACATCTATATCCCATCTAGAGCATCATTTCATCTAATCCTGGATTAGAACTCAAGAATGAGGGCACATACATAAATTGGTTATGCAATGAACTGGAAAGCTCAAAATTTATCTAAGTTGACACAAAGGAGAGACAAGAATCAGGTGCCTGCATTAAGTGTGAAGAATCCTCAAGTGCATACAATCCATCCAAGGGAACCTTGCTTGCAAACTCAGCTTAGACCTGTAACTTTCTTTCAAATTGCCAAAAAATCAAGACATGACATTACAATTCAGACTGGCAGAAGACTCACAACAGAAAAGTTTGAAAATCTAACTCCTAATAACCTCAAATGACCACAGAAATCCCTTTATACCAGGGTTACAATGCAAGCATACGATCATTTCAAATTCAAAATTTTAAAATCACCTAACCCCACTGAGGAATAAACACAGACATGACAGGGGTCAAGCCACAACAATTGACAATCCATTTTGCCCACTCCAGCCACTCAAAAATTGAATTTTGGAACCTCCTGCCACAAAAAACACTCAGCAAGCTCAAACGGTCACATGCACTTCACGGGCTTTAAGTTTCTTAACTGTTTGCCCTCAATCGCGCAATTGTGCAGTCACAACTCTCACTGCCACAGAAATCTGGGCTCCAATTTTATGCTTGGTCGCATGATCGCATAGCCCAGAAATGGGCTATGCGAACATGCGACACGCCATTTCCCCTTATCTTCTTCATAACCACCGACACCCAATCATGGCCACAAAAGGTTTTGTCGCATGTTCGCAAGCCGAAAAGTTGGCTCATGTGAACATGCGACAAGCCGCAAACATGCAACTTGTTGACTGTCATGTCACCGTCGAGATGCCCCCACCTAGGCCCCCATTCAAACGTCAACATCCCACCAGCACGGACCAACCGAAGATCGCCATGACCTCACCTACCAACAGGATGACCAAACAATCGCAGACGGGTCCCAGCACATGTGGCACCCTGTCGTATGATCGCATAGCCCAAAAATGGGCTATGTGAACATGCGACAACCCGCCAACCTCAGCCACCATAACCGCCACCACAACTGTCACCGCAAGGGGTTTGTCACATGATCGAAAGCCGTGGAAATGGCCCTTGCAATCATGCGACAAGGCCATGGGACCACCACATCACCCACTTCTCTGCATCTCCTGGGCCCACCGATGAAATGCCACCACACTGCCATGGACACGTGTCAACCAGTCGCATGATCGCATAGCCAAAAATTAGACTATGCGATCATGCAAGAGCCAACCCAAAGTTGCCACATCACCACCTCTAGGACCACAGAATAGCAACCACCACCTGTGAAGAGTCGGGACCCATGTGGATAGATGACAAGCGGTCACATGATCGCATGTCAGAAAAGTCTGACATGCGGCCATGCGACAGCCAATAAGAACGTGCCATCTGTCACCCCACTGACACCGAGCCCACTTCACCAAAGAGACACCTGGAACAAACAAAATCAATGGCAGGCACATGATCGCATGGGGAAAGAATATTCCATGCGATCACACGCCGACTGTTGATCTCCTCCCTCTACCGCTTTGAAGAAACTGGCCCCACATCATCGCACTTGTGCAGTTAAGACAAATGAACAAGGAGAGCCGGTAGAAAAGAAGACATGCAAGGTCGAAAACACACAGGGTTTTCGGTGAAAGATCAAAAACACAAAATTTTCAACATGACACAAAGGTAAACAAGGAAGCCAAAAACATCGAGGGTTTTCATGCATGCCAAAAGGGTTGAAAACATCATGGATTTTCGAAAACACTGTGGGTTTTCGACACTATGGCAAATTTTGAAAACATTTCCTGCAGAGCTTGAAACTCGAATAACTTTCTGGGTTTTGTGAATTAGGAGATGCGACCTGGGCTGGAGCAGGGTGACACATGAAACACATAGGGCAAGACACGCACACCATGAATCATTAAGGATTCTCATCGCAAATCAAGACTGAGATCGCAGGCACGGCAGGACAGCAAAACAAAGACTGCAGAGACTAGGCCATTTTCATTGGATTTTTGCATGACAAGAAAATGAACCAACACCTTGAAACACTTCAACTAAGGGGAAATGATGGTTTAGAGGAGATAGAAGAACTACCAGCAAGTGTGAAGCTAATAGAACTGGCCGATTGCAAAAAGCTACGGGAAACAAGATGTCTTCCTGCTCTCAACAAGTTAAAACTCTCTGGGTGTCCCAATTTTTGGGCTCCCCGTGAATTGTAGGTGCCCCATGGACAATGTGCCCTCATTTTACTATTTTCCATTTTGGTGTCCTTCAATGTAATGCGACAGATTAAGCTCTTTTGAAAATTTCAAAGAGGTTCTCTAGCTATGCAAACTTTTCAAGTGTTTCAGTAGACTTTATTCAAAATAATCACTACTAAACACATTATGAATTCTACCAAATTAATTATTATTTTTGTAAAATTGAATACAGAAGGCTGGATGGACACCAGTGTTTATCCAATTTTGTTTTCTTACAGTAGGTCTGGTTCAGTTGAATAAATTTTAGATATGTTTTCTTACAGTAGGTCTGGTTCACCTTCAGCGATGAGCTTGCAGTTTTCATGCAAATGGTCCTTGACGTAATGTTTAGTCTTTCTTGGTAGATCCTTAGTTTAGAATAGTTATGAATAAATCAGTTTAGTTGAACAACCAGCTCAAGTGAGTGTGTAATAAAAACTTTGTTATTAGTTGAGTTACCTATGTTCATATTTAGCTATCGTAGATTCTGCCTTGATCATGCCATGAATTAAGCATGACAGTGCATAGTTAGCCTTTTCGATTCATGCCTTGTTCTATTGTTATGTAAGCTGGAATAACATCTATAGTACATCATTTCAAAGTTGCAACACAAAAAATAGAGTACTCTGCCTCTGAGTTCAAGTTTTGGTATTTTCTTTATAATATTTTTTAATGTCTATTGTTATTTGATGAGAGTTCCAAAGGTTTTGGTTTTTTTTGGTTCTTCTTGTTGTATGTTTCTACAATTATGATTATTTGAACTCAATCAACGGGTTAACAATAAGGGTTATTTTCATAATCTACCAAAGTTTATCATTGTCAAAGTTTAACAACTTGTCCATGTAATGCCCCGTCAAGGAAACTAGCAGAAATTAACCTAAAACATGTTACTAAGTTTATCGAATAAATATTTTTTTTAAGAGTTTACAATCAATAATGAATAACAATGAGGAAGCAATATGACATATGGCATAATACAAACCTTCAGCTTCGGCCCCTTATAGATCAAAAAAAAAATGACATAAGACAATACATACTCATAAATGTAACTCATTTACAGATTACAAGTCTCAAGGCTTCCAGGACGTAGAATTGCGTATAAGTTAACTAATCTACTAAATACAATCCAACACATAATCACTTGATATATCTTAGGTTCATTTTAAAACCCAAAATGAAGTATTTCTAATCAATTACTTAATCATAATGAAAAGAACACAATTCATAAAGTACACTAACATATTTATTTCAACTGAATAGTAAGATACATTCATTACATCAATGCAATCAAAGATACAATCTATAGAGTACAACTGATACATCATGGCATACATAATAATACAACTTCCACTACACATGTGGCAGGGCACTAGTAAATTTTACCCTATTTTTCGATGAGAATTAGTCAAATTTTCTACACTAATTGGTCAAACAGATGACTAAAACTGTGGTCGATATTTTTTCATTGATTATTCTACAGAGAAAATCATCGTCAAAATTTTGACCCTACAAGTGGTCGAATTATCGACTGAATCAATCCCTTGGAACTGGAAGAATAAGACAAACTTTGGTTAGCATGGTCGTCGAAATTGAGACCAACGTTGCACCAAACTTCATCAAAATTGACATCGAATGCATAGCATTCTCATCGATTCTACTGGTGTAAAGGTCAAAATTGAGACCATCTGTTAGTCGAAATGTCCACCAAAGTTCATCGAAGGGGCCGTCGAATACATAGCATTCGCGTCAAACATTGTAATATGGAAAGGTCAAAAAATCGACCAATACTAACTTTTGGTTAAAAAAAAATGTGACCAGAAATGTGACATTTAGAAGATGGCATTATTGACGATTTGAATTGGCAGGTTTGGGAGAAAGGCCTTGAAGACTAGGAATCCTGGGCACATGATGGGGAGCTTGACTTAGATGCATTTGCTCAAAAGAAGGTCCCATGGAAGAGGAGGAACCACCTCTTGAGATGTCGATGCCATTATTACCTTTCCAAAAGGAGTGGCTAGCTTGGAGTCTAAAGTAAGAATAATATGAATTTAAAGGTGGCATGCTTGCAGATGAAATGGGAATACGAAAAACAATTCAGGCAATATCCCTTTTTCTATGTAATTGTGACCTGGGACTGAAGGCACCTCTTACTACGAACTCATCTAAGGTGTCAAACATTGAAGTGGGGTCCAGTAGCAAATCTAAGGTTCTACCTCAGATTAAAACCACACTTTTTGTTTGTCCAATGGTAGCAATTATCCAATGGAGAAATGAGATTGCAAGGTTCACAAGTGAAGGAAGCACTAAAGTTCTAGTTTATCATGGTGCTAATAGATGTAAAGATATTACAAATTTTTTTGATTATGATATTGTTTTGACAACATATAACATTATTGAGTCAAAGCATAGAAAAAAAATGATGCCTGGAAAGGAGAGGTGTCAATGGTGTTGTAGATTGTTTTATCTAGAATGATTGGGCATACACCAGTGTTACTTTTGTGGGCCTTTTGCTATGAAATCTGAAAAGCAATCCAAAAAAGTTTAAAACCTATCTCCACAAGCAACTATCAAATTTGCAGACTGCACTAAAACTATTAGTATTGGGTATGCAAAACAACTCTAAGATCATATAGAGAAAAAATTGCCCTAAAGAGTTCAAGAAGATTAACATATGTAAAAGATGATATCATTATTACCTATTGGTAGCCAACCATAGCAGAAAAAAAGTAAATAATGTCAAAATCTAAGCACTGGTCAGATTTAAGGAGCCAATGTGCACTGTGTTCTTTCATTTATGTCCTGCTTGGGATTTGATAAGGATATTGAGCTAATTCAGTTTATTTGTATGATAATCATGAACTTAAAGGTTCTGGTATTCATATAATATGTTTACAATCCACATAGACATATATAAATGTTCAGTTGGCATACATTATAAATGAAAAATTATTCTAGCAAAGTCTAGACATTGAAGGATAGCATGCCTCATGTCTAAGAAAAAGTAAGTAGACCATTGAAGTCAAAAAACTGCACTAACAAATAAAATTTGAAAAAATAATGTCAGGAAAATGTATGGGTTAATTAAAATACCTTAAATCTACTGTAGTGCCTACATTTAAAACAACATATGGTTTTAGTGCCTGCACTGAAGCATAAGTCACCAGAGCTGCACTTACTATTCCAACACTATCAACACCTGCACCATGGAATAGAAAGATGATAGGTTAAAGATAGATTTTTAAAAAGTCTAAAAACGTGAACAAAACTAGAATTAAATTATAAAAGCATTACAAATGACTAGACATTTTTTTGTGAGAAGCATAATATTAGCACATGGTAATAAATTAGTGAAATGATTATTATCCTAGGAAAAACCCTCCTCATCAAGGGAAACAACCCAGCCCACCAAAGATAGTTCCTTTATTGAATAATAATAATAGGAATCTGAACGTTACAATGCTCACAAACTAAAATACTAAAGAATTCTCCTCTGAGTACAATCCATACAAAGCATACTCTTCACAATAATAATGAATCTACAGTCCATGTTATACAATATACAAAACTTCCTTTTAATAATCAAGACTCATACACCACAATCTCTTGATCACAGATCATATATCGAAATACATACTGTAGAAAAAATAATACACTTATTATAGCATCAGACTTATTTTCCAAACATGAGAATAACACACTTCATACACAAAGATGCTCGACTCTTCTCAGAGACATATGCTTACGATACTTGACAACAAAAACTATATTATGCATCCAAACAAATGAATAGACTTCTCCTTGATGAATACCAAAAGTCATCGTCGTTACCCATCATGAATCGACAATAGTTACAATGAATAGTCACTTTGGATTCTCCAGCGACTTGTTTTTGTGAGCTGAAAATGGAAGCTCATAATATCTCATGGAAAATCCACCTCAACTAAAATGCTTAACAACACTTGATTATTGTCTTCATAAACATGAACGGTTTCCCCATAGACACCAAGCAATGACGGTTACCAAAGACACCTAGCAATGGTAGAATATGAACCGACATCATTAATTAGAGAAACAAAAAACTCATAAATGAATCGATGATAAACATAACTGATGCATGAGCTTTCAATACCGGCAATGAAATTATGTATGCAAGAGGATACCAAACGGTAATATGCCAGATAAACATAAAGCCAAGCAGTCACTGTGCCATAATAAGGCCTCTAACACACGATGTCGAATATGTGATACACAACATAGAAAACTCGACGTCAAACATAAGAAGAGTCCATAAATCTCTCTCACAGCTACCAATACATTAACAGGGGGCTCACCTCCCAAAGTAATGAAAACCTTGCATCAATGAGGCATTTAGGTTGGATCATGATCAGTTGTGCACTAAGATTATTTAAATAACCTTGCTGCCCACCCAGATTCATTATCCTTACCACACTAAACCCATTGATTTGTGATCATTTTGATCTTGAAATAGGTGTAGGGTTAATCCCTCATCTACACTTGGGTCTGCATTTGAGGTTCATCAAGCTTACCTCTCTCATTCGCCTGTTCAAATTTCTTGTGCAAGTTGGAATGCAATTAAGAAATATGCACCCAAATAAATGTACCTGAAAGAGGACATTACTAGGCTCCACTCCTTAAAAATGGATGCACATCGAGAAATTGGATTGCCACAACTCCACCAAGTCCGTTCCCAACATTCTCCAACTGCTTCACATACATACTAGGAACTTTTTAAAAAACTATCTAGATTTTAGATATCTGACTTGGTTGACTATAGTGAACAATAGATACCACACCATGGCGCATGACTACCTAGCATGCACACTAATAATTATCACCCTAGCCAATTATCCTCGAACTGCAAACAATGGTTATATCCCATTCCTTTTGAAATCAACAGAGAAAGAAGAAACTTTTTTTAGCAGACTCAGTTATTTGACACACCCTGAGCCTACTAGTTAGTTGTCCACTAGATGATGCCCTGAAAGTTCTAGCTAGGTTTCCCTCCCATTTCCCCATCTGGTTGTACAAATTACTAATTCCTATTTTTTGATGAATACTAATACAATTTTTATTTTACCATAGAGAAAATCAAAGAGAGTCTAATAGGGACAAATGAACCTCCAAAACCTATGAAATGAACTAGGCAGTAAGAATTTTGTTGCTTCCCTTCCAATTTCAACAAATATGGAACATATTTTTATCCCTCGCCACTTAATTATATAAAAATGATCTTATTTTCATCAATATTCATTGCAATAGCAGGCATATATTTTATACCTGATTTTCTAAACCATGGAGAGGCCCCACTAAGCCATTCATACTAGCTGCAAATGCAAGATATGGATCTGCTAGTGGACTCCCAACCTAGAAACCAATTCATCAAGAAGAATGTCAATAATAAATAGATACAAATAAGACATAAACATTAATCAGTAATGCACAAATAATGTTTGAAGGAATATCACTTCACTATCACCAACACACTACATATGAAATGATATCCCCTTATTTTTGCAAGGAACCTGCTTTCACAAATTGTACCTTCTTATCTTGATGCATTGTTCTTACTATAAAATAAGTTGCCAAAACAACTATTATAGACCTACAAGTTATGACCTTGATCCTTGAAACTTACCCATTAGTCAACATTCCAACTTGAGTTCTAGGAGATCATATTGGACTCAATTATTCTTATAATTGTTTTGAAACTTTATTTGGCTTACCTATTAGTCAATATCCAAGTGTAATGAGCTCTAATTCTTGGGGAAAGCCTCACCTTGATCATTAGACTTACCTCTATGTTACAAAACTACCCTCAATTGCAATATTGCAGGCCATTTCTAGATCACTCTTGTAGTTGAAGTTGTTGAAAGTATGTGAATTGGAGACTATTGACCACATTTTCACTCTTAGTGCTATTATCGAAAGGGCTAATTATTGGTCTTCTAAAGTCTTTTGTTATCATTGGCCCCATCCTACAACAGCTATATATTGCTCCATGAATATGGAGCATTGGTATTTTTGACACTCTGATTATGACCATTATTAGACTCCATGAGACAGTTGTTGGACAATTTAGGAGTCCTAATGGCCTATCAGACATTTCCCAAAGAACTATTGAACTTAAGCAAGGCTGATTACATGCAAAATGAAAAAGACTAAGATCACAAAGTTCAAGTAAGGGCTAAAAGAGGTGAAAATACACAATGTAAACATGACAAATCCTACTCACTAAATATTCCTATAGAGGAGAGAAAAAAGAGAAATGAAGATTTAAGGCTTCACAAGACTATAAGCATAATAAGGGCTACAAAAGAATGCAATCATGTCAAGTACGAAGGTACCTCATAAGAGACATTTCTCTAAAGAAATTTAGCATTATCAAAGGAAAATCCTAAAGGAAATTGTAGCAGAGAAAACTCTCATAAAAAATCATACTTTGCTAGAAATAGCCTCCAAATTGGGGGGAAACAACATTCACATTTCCACCAAGGTCTTGTGAGTGGATGTTAGAATTGTGGGAAAGATCATTATGCTAGAAATTGCCCTGAGCCAAAAAACATCAATCTCCTCAAAAAAGTTCTATGCTATTAAAGATAACCAATGTTGTGATATACAAACATCGTTGTTTGATATTCAAGGTAAGTTCAATGGAAAAAATTGTTTCTTTTTAAGTTCATTTGGGAGGAACCCGATGTTATTAATTTTTTAATAGAATTCCACAAGGTATTCAACCATCTGAACAACTAAGCTGTTGACCATGTCTAGATCATTGAAGGCTAATCAAAAAGCATAAAAATTGTTTTATTACTTCCATGAGCTCTCCTTGCTCAATGGCCCTCAATACAAAACAATTTAAGTCCCTTATTTAGTGGCATTTGTTGTCCAAATGATAATAGACACTAGAATATGGTGATAACATATCAGCCTTTGAAAATCTACCTTGGCTATGAGTTGAGAATTCCCTGCTCTTTGCCATTTAAAAAGAACATGGATTGAGATTAATGAAGATAACATAAACTTCCTTCTATGTGTCTTAGATATGAGCAACCTTAGCAAAAATCAAATGTTCTATAGTAGAATGTCCATCAAAAAGGATCTGACACTTGCAAACATGGATATTTTGGTATGTTAATCTTACTACTCATGAAAGCCTAAAGCTAATCTTACTAGGATTTTGCTTTGATATCTAAAGTTGATTGCAGAAAAATGTAGGCACTTAAGAGAAAGGTCATTGAAGGTAGTGAAAAGTTGGCATTTGAGTGTCAAGAAGAAGGTGGAATGGTCTATGCAAAGGCTAGTAGAAGGAGGAAAGTTGGTGGATGAGAAAGACAAGGAATCAAGCAATGAAAATGTTCTTGATGTTGATTCAGAGATGTAAGATGCTACTGAAGATAGAAAAGATGCAAGTCTTGAAGGGCTTGAGAGTGATGAGTCACTTGTGGTAGGCACTATGTTGTTTCCTTTGGAGGAAGATAAGGGTAGTATGAAAGTTACTCCTATGACATCACATAGTGAGGGTAATGATGTGGCCATGGAGGTTGATGATTGTGAGGTATGCCATGAGGAATGACATGAGAGTAAGGATCAGTTGGTGAGGGTTGAGTTGGTCTCAAGGGAAGAGACTAAGGATGAGTTAGCTAGGATGATGGGCCATGAAATGGCTCAAGAGATTGTTTACTCTCAAGCATGGAGGCATGGTATGTTGATGGTGTTAAGGAAGAGGAGTGTCTTTGGAAACTAGATTTATTGAAGTTTTAGATGTATGCAAAGTAGAGGTTCAAAACAGGAATAGGAAGTTGTTGATGGCCAACAAAGAGAAGCAGGTGTTCATGTTGCAAAGAGAAGTCAAGCCAAAAGTCAAGATCAAGGAGTGGGGGTTTGAACATGATGGAAAGAATCACACTACCACAATTTAACCATCACACAATGACATTAGCAATTAAGAGGGAACATAGATTAGACCATGACATGCATACAAGGATACAGACAAATGATTTTGAGATATAGACCTATGCAATCCAATCTCCCAAGGAATAGACAGCACCAGTTATCACCATCTATGCCAAAACATGATTTGTCTTCAAGGCCTCTTCATATGCAGTCCAATTATGCACAGGAGCATATTTGACAATCTCATAGAGGGTCCATCCTTGAAAACAAAAGCACCATTTTAGTTTGAATATTGAATATATACAAATATAATGATGAAAGAAAAGAAGACAATCATACGCTCTATGATTTTGAGGTATAGAATAGCAAATATAAGCTGAAAAGCCAATAAAAAACATAAGAGACAAATCACACTTCAAGAAAGTACAAAAAGAAAAGCAAGATAAGTTCTTATCAGGCAACTGAAAAGCTTTTAGTATTTTAGATAAGACATCACAAGTATTTATTTGTATCATGAAGCCTTGTTATAGAAATTTGTTTTTATTAATCCTCAGAATTAGTTAACGAATCTTCTTCTTTCTTTCTAAATTCATGGATGATTATATTTTTTTGCAATAAATAGCATACGTAATAGATAAACATAAAATCAGCAACAAATATCTACCTCTAAATACAACTCCAAATGAATGAATAAAAGAAGAAAATGATAATGTTGATTGGGTATCCAGTAAATTAAACAATTTAATCATGCAAATAGATGTGGATAGTGCACATCACAGTGATGAGGAAACAATGCTAGTAGGGCAGTCACATACAAAGAGACCAGCTTAAGAGGGAACATAGATCAGACCATGACATGCATACAAGGATAATAAATAATTATAGTATGTTTTGTTAGGCCATTTTCCAGTCAATGCCAAAATCCAACGAAAATGGCCTTTTCTCTGCAGTCTTTGTTTTGCTGTCCTGCCATGCCTGCAATCATAGTTTTGACTTGCGATGAAAATCCTTAGTGTTTCATGGTTTGAGCTCATGCCCTGTGTTCTTCATGTTGTCACCTTGCTCTAGCCCAAATTGCACATGCTGATGTGCAAAACCCAGAAAGATTTTCAAATTCTAAGGTCTGCGGGAAACAAACTTTAAAATCTGCCACAGTGTCAAAAACCCACAATGTTTTTGAAAACCCGTGATGTTTTCGGCTTCCCTGCTACCTTTCAGTCTGTCAATAATCCTATGTATTTTCGGTCTATGTGAAAACCCTCATTTTTTTTGACCTGTGCCTCCGGCTTTTGTGCGCTTGTCTTTTGGTGTCGAAAACTTTGTGTGTTTTCGATCCTTTGCTATTGTGAAAACTTAGGATGTTTTCGACCCCGCACTTCTGCCCTATTTGTTGGCATTTTCTAACTGTGCAAGTTTGATTGGATGGTGGGCCCAGGTCTTCAAAGGCTCTTCCTGATAGGTTTTCGCATGGCCGCATGTCATACTTTTCTGACATGCGATCATGCGACCGCTTGCCACCTGTCCGTGTGGGTCCTAGTTCTGTTCAACTGCCTGGCGGTTTAAATTGCCTTAGTGCGCAAGTGCAATCAATGATGGGACCTAGTTTCCAGATGAATCAGAGAGTCTTAACATGTCAGAGCATCAACGGTTGTCGTTAAAGCATGAGGGTTTTGTTAGGGCTATGCGAAGTTGCACCAGCCGTCCGATCTTCTTTTGTTCGGTGCTCTGTTTGGTGGTCCCATTGGTAGGTGAGGTTTCTTCCAGCTGGTCTGAGGCAGTGATGTGGCAGCCGGGGGTTGGTTGTCGCATGGCTGCATGTCAAAATTTTTTGACATGCGATCATGCGACCACTTGCCACGTGTCCCTGGGGCCCGGTAGCAAGTGGTGATGAGGCTTGTCAAGTGGGCCCATTGGCTTTTGTTGCGGAGGTGCGCATTTTGTGCGGTGGGTCCAAGATGTTACGTTGGGCTAGTGTTCTCTTTTCATTGGCCAGCGGGTGGTGATGTGGTGGTCTTATGGCCTTGTTGCATGATCACAAGGGCCATTTCCACAGCTTGCAATCATGTGACAAACCCCTTGCTTTTGACTCCTTGCGGTGGTGGTTATGGTGGCGGTTAATGTTCGCGGGTTGTCGCATGTTTGCATAGCCCATTTCTGGGCTATGCGATCATGCGACAAGGTGCCACATGTGCTAGGGCCTATTTGTGGTTGTTTGGTGGTCCCGTTGGCAGGTGGTGTTGTGGCAGTCTCCGGTTGGTCCGAGCTGGCAGGATGATAGGGTTTGAACACGGGCCCAGGTGGGGGTATCTCGGTGGTGACATGGCAAATGGTAGGATGCATGTTAGCAGCTTGTCACATGTTCGCGTGAGCCAATTTTTTGGCTTGCGAACATGTGACAAACCCTTTTATGGCAAGCGGTGTGTGTGTGTGAAAATTGTACCTGATCTGTAAACACAACACTCAGTAAAACATTAGAGGTTAGTGATAATCAAAATCATTCAAAATTGAAAGCTAAACTAACCAAGCGATTTACTGCCTTCTAGTAGGTGCGAGATTAATGTTCTTAGATTATTATCGAGATCAGTGACCTAGACGACACCTAAATGAAGGATTTGAATGCAAAAGATGGATATGAAATTGAGTGCAATTAATCTATATTTTTTATATTTTCTATGCAATAAGAATGATAAACTGATATGCTATGGATGCTAAATGATCTAACAATGAAGATTCTAACAATGATATGAAAACTATGAAATTCTATGCTAAGATATAAAAGCTATGCAATTGAAATTGATCTCACAAAGCTTTGAATTCGCAAGTTGATTCCTCAGCCTCCAATTCTCCAGCGTGATTGTGCAAAAATATGAGATGATTTGTGAAGAGCTGAGCCTTTAATTTATAGAAATCCAGGGCTTTGGAGGTGCATGGAAAAAGCCATAAATCACTCAAATTAACTCATTTTGATTTTTGAGTTATCTGATCATGAAAGATAGTTAATTCTCAAAATCATGCAAAAATAGCTTTTTAACTCAAATTAGAGTTTAGATCAGCTTTTTGAACTCCAAAAGGATGTTGAGTTCCAAAAAGTCAATAACTTGCATTGATTTTCTAATTTGGAGTTTAACTGTTTCTTTTGAATATGCATAATAATTAAGAATTAAATAAATAAATAAAGTGATTTATGCTCAACTCAACTGATTTTTGAAAATAAATAATTAATTTATGGGTTAATTAACTATTTTATCAATCTTTTATTAAAAATTATATTATTAAATAATGACAACATGCTTTAATTAATTAAATAAGAATTTAATCAATTAAAGATAGGAATTTTGATTTATTGTCAAAATTAAATAATACAATTAATAATAGATAGAATTAAATTTAATTAAACAATTAAGTGGCAAATATTAAATCTAATTAATTAAATATGAAAATATTCAATTAATCAAACTTTAGGATAAATATGATTTATCGCCAAATAATTATAAAATTAAAGATAATTATGATGATTAGGAATATTACTAGGAATATTCCCCGATGCAGAATTTAAGATAATCAATTATGATTCGATGATGTTTAGATGTGCCTTAGATTAGGACTTTGATGTCGATTTCATTCGAATTGTCGATGTAGGAGATTAATGAACTTATAGCCCATTTTTGGGGTATTACATTTTGCCCCTCTTTGAATTACTGTGCGAAGCGCAGTGGTTCAAAGATAGTCTGTGTTTGATAAAGATATGAAACTAATTCAAAAGATAAATCGATCTCAAGATAGAAACCGATTGAAAGATATTGAGATAGGAGGTCCTGAATGACCAAAGATAGTGTTCACTATAGTAGCAAATGAACCTATGATTGCAAAAAAGTGTCAAAATGCCTGATCCTGAACCTTAGGATTGATAAGAAGTGAGTGACCCGTTCTAGACTTGATTGTCTTAGCAGAACTAGCAGGTATCACATTCGAATCCTTGAGTTGCCAAAGAACCAAGGAAAGAACACTATGATCTGATGGTTGCAAAAAACTGATACAGTTTACAAGATTAGGAGAATACCAGATTGATATGGATCTTGATGAATCTGATATGCCCCAAGTGATGATAGATTTGCCCCGAGCGATGAGGACTTTTGATGAATCAACAACTAGACGTGATTGTTTGTCTTGATCACTGATGAAAGATATTGATAGATAAAAAAAAGATATGATTTCAAATTTGATTATAGACTTTGAATGATGTGCAATACCATGCCCCCTTCGGGATGAAAATTGAAATCTGACAAGAAAAAGTTAGCGTTGATAGTTCAGAAGCATGCTAATTGATTTGAGAAGTGGTTATACACGTCCGAGAATGCATTCTGCATCGTTTGGAGGTCCCAAAGACCGAATTTGACTAGGTGAAACCATGAGTTGACCATAGTTGACCAAGTTGAAATTTTGATAGTTTGATGTTAGATAATCAGTTAAGTTGAATACTGGATTTTTGTAATGATAGAAGTTCGAATATGCAAGTAGTTATTAATATGAACGATCTCAGATTTGAATTTTGATCCCGAAAAAGGATTCTACTTGTTGTTTCATTGGAGGAACCTTCATGTGGGATTTAGCTCTTGTTAGATTGGAAGAGGTGATTGAAGAATTGTTTAATTATTGAAGTTCGTTTAGTCATTGTGAGATCATGCAAACATGCAAAATGCAATGAGACATGCAAAATGAAATGCAACCTAAGACCTAGGACCTAGTCACTGATCATGTGTCGATTTGTTATCATCATTGAACTTTTAGGTAACCGGATAAATCAATACAATGCCCACTAGCTATGAAACCATAGACATATGAATATCGATTTGTATGCACAAGAATCAATATAACACCCACTGGTTATACAACCATGGACATATGAATATTGATTTGTTTTCGGAATGTTGGATTAGATATAAGCACCAAGGCACAAATGTCAGGATGACCTGAATATCATGTCCATTTTGATATAGCAATTTGTATAAGCATCAAAACATCATTGTAAACACATCAAACAGTCAAGAGATCATTCTAGATCCACTGTGAATTACCCGTAGTGACCCTTTATTGTTCACATCCTTAGGTAAGATCGTGTTTCACAGTAGGAGAAAGAACTCACTCAAAAAGACAATAGTTAGATCAAACTTCCTTGAATTTTCTGGGTATCAATGGTTGAGGTATGCATGGCCATCCAATTTGAGATAGAGGCTCTTACAGTTGGACACCATTTCAATCCAGAATTTCCAAAGTTGTTAGATTTTCACATACAAGCAGAAGACAAAGAAAAGATTATGCCCCCAGTCATCACTCTCTAAATCCTATAAAGGACATCATCGAAGAGCTTGAAGGAACACAATAGCAAAAATCTCAATGCGAATCAGTAAGCATACAAGGAGATAAAAGCATGTAAAAAGCATAGATTGTTTTCAGTTGAGTTTTGATGATGTTTGATTGCATTGTTGTAGATGCAAAATCCTTTCTGGAGACAAGACTGACTTGACTAACTCAAATGAAGCTTCAAAGGACTCTGACTGGATATGATACATCTAAGATACATTGGAGGCCATAGGATATGACATTGATTGCCCCCAAGTGTTAAACATTGATAGGATACAAACGCGTGAGCCGATTGGTGTACAGACCGACTTATTGAAAACTGGAAATGCAAAACAAACCAGGAGATATGTACAAACTAAAGCAAGACTGAAAGCTGGGAAAGACCAAGATTGCGCTAATAGATGGAGCATTTGGAACAAGTGGCGCCCATTTGTCGGGTTTTCACCATCTTGGCAGAGATTCTATTTTTGCTACCAAGGCGCCTATTTCCAGGTTTTCACCAAGGCACTTTTTCTTTTTTTTCATTTTTGTATTTTTCATTTTTTCAATTTTTTTGTACTTTTGTTATTTTTTGATTTTTTTGTGAATCATCAAGGTGCCTATTGCTAGATTTTCACCAAGATGTTCATTTTTTCAGGACTTTTTCTGATTTTTAAGATTTTTTTAGGACATTTACCAAGCACTGAATGCCTTAGGCATAGAATTTCTTCAGATGGAGAACGTTGATTGGTTCTTGGAGCTGTTCTCCTTCAGTCATTGAGAGTTGATAAGCACCAGAGCCAAAAGTAGCAGTGATTACAAAGGGACCCAGCCAATTGGGTTCGAACTTCCCCTTGCGTTCTCGATGTGATTGATTTTTAGGATTTTCTCTCAACACTAGATCACCAACCTGAAATTCTCTATGTCTGACTTTCTTGTTGTAGCCTCTAGACATTCTTTTCTAATACACTCTGAGATGATCATACGCTGCTTGCCTGCGCTCATCTAGTAATTCAAGTTCTTGTAACCTAGACACTCTGTAGTCTTCATCAATGACAAGTCCATACATTTTGATTCTGAGTGATGGGATTTCAACCTCAATAGGCAGTACCGCTTCAGACCCATAAACTAAAGCGAAAGGTGTAGACCCTGTAGGCGTTCTGATACTAGTTCTATATGCCCAGAGAGCTAGATTGAGCATGAGATGCCAGTCTCTTCCTATTTTATTCACTGTTCTGTGCAAGATTTTCAAGAGATTTTTGTTAGAAGCCTCTGCTTGTCCATTCCCTTGAGGATAGTAGATAGAAGACCAATGTTGTGTAATCTTGAATTTGGCACATAAGTCATCTAGGTCCTTGTTTTTGAATTTTCCCCCATTGTCTGTGACTATGGAGTGAGGGATCCCATATCTGCAAATGATGTATTTCAGGATGAACATAGAGATTTGTTTCCCTGTTGCTTGTGTTAGAGGAACTGCTTCTACCCATTTTGTAAAATAATTTGTAGCTGTGATTATATGGGTATGTCCATTGGAAGAGTGTGGATGGATAGCACCTATGAGATCAAATGCCCATTGTTGAAAAGGCCATTGTGTAGTAAAGGGAATTAGATCTCTCCCTGGAGCATGAATCAAGTTGCCATGTACTTGACACTGTTGATAGTTTTTAGCAAATTTAATAGCCTCTTTCTCCATTTCAGGCCAATAGTACCCAGCCCTAATAAGTTTTTGAGCTAACGTTAAACCGTTCAAGTGTGACCCACATATACCCTCGTGGACTTCCTCTAATGCACATTGAGACTCTTCCCGTTCTAAACATCTAAGTAGTGTACCACCTAGACCTCGTTTGTACAAGTCATTACCAATGATGACATATCGGGATGCGGATCGGATAAGGTTTCATTTCTCAAAATGGTTAAAGGACTCAGGGATGATTTGGTTGTGGAGATAGGAGAACAGATTTTTGTAGCGAGATGAGTCATAACCTACAATAGTGCAGATCATGCGGGTTTCAGGGGAGTCATATGCAGGATAGGATAGGGCTTCCACTAGGAACTCGTAGCGTAGTTCATGTTCGGGCTGCTGTAAGAGAGTAGATAATGTTGCCATTGCATCGGCAACCTTATTCTCCATTCTGGGTATTTGCTCAAATGTGATAGAGATGAAGTATTTCTTTAAATCAACTACCATTCTCTTGTAAGGAATTAGCTTTTCATCTTTGGTTTGGTACACATCATTGACTTGGTGGATAACCAGTTGTGAGTCTCCATGGATGTGCATCTCTATAACTCTCCACTATATTGCCATTTTCATACCATTGAGAAGTGCCTCATATTCAACAATATTGTTTGTGCAAGGAAACTTTAGTCTAAATGCTTTGGGTATCGAGTATCCTTGAGGAGTGATGAACAATATGCCTACTCCAGATCCATTTTGTGTGTAGGAGCCATCAAAGAATAACCACCATGTTCTAGAAGAGAGGTGCATGATAGAGGAATCGGGAAATTCCATTTGCATGGGTGTATCATCAAACAGTGGTGCTTTAGCTAATTGATCAGCAATGACCTGTCCTTTGATAGCTTTTCTTTCAACATATTCAATGTCAAATTCGCTCAAGAGCATGACCCATTTAGCTAGTCTACCTGTGAGGGCAGCTTTGCTTAGGAGATATTTCAGTGGATCAATTTTAGCTACCAAATGAGTAGTATGAGCTAACATGTAGTGTCTCAATTTCTGTGATGCAAAGATCACAGCTAGACATGCCTTCTCTATCATTGAGTAGTTCTTCTCATAGGCCACTAAAGTTCTACTAATATAGTAGATGGCTCTTTCTTTCTTGTTCTCATCATGTTGTGCTAGCAATGCCCCCAGTGATGTATTTGTTGCGGAGACATATAATATTAATGGCTTCTCATGAATAGGAGGCATTAAGATAGGAGGATTCAAGAGATAATTCTTGATATGATCAAAATTCTTTGCACAGTCTTCATTCCATGCAAAGGTCACACCTTTATGTAATGTCTTTGTGAAAGGTTGTGATATGTCAGCTAACTGTGATATGAATCTTCTGATGGACTGTACTCTGCCTTGCAACGTCCTCATTTGACTGATATTTGTGGGAGGTTGCATCTCTATTATAGCCTTGACCTTAGCTGGATCAACTTCAATGCCTTTCTTGGAGACGATGTATCCTAGGAGCTTTCCAGAAGTGACTCCAAAAGCACACTTTTTAGGATCTAGTCGAAGACTAAATTTTTCCATTCTACCGAGGATCATACTCAAGTCTGTTAGATGTTCAGTTCTAATCATAGATTTTTCCAAGGTATCATCCACGTAATCCTCCATTGTTCTATGCATCATATCATGAAAAATAGATGTCATTGCTCTTTGATATGTAGCTCCAGCATTTTTGAGTCCGAATGGCATAACATTCCAACAGAAGGTTCCCCACGCACATGTGAAAGCTATTTTCTCTTGATCTTCTGGAGCAATTTTGATTTGGTTGTATCTATAAAAACCATCCATAAGGGAATACATTTCATAGCCCGCAGTCATGTCCACTATCATATCAATGTTAGGTAGTGGAAAGTCATCCTTAGGGCATGCTTTGTTCACGTCTCTAAAGTCTGTGCACACTCTGATTGAACCATCTGGTTTGGAAATAGGTACAATGTTGGAGATCCACTCAGCATAGTCTATGACATGGATGAATCCAGCGTTTAGGAGTTTTTCTAGTTCTGCTTTGACTAAGAGTGCAATATGAGGATGCATCTTTCTCAATTTTTGTTTGATTGGTTTTACTCCAGGAGCAATGGATAGATGGTGCATAATGAGATTGGGATCCAATCCTGGCATATCTGAATATTTCCATGCAAAGTTGATCCTTTTTTCTGATAAGAATGTAGTGAATTTCTATTTCTTTTCTTCTGATAGAGATTGTGCTACATGTACCAATTGTGGTTCCTCTGTTGTACCCAAATTGATGGATTGAGTTGGCTCAATCAGAACTGGAGATCTATCCTGTAAATGACTTAGAAAGACATCAAATATCTCATCCTTAGGTGCCTTAGAGAGGTTTTCACCTTCAGATACATCTTTTCTTTTTACTTTTGTCGGTTCTAAGACTGCCACAAAGTGGTTTTCACCCTCAGAACTCTTTTTCTTTTTCTTTTTATTTTTTTGACTAAGATATTTGATGTCCGACTCGGTCATGCTGATGCTCGGTTCACTGATGGAAGTACTCATAGGCTCAACTACATTGAGGTAGCAGGCAAGGGCATAGTCATTCGGGAAGGTATAAATACCATGGTTTGAGTTTGTGGAAGTTTGGTCGATAAGATCAGGGTGTTGGATAGTCAAAGCGGGAAAGGTTTGGGATATGGTGTTCATGGATGTGGATATGTCATCATTGGTCCTAACCCGACACTCAAGTTCAAAGGTGATATTACAGCTCAAAATGTTCAATTCGTGAATAGGCTCAACATCATCATGGGAGTCATCTTCAGCCATAGGTGGATCAGACACGTTAAGTTCATTGTTTTTCTCTAGACCTACGTTGGGTTGAGATACATATTGGTGAATAACATCAATATATTTCTCTGTTATAAGCTCATCTTCTTTTGGAATGGCACCTCATTCATAGTCATTTGACTCAGCTTCTGATTCAGGATCTCTAGGAAATCTTAGAAAATGTGTGAAATCAGGATGAATACCCCAAGAAGGATTACCCTCAGTCTCTAACTTGAATTCATATTCATGGGAATCAGTGTCAGAATAACTATCCCCTTCTTCTTGATCAGTTTGATTTCCTTCGAGATTAGTTGGTTCTTGTGGTGCAACCATCTCTTGCGCTACAATATGTTCTTATGTTTCTACTACATTAATTCTTCTGATAGGATCATCTTTATCATCAAGAAGATCTTTGATCTCTTTAGGCAATTTTTCATAAGGGATAAGCTCAGAGCTATCTGAATCATCATCAGAGGGTTATGTTTCTTCTTTCTTAAGAAGGGGTTCTCCTGGTGCAATTTGTTCTATGACATGAGAACAACCACCTTTGAGATGATATGGTTTCTTCTTAAAGCCTAAGCCACCAGTATCTTTGTTGGCTCTACCAATATGTGAAATGGGTGTCACAAGACCCTTTCCTCTGATTCCTAGAGGTCCTTGACCAGAATATCCCATCTTGGCCATCAATTTGTTTCCTGGACCATATGAATTAGAAGGGATTGTAGGTGCTATAGATTCACTAGGTTGAACAATTTTAGATTCAGAATCCTCTTTATATAGCCATGCCAGCACAGCTTCATCCTCTTCAAATTCTTGTTTGGATACTTGCTCCGCCACAAAATTTCTTTTGTATGCTTCCATAGGTTCCTTAGGTTCTGATTTAGACTGCTTCAAGGATTGTCCATACGACTTAGGTGAGATTGGGAGAGATGTCAGAGACAAGACTGGCTCTATAGTGTATTCTCCCATCCCATTTTCTTTGATATTGATCTCTTTAGCAATGTCTTCCATCTTGGATGTGGAAGCCACATTTTGTTGCTTGATGGAAGATTCTCTATTATTGGGAACAATCTTATCGGCACTTTCCTTCAATGTATTGCAAGTTGTACTCAGATCTACTAGGATAGTAACCTCCACTCCTTCATAGGGAAATTTCAAGCATTGATGGTACGTACAAGGAATAGCTTGCATTTCATGTATCCAGGGTCTCCCTAGAAGGATATTGTAAGCCAATGGTAGATCAAGCACCTAACATGTGGTATCTTTGATGACCGGACCCACTCGGATGGGTAAGACAATGGTGCCTTTAGAAGCTCTTTCTTTTTCATCATAGGCTTTTATGGTGATCTTCTTTCGAGGATCAATAGCCATCTCTGAGAATCCCAACTGTGTGATTAAGTTGTAAGAACAAATGTTGAGGCCTGCGCCCCCATCTATCAACACACGTTTGACTCGACGGTTCTAGATCAAGACTTCTATGTGCAAGGGCTGATTATGTGGGTGACTTAGGGAGTTTTCATCTTCCTCTGAAAAGGAGATATATTGCGGAGACGTTAGATGACCAACCATAGTCTGGAACCTATCTAGATCTAGATCATCAAGAACATTAGAGCCGAGCAAAGCTTTGTCTAGGATATCTCTGTGAGCTGGAGATATTTGAAGTAACTCAAACATAGAGATTTTGGCATTGGTATGCTGGAGTTGTTGGACGATGTTGTAAGATGTAGGTCTTGTATCCTTTGGATTGGAAGATTTTGAGGCAACCTTCTGTTTAGAAGTAGATGTGAGATTGAAAGGTATCTTAGGGACATTAGATGAACTTGGTGTTTGTCCTTTCAGATGAGCCTGAGCTTGTGATCTGGTAACCGCATTAGCTGAGGAATGATTTCTGTCTCTTCGTACAATCGTGATGACATTGCAGCTCTCAGAGAGACATGGTTCAACCATATTGATGACAGCATTGTTTCTAGGGTAGGCATAGTTGACTTTTGCCCCCATGTTAGGCTGAGAAGTGGAAACTCCCTTGCCATGTTGTGGAAACGGTTCTGTAAATGCTGTGTGATCATTATTGCTGGTAGGATTATCGATCGTGATGTCCCCTTGATCTATCAAGTCTTGAATGGTATGCTTCAAGTGGAAGCATCCATTAGTTCTGTGGCCTTTAGTCCGATGGAAAGCACATAATTCATTATCTTTCCACCAATATGGTTTTGGATCCGGATCTGGGTTTCGGATTGGTGGTAAAGAGATCATGTTATCAGCTATCAGGGTTCTCAGGGCAGATTCTAAAGATTCTCCCATGGGAGTAAACTTTCATTTATTATCCCATCGTTTGAATGGATTCTTTGGAGATGGTTCAGTAGATTTTTGCTCTGAAGCTTCAATGGCTTTGGTGGCAAGGGTGAGATTGTAGGCTGGTGCCTTTGATGGGGTGTGGATAGTGTCAACAACACCATCAAAGATGATACCTTTATTTCTATTCCAGCTCTTGTTTTTATCTTTTGAGCTAGATCCAAATTCAGACTTGTCCTTTTGAAGTGTGATTTCTCCTTTCTTGACAAGTACTTTCTCAATCTTGATTGCATTATCCACCATTTTATCAAAAGATATATGATCTTGCATTTGTAATGGATAGTTGAGCTCTGGAACAAGGTTATTGATAAAGATTTCAAGTTTCTCCATTTCGGGAATTGGTCTAGCATATAGAGAAAACTTCTTTCACCACCTCTTGAGGAAAGTTAGGAATGATTCCCCTGGATATTGCTTGAGGTTACAGATATCAATCATGGTGACCGGATGTTGAATATTGTAGGAATATTGTTGATAAAACAATTTAATCAATTCCTCAAAAGTTTTGATCGTAGAAGGTAATCTTGAAAACCACTGAATGGATGCTCCTCCCAAGGATCTAGGAAAAAGACACATTAGATAAGTTGGTTCATGCATGAATTCCATGGATTGCGTACACAACTCTCTGACATGATCTTGAGGATCAGAGTGTCCATCATATTTGTCATACTTTGGTATCTCCACTTTCTTTGGAAATGGTGGCATATACAAGTTTTTGTCAAATGGGAAAGGACATAGGGCCTCCATGGAGAACTCCTTGGGTTCCTTCTCCTTCTTAAGATTGTTAAATTTGACTTGTATAGCATGCATCTATTTTTTCATAGCTGTGAGTGGAGTTTCTTCCTCATGTGTGATTATATCATCAACGTTAAAGTTGGGAGGAAGCTTAGCCCCTTCCTGGGCTAATTGTAAAAAGTATGCCTCTCTATCCACTTTCAAGAAATGGCTCATCATTCTCTTGAATTCATCGTCATTCTGACATCGATGGATTTCAGAGGGGGTAGGTTCTTGGTCGACATTATGTTGAGAATGGTGTCCTTGGGACCCTCCTCCTAGAGAACCATGGTTCATCCCTGCTTGAGACATGGTAGGAGTTTTTGGGCTCCCTGGAACAGATTGAGGAGGAGTTTGCTGATTACCTCTGTGAGTTGATAGAGGAGGTATGTAACCACTTTTCAATCGAAAGTTACTGAGACCGTCATCTTCGTAGATACCTGACTTGATGAGTTGTTCAAGAGTTGGACCTGGGGTATTGGTCAAAAGTAAGTGCTGAGATGTTTCTTCTGATTTCTTGTGTGAAGAAGCTCTGGTCTCCACCATTAACTTTGAATGAAACAGAAGAAAAGGACGAAGACAACTAAAGAACAATTTGATTCGAGAAAATTGGATGACGCAACCTTGTCAAGATTATGATAGTTTTGAAGATCTGATGAGATGTGGGTGAAGGAACTGTGCCCTAGATGTACGGGATAGATCGCCCAAAAGATAGCAGACATGAGTTCTCAACACTTAGTCTATTTTTGAAGATTGATTGAAGATTGATAGTTATGACAAGGTTTTGACACGAGATAAAAAGGACTCAAATTGATCAAACAGAGACTAGATCGGATTCAAAAGATCAATCTCAAAAAATGGTAGAATGCTCAATAGCTACTGTTCTGTTCCTGACACAATGATATTTTTGACAGATTCTGGAACTAGGCTGGAAACATTGGATATCTTGCAATTTGACAAATTCTGAGAACTCTCCCAAATTTTTCCAAACGACACTCTGCAGACTCGTACGACACTGGGTAGTCTATGAAATGACAGTTGGGTAGCAATGAAACGACAATTGTAAATATCATACGACAGTTGCTAACAGGATTTTGACTTCCTTGGATTTGTTGGCATGAAAACTCGTATGACACTGGGCTCTCAATAATATGACAGATGGGCAATACTGAAATGACATTTGACAAAAAGTCGTACGACTTTTGACTTCCTGAAATGACTTTTGACTCTAGAAAGAATTTTACGTCAATTTTTGTAAAATTTAAGGTTTTCAGTTCTGGATTGTTTGCAAATTGTACTATCCAGATTTTGAAGCTTATACCAGATTTGATCATTTTTTAAAGCCAAGTAGATAAACAAGCACGCAAAATAGCAAGCAAGTGATTCCAAGCACGTTTGAAAATAATGAACAAGGGAAAAAGCAACCTTGCGCATGAACAATCAAGTGACCAAATTGTGCTAATCCCTGAGAGTACTAATTGTGTATGTTCTGAAAAGTTTTGCAATAACACACATATACCTGAAAGTGAAAAATTGGCCTCTCTAGGGTTTTTAGTAATGGTTTGACTCTGCAACTTTTATGATTCAAAGGGGTGAACTCCAATCTCGGTGCACCAGGGTTTTGACACAGTCTGAGAACTTAATCTTCAAGAGCTACTAGGGAGATTTGACAACCCAACAATGAACCATACCCATGGAGATTTCTTCCACAAGGACATTTATATAGCGGCTGTCACTACCATGGAAAAAATGGCTATTACCGCTTGAGGTTCCGTCAACGCAGTTTGCCCTGTGAAGGGATTTTTCGCTACGGTTAACCCTCTCTAAAGGTGACTCATAGATTTATACCACAAGGGGAATTGGCTCCAGATTCAAGGTTTTGACATCTCTTTACTTTTAACCCAAACAAAGCAAGCAGATTAATCCGACATGCTAAGACAAAGTTTTGTTCCACCAAGGTCTGTGATATCAACTCCACGTGATCTATCAACCTCTCCGGGGAGAGAATGTATCAATCAATAAGAGAAGACACACTAACCAATCTTAATTCACCAAAGCTTGTGATATCAACCCCACGTGTTCTATCAACCTCTCTGGAGAGAGAATGTGTCGATCAATAAGAGAAGACTCACTAACCAAGTTGAATGTGAAACGCACTAAGTATCCTCCCTACCTACAAGGATTCTATCGTCAAGAAAGATTTCTCTAGCAATCCAATCTCTCAAAAATCATGAATAGTGTTCATAGGGCCTAATTACTATGTGAGCACAGATGTATGTTCCAAAAGCAAATCTACCAAAAGCATCCAAAAAGTAGAAAGAGGAACACTTAACGCTTAAAGCAAATATGAGATGAGTCCACAAGGTGGAACACTTAACACCTCACACAAGCTGAAAATGAGTCCCCAACTTAGAAAACAAGTGAGTTCCTAAAAGCACAAAAGGGTTGCCAAGTGGAACACTTAACGCTTCTGTCCTGTTGACCCCTCCCCTTTATGGCGCTGAGATTGCAACCACGGGGTGGAAATGAGGGGCTGGCGGATTAGCGAGTCCAATAACCCAAGATAGCAATCAAGATCAATCACAAGTATTCTAAGACTACTTAATGAATCCTTAAGGGATCACAACCTAGTATCAAATTATGCAAGTGTGTAGAAATAGATCAAAAGCATGAAAAGATGCACACAAGCTTGACACGTGAGAGATTTATTTTAGGATCCAAATTGAAATATTATTAGCTTGAGAAGAATACCTTAGATCCAACGCTCTGCAATCTAGAATTTAGCACATGTCTGAAAGTACAAAATCAAGACAAATCAACAGCAAACTGTAAGCGTTAGAAATCAATAATCTGAAAGTACAAATCTGTAAATTCTGTGATCAAATGGCAAAATTTGAAAATGAAACCAACATGCTTGGATTTGGCTTGGAAAGAGCTTTCCAATAATATATCACACTTAAACTTTCAATACCATATGTGAAAATTTTACAAAAAATGGGTGCCAGTTTTCCAGAGTGGCACGGATTCTGAAAATGCCAAAATTTTCAAAAAAAACAAATCAAAAAATAGAAAGCTAGCGTGATCAAAATAGGCACAGGCGTGATTGAAATGAGCACAGGTATGACTGAAATGTGCCCAAGCGTGATTTAAATACTCACAAGCATGATTTAAATACTCATATGCATGATTTAAATACTCATAGGCATGATTTAAATACTGATAGGCGTGATTGAAACTGGCATAGGCATGACTAAAACTGGCAGATGCGTGACAAAAATTGGCATAGGCATGACTGAAACTGGCAGATGTGTGACTGAAACTGGCAGATGTGTGACTAAAACTATCAAATGCGTGACTGAAACTGTCAGATGCGTGACTGAAACTGGCAGATGCATGACTGAATGCTTGTAGGCGTGAACAAATTTCTTGTAAGCGGCGTCAGATTGCTCGTAAGCGGCATTTTTCCTGTTTGCACAAAAATGACCAAAAAGTGATGCCAAAAATATATAAAATTAGATAAAAATGAAGAGAATGAGGCTCAAGGCCCCACGGTGGGCACTAGAAATGTGTGTGTGAAAATTGTACCTGATCTGTAAACACAACACTCAGTAAAACATTAGAGGTTACTGATAATCAAAATCGTGCAAAATTGAAAGCTAAACTAACCAAGCGATTTACTGCCTTCTAGTAGGTGCGAGATTAATGTTCTCAGATTATTATCGAGATCAGTGACCTAGAAGACACCTAAATGAAGGATTTGAATGCAAAAGATGGATATGAAATTGAATGCAATTAATCTATATTTTTGATATTTTCTATGCAATAAGAATGATAAACTGATATGCTATGGATGCTAAATGATCTAACAATGAAGATTCTAACAATGATATGAAAACTATGAAATTCTATGCTAAGATATAAAAGCTATGCAATTGAAATTGATCTCACAAAGCTTTGAATTCGCAAGTTGATTCCTCAGCCTCCAATTCTCCAGCGTGATTGTGCAAAAATATGAGATGATTTGTGAAGAGCTAAGCCTTTAATTTATAGAAATCCAGGGCTTTGGAGGTGCATGAAAAAAGCCATAAATCACTCAAATTAACTCATCTTGATTTTTGAGTTATCTGATCATGAAAGATAGTTAATTCTCAAAATCATGCAAAAATAGCTTTTTAACTCAAATTAGAGTTTAGATCAGCTTTTTGAACTCCAAAAGGATGTTGAGTTCTAAAAAGTCAATAACTTGCATTGATTTTCTGATTTGGAGTTTAACTGTTTCTTTTGAATATGCATAATAATTAAGAATTAAATAAATAAATAAAGTGATTTATGCTCAACTCAACTGATTTTTGAAAATAAATAATTAATTTATGGGTTAATTAACTATTTTATCAAACTTTTATTAAAAATTATATTATTAAATAATGACAACATGCTTTAATTAATTAAATAAGAATTTAATCAATTAAAGATAGGAATTTTGATTTATTGTCAAAATTAAATAATACAATTAATAATAGATAGAATTAAATTTAATTAAACAATTAAGTGGCAAATATTAAATCTAATTAATTAAATATGAAAAATATTCAATTAATCAAACTTTAGGATAAATGTGATTTATCGCCAAATAATTATAAAATTAAAGATAATTATGATGATTAGGAATATTGCTAGGAATATTCCCCGATGCAGAATTTAAGATAATCAATTATGATTCGATGATGTTGAGATGTGCCTTAGATTAGGACTTTGATGTCGATTTCATTCGAATTGTCGATGTAGGAGATTAATGAACTTATAGCCCATTTTTGGAGTATTACAAGCGGCAGCGTCGATGCTTATGAAGAAGGTAATGGGAAGTGGCGTGTCGCATGTTGGCATAGCCCATTTCCGGGCTATGCAATCATGCGACAACTGTTTGGCATCACCATTGCGGAGTTAACCCGAGGTGTTTGGATGGTTTAAAAACTGAAGCCCGCGAAGTGCATGGTGACCGTTTGAACTTGGAAAAAGTTTTTGCAACAGGAAGGACTGGTTTTAAATGCTGTCTTGGCTAGATTTGACTGGTTTGGTGGCGCTTGTTGCTGCGGTGTGGTCCAGGGTGCTTGACGATTGATTGCAGAGGGATTTGTATCGTGAGGAATGATTACAGTCTTGGCTCGAGAAGTGTTTGCAGCTGGTTGATTAGATTGTTTGAGCTTGCATGTTGTGGCTTGACCCCTGTCATGTCTGTGTTAATTCCTCGGTGGGGTTAGGTGATTTTGAATTTTTGAGTTGGAATGATCATTATGCTTGCTTTGCAACCCTGGTATAAAGGGATTTTTGTGATCATTTTCGAGGGCATTGGGAGTTAGGTATTCAAACTTTTGGGTTGTGAGTCCTCTTCTGAGTCTGAATTGTAATGACTTATCTATCTTGATTCTTTTTGACAATTGAAAGAACGTTGTAGGTCTAAGCTACAGTTTGCAAGCATGATTCCTTTGGATTGACTGTACACACTTGAGGATTCTTCATACTTAATGCAGGAACATGATTCTCATCTCTCCCTTGTGTCAACGTAGATGAATTTTGAACTTTCCAGTTCACTGCATAACAATTTATGTATAGGTCTTCATTCTTGAGTTCTAATCCAGGATTAGATTAAATGATGCTTCAGATGGGACCTTGATTCATCTCTTGTCTATGTAGGGATATTCTATAAGTAGTAGAGGAGATTGTAAATGTGTTTATGGCTTTGAATCTCAGATATATTCTAGTGTGTGTGTGTAGCCTTTCTAAGAAACCTTGCCCAATGGATGAGGCACTGGCCTAGATATGTACTTCTTTGTTGACATGTCCTGATTGTGGTTATTATGATTCAAACACATAAAAATTAAGAACCATTCCTTAAGTTTGCAGTATTTGGTTGTATGTGGTTCTACCCCATAGCAATGGAGAGTCAATGAGTGTGTGGTTAACATTCAGTACTTTCTTGCTATCCATTTATCTTTTATTCAAACCTAGTTCTTGGTTTATGAAGTCTATTTTATACTAGGTTAGGTGCACCCGCCTTGCTTTTGCAGAGCTAGAAGCAGAAGAGGGCATATTAAATCCCTATAGTTGGTCTAGTTACCCTAAGACCTTATAACATTTTGGAGTTAACCATTCCTAAAATCCATCTGAGGGTATATTGGCAGCCTATTAGTTCATAAGCATCTTTTTGGACACCAACAAGATGGTGACTCTGCTGGGGAGAAGTCTAGAAAAGAGTCAGATATAAAAACAAAGCATTTGCAAAATTTTCTCACCTAGTTGTGAGTGGCGGCTCTGATTTGTCTCTGTTTGATCAGTGCATTTTCCTGATAGATAGTGTGTAAATCCTGGTGAGTTTTGTGTTGGTTGGAAGAAGAAATAATAAATTATTTTCCTCTCAAGGAGGTGGTGACTCTACATGACAAATTTATCTGATGAAGCTTCAAGGTGAGCTCAAGATCTACCCTGCCTTCTAGTCAACAAGGTCTTCTGCTACAAGATTCCCAGGTATTTTTCAAAGGTCTGAAATGTATCCTTGTTAAGTGGCCAAGCACTAGGAAAAGAAAGATAAGGTGTGAGTAGAGGTTAGCATACTTCAAGTTTTCAGTTGCAGTTTGGCAAAATTTTATGGAAGTATTGCATTAAGTTTAATGGATAAGTCGAATAAGGAGCTGGCTTTCCTTGAGGAGGGAATCCTTAGGGATTGCATAAGATTAGTAAGATTAAAGGTGGGAAGTAGAAAGGATTTATCCATATCCTTGTTCTATGATAGATTTTGTGAAGTATATGATGAGCTTCCTAAGGATGTTGAGTTTCCTGAATCTGATTTCATTGGTTTATTCTTAGAGCTTTGTTTTCTTGAGTCAACCAATTGGTCAAATGTCTTGTGGGAAGAGCATTATATATGTATCAGGGATTGGGTACTTGGTGATGGTAGTCTTGAACTTGAGGATGCACTTGGGGCTTTGCTCAGTAGTACTATTATTGAGAATGATGGAACCTATGAAGGAGATGTGTCAAGTGATGACACTCTTTCTTGCAATCATGAGAGTGATGCTCTTTCTCAATATGGGGAAGAAAGTCTTTGCAATCAGTCAGATGAAGAAGAGGATTGGATAGATGAAGGTACTGCTGATGATTGTATGGCAGAAGATGATGTTCTTGAGGACAGTTGTTCACTTCACAGTGAACAAATTTTAGATTTATTGTCTTGTGAATATCTCAAATATTCAGGGGGAGATGACTCTGAGTTCTTACAACCAACACACATTGATTTTGACTAAGAGCATGAGTCAGTGAGATCTGACTTTGACATGTGTGCCTCTAATCCTTTTGTTACCCCAACACTACTAGACGAAAACCAGGTGCAGTTGATTCATCAGATGATGAGGTTGCTAGTGTTTTCTCAGTTTCAAGTGACTCAGTGGTCCCTGATATTGTTTTGAGTACTGATTGGAAAAGTTGTGTGGATTCTAAATCCTCTTCTGATTTTGAATCTTTTGCTAAGCCATGGGAGGATGGCCTTTTAGCTACTCAAGCTTCACCGTCTCATGGACAGGTTGATGTTTCTCTTCCCACCTATCAACAATTTTTGGTTTTGTTAGTTGTTGACAAAATGCAGGTTGCTCCTTTGTTCGGTGATCGTGTCCCATGTGATGAGTTCCCTCAATGTTTGTATGAAGATCGGTGTATCTTCTCCTTGGAGGTGCAAATTTTTGGTATGAATGGATCCAATAGCGATTGCACTGATAGTTTGATAGAGCTGGAGTGTTTTTCTTTTCGTGTGGATAGTAGAATTCCTGAGTTTGTTGACAGGATTAAGGATGGTTCATCTTGTGGCTCCTTCAGCATTTTCCTTTTTGACTGCAACATGCATGTGCCGCAGCATTTTTAGAATTGGTATGATTACCTTTCCAGCCCTCAGGAGGAATGTGATAGTAATTTTTGTTTCGAGCTTTTGGAAAGTGGATATAATTGTGTTCCATCACATGGAAGCAAAATTTTCAATTTGTCTCTGATTTGTGGAGATGAATTTTTTTTTTTTGACAGAGGCAAGTATTGATCATAATTTTGGGGCCTTGAGCCTGGTTGTAAATACTGTAAATCTTTGTATAGTCTTTCCCTTTCTTGTTGTGTGCTTTTCCTTCTTGTTCCCTGCATTTTTTGAGTTCCCTATTTTTGTCCAATGGGTGGTCTGCTCTCCCAGAAATCCTAAATTCTCACATGGGCACAAGTTACCCATTGTCCCCAGACAGAGCCACTGTTAGGCCATTTTCCAGTCAATGCAAAAATCCAACGAAAATGGCCTTTTCTCTGCAGTCTTTGTTTTGATGTCCTACTGTGCCTGCAATCACAGTTTTGAGTTACGATGAAAATCCTTAGTGTTTTATGGTTTGAGCTCATGCCTTGTGTTCTTCATGTTTTCACCTTGCTCCAACCCAAATTGCACGTGCTGAAGTGCAAAACCTAGAAAGATTTTCAAATTCTAAGGTCCACGAGAAACAAACTTTAAAATCTGCCACAGTGTCGAAAACCCACAATGTTTTTGAAAACCCGTGATGTTTTCAGCTTCCCTACTACCTTTTGGTCTGTCGATAATCCTGTGTGTTTTCAATCTGTGTGAAAATACTCATTATTTTCAACTTGTGCCTTCCGGCTTTTTTGCACTTGTCTTTTGGTGCCGAAAACTTTGTGTGTTTTCGATCCTTCGCTATTGTGAAAACTTAGGATGTTTTTGACCCCACACTTCTGCCCTGTTTGTTGGCATTTTCTAACTGCACAAGTCCAACTGGATGGTGGGCCCGGGTCTTCAAAGGCTCTTCCTAATAGGTTGTTGCATGGCTGCATGTCAGACTTTTCTGATATGCGATCATGTGACTGCTTGCCACCTGTCTATGTGGGTCCCAGTTCTGTTCAACTACCTGGCGGTTTACTTTGCCTTAGTGTGCAAGTGCGATTAATGGTGGGACCTAGTTTTCAGATGAATCAGAAGGTCCTGACGTGTCAGAGCATCAAAGGTTGTTGTTAAAGCACGAGGGTTTTGTCAGGGCTATGCGAAGTTGCGCCAGCCATCCGATCTTATTTTGTTCAGTGCTCTGTTTGGTGGTCCCGTTGGCAGGTGAGGTTTCTTCCGGCTGGTCCGAGGTGGTGATGTGGCAGCCAGGGGTTGGTTGTCACATGGCCGCATGTCATACTTTTCTGACATATGATCATGCAACCACTTGCCACGTGTCCCTAGGGCCCGGTAGCAGGTGGTGATAAGGCTTTTCAAGTGGGCCCGTTGGCTTTTGTTGCAGAGGTGAGCATTTTGTGCGGTGGGTCCAAGATGTTACGCTGGGCTGGTGTTCTTTTTTCATTGGCCAGTGGGTGGTGATGTGGTAGTCTTATGGCCTTTTTTCATGATCACAAGGGCCATTTCCATGGCTTGCGATCATGCAACAAACCCCTTGATGTTGACTCCCTACGGTGGCGGTTACGGTGGTGGTTAATGTTCGTGGGTTGTCTCATGTTTGCATAGCCCATTTCCAGGCTATGTGATCATGCAACAGGGTGCCACATGTGCTAGGGCCTATTTATGGTTGTTTGGTGGTCTCGTTGGCAGGTGGTGTTGTGGCGGTCTCCGGTTGGTCCGAGCTGGCAGGATGATAGGGTTTGAACGCGGGCCCAGGTGGGGGTATCTCGGTGGTGACATGGTAGACGACAAGATGCATGTTAGCAGCTTGTCACATGTTCACATGAGCTAGTTTTTCAGCTTGCGAACATGTGACAAACCTTTTTATGGTAAGCGGTAGCGTCGGCGGTTATGAAGAAGGTAATGGGAAGTGGCGTGTCGCATGTTCGCATAGCCCATTTCTGGGCTATGCGATCATGCGACAACTATTTGGCATCACCATTACGGAGTTAACCCAAGGTGTTTGGATGGTTTAAAAACTAAAGCCCGCGAAGTGCATGGTGACCGTTTGAACTTGCAGAAAGTTTTTGCAACAGGAAGGATTGGTTTTAAATGTTGTCTTGGCTAGATTTGACTGGTTTGGTGGCACTTGTTGCTACAGTGTGGTCTAGGGTGCTTGATGGTTGATTGCAGAGGGATTTGTATCATGAGGAATGATTACAGTCTTGGCTTGAGAAGTGTTTGCAGCTGGTTGATTAGACTGTTTGAGCTTGCATGCTGTGGCTTGACCCCTGTCATGTCTGTTTTAATTCCTCAGTGGGGTTAGGTGATTTTGAATTTTTGAGTTGGAATGATCGTTATGCTTGCTTTGTAACCCTGGTATAAAGGGATTTTTGTGATCATTTTCGAGGGCATTGGGAGTTAGGTATTCAAACTTTTGGGTTGTGAGTCCTCTTCTGAGTCTGAATTGTAATGACTTATCTATCTTGATTCTTTTTGACAATTGAAAAAACATTGTAGGTCTAAGTTGCAGTTTGCAAGCATGATTCTTTTGGATTGACTGTACACACTTGAGGATTCTTCATACTTAATGCAAGCACATGATTCTCATCTCTCCCTTGTGTCAACGTAGATGAATTTTGAACTTTCCAGTTCACTGCATAACAATTTATGTATAGGTCTTCATTCTTGAGTTCTAATCCAGGATTAGATTAAATGATGCTTCAGATGGTACCTTGATTCATCTCTTGTCTATGTAGGGATATTCTATAAGTAGTAGAGGAGATTGTAAATGTGTTTATGGCTTTGAATCTCAGATATATTCTAGTGTGTGTGTGTAGCCTGTCTAAGAAACCTTGCCCAATGGATGAGGCATTGGCCTAGATAAGTACTTCTTTGTTGACATGTCCTGATTGGGGTTGTTATGATTCAAACACATAAAAATTAAGAACCATTCCTTAAGTTTGCAGTATTTGGTTCTATGTGGTTCTACCCCATAGCAATGGAGAGTCAATGAGTGTGTGGTTAACATTCAGTACTTTCTTGCTATCCATTTATCTATTATTCAAACCTAGTTCTTAGTGTATGAAGTCTATTTTATACTAGGTTAGGTGCACCCACCTTGGTTTTGCAGAGCTAGAAGCAGAAGAGGGCATATTAAGTCCCTATAGTTGGTCCAGTTACCCTAAGACCTTATAACATTTTGGAGTTAACCATTCCTAAAATCCATTTGAGGGTATATTGGCAGCCTATTAGTGCATAAGCATCTTTTTGGACACCAACATGTTCAACTAGAGATAAGAGATAAACCAAGGCACCTACATGAAATAGTCATATATCAAGTGCAATAACATGATCAAGAGATGGTTTAATCATTAAGAGTCACAACTACCAAGAAATAGAGCATCATGATTACATATGGAAAAAAGAGGTGTTACAGGTTTGCATCACACATGCTTAAGGAAAAAGTTTCTAATACAACTGAAGAGAGTAATTAATATGGAAAATTAATCAAATGTAAGCAACATATGGCATTAATTTTGATAGTTTGATCAAAGGCCACTTTTGCAGGTACCACCCACCAATCCTAGAAAGGAAATAGAGCCTATATACCCATATTTGTTTGTCATACCCTTTTTGCAAGGAACTCAAAAGTTATTCAAATTAAACAAGTATGAACTGTAAGAGACTAAGAAAGAAGGCAAAGGTTTTACCTCACTGGGATGATAGTAATAATGAGACAAAGAACCATGAAGACTAAAACAAAGGAGACTAGATCTGAACATCCAGGTTCAATCAAATTCAAAAATTGGTTTGCCTTCATAGCACTATCAAGTCAACAGCATGAGCATTATTTTGTGTCTAGAGTGTCATCAATGTTTTTAAATGTAGAATGAAATGGTTGTAAGTATGCATTTCTGCCACATGCAAATGATTTTGAGATATAGACCTATGCAATCCAATCTCCCAAGGAATAGGTAGCACCACTTATCACCATCTTTGCCAAAATAGGATTTTCCATAAAGTGATGTTAGAATAGTTACTAAAATGGTCATAAATTATGTTCTTATAGTAAAAGAATACTTTGACATAAGAAAAAAAATACACAATATTAAAACATGACATTGTGCTTTAAAAACTAAAAAGGTACCTGTAACGAAAAACTTCATTTTGACTTGCTAATTGGTTGTCACTATTAACTCTAAGCTTATCTTTAAAGTTTGAGCTTCACTTGGTTTCAAGAATAGTTTAATATTCTCTACTAAACAAGGCCAACCACATGAAGGTGGAAGCTCATTTGCCCCCCCCACCACCCCCCCCCCCCCCCCCCCCCCTAACATCACTCTAAATTCCCCATTAACATTTAATAACATTCATTCATTCATACATTTTTGAAATATAACATTCAATCATTATAATCACGTGATAACATTCATTAACACACAACATTCATGAATAATTCATTAACACAAAATTCATTAACACACAACATTCATGAATAATTCATTAACACATAAAATTTATTAACACACAACATTCATGAAGAATTCATTAACACATCATTCATCAACATTACTAGTACAAAATTACATCCATTAAGACAACGTTCTTTCATTAGCAAAAAATGTTAATTATAATCATTTCTTTTTGGGTTTCTTGCTATTTTTTTTAATCATGTAATTTCTAAGAGGAAGATCAATGTCCTCGTCATTCCCCTCCTCTATTGATTCTAATTCCAACACATGTCTCCTCCTCATATGTTCAAGAACACGAGGCCGCTGTGCCAAAGGGGGGTCCGCTGCAATAACAACTACTTCATGAGTTAAATTCACACCATTTTATATTAGTAAATTACAAGTATTTATTTAAGTAAAAGAACTATAAATAAAAAAATTAATTTAAAAGAATAAAACATAGATTTTCTTTACCTGAATGTGCCACATGATCTACATAGTGATCAATCTAAACATCCTTCGGCACTCGTTCAGTATGACATGATTCTGTATCCTCTAAAATATACACAAAAATATTACACCAAGTTCAATTTAAGATGTTAAATTGTATTAATAATTACATAATTAGTTTTAAATAGAAAATGAGCACCTCCATTGACAGTACAATGCACATCAGGGGCTTCATCATGCGGCATATGATCTGTGTCATGATTAAGAGGCTGCATTGCAATGTCATGCACATTATTATCAAATAGATTGTTGCTCAAGTATTCAATTTCTAATATATTTTTTGGCATATTTACCTATGCACATGATGAAGGAGACTCTTCAGTTGGGCCACTGGAAGCTTGCCATAGGCATTCAGCCATAGCTTGATAGCCTTCCTTGAAGGCAATTTTTTTGTGTTTTGTCATGGCCTCTAAATTAAATTCAGAGCCCTGCATTTTTTATTAAAAAAAATTATTTGCATTTTATAAATAATTTTTCTCTACAATTCATTTACTGCTACTTACAATTTGTGCTTTAATTTTGGAATATCCACCAGAGCTAAGTCTGTGCTGCCCAATCTTTTGCAGCCTGGCCTTTGTTGCTTTTGATGTGTCCTGCAACCTATGAAAAGTTTGAAATATGTTAGATGATATAGATATAAAGATCACTAATTAGTGCATTATTACATTGTACTAGTAGTTAATACTATTGCATACCTTCTTCTCTCATTTGCTGGTGTAATTCTTCTTTGAACATCCCCTTTCTCCTTTGCATCCAAAATGAACTCATTCCAATCCCTCACTGGAATAAAGGGAGGATTCTTGTACTTTGGGTTCTGGATGAGACTCTTTCTATATGAGTCCCTCACAGTCTTAAGATGTTTTCAAGATCTTTCTAAAATTTTCTCCTCATCAAAAATATTATTAACAAACTCATGCTCTAAATCTTTAATGAGCTGATCTTTTAATTTTTTGTCTTACAAGTTCCACCTTTTAAGAAAAAACACAAAATTGTTAGATATAGTAAAAGAAAAGACCCGAATGAAAGGAAAAATATTGTACCAATTAATGATATGAAAAAAAAATAGTGGGATAAAGTTAGTTCACTTATGATGTTCCACCTTGTACGTATGGTGGGCTCGAATATATGCAGTATGAGGTCATAAAGCGTCTTATAAAATGAATCATTTTTTGCAAAAAATGTCATGGGATAATCAATCCAAAACTTGTTATGAATAGGTAAATGCATATTACAATATAAAAAATAATTATTTAAAGTACCTGGAAGCTTAGGACATTTTAAAGGCATCGATTCATTATTGTCAATCAACAATGACGTCTGCATAACTCTCGTGTTAGAAACATGGGTAGATCTAGGAAATGATGGTGAATTATCACCAATACATGTACTCTGATTTGTATCTAGCGTACCAGATGGTGTCACCGGTGTATCTCCTACTCCAAAAAATAATCCACTATGTGATGCACCCAAGATTAAAGTACAAATTATCAAATCATAATTAACACAAAACCAAATATAGAAAAACAAGGATTTACCAGCTGGCATAGACCGTGAAAGCATCGATGTTTGCATGCCCCTTGTTGCTGACATTGCACTTGGCAATCTCGGATGGACGTCCATCGACCTCCTAGGAGGAGTCTCCTACACTTGATGACCTGAACAATACATTGTTAGCAAAGACATTCTGAAATAATAAAAGTACGAGTTAACTTAAAAAGTTTTTTAATGTTCTAAAGAAAAAATTCCTTGTAACTTGTCAACTAAAGGATTATTTTACCTGAGGTAGCTGGAGCTCTGCTAGTACCGGCCTCACTGTGTTGTCCTTCACCAGGTTCTAGATCAGTTGCCAAAAATTCTTGTAACAAGAACACATATTACATATTTTACTTCACAACATAAAAGAGTATAAAATATAAACCTTTATTGAACTTTTGTTATAACTAAAGATTCATTACTGCTTACTTCATAATGACGTGCTTGCGCTTTCAATTCAGATAGCCTCTTCAGCATCTCCTCAGTTGGAATATTTGCTTCATCCAAAATTCTCATTATTTCTAAATTGATTTTTTTTTAAATTTTCTTCAACATAATTGTTACATTAGGCATTTCTGTGATATCATTATCAGAAGGGGTAGCTATTGCCTCTATACTTACTGTAGGTGGTTTTTCCCTATCCTAAACATCAAATTGTGATAGGAATATCAGTAAAACTATCATAAAAACTCCAAAATTGTAAATAAAATAATATGATAATATAACATTTTTCAACTATCTAATTTGTACAATTTCAATAAGGTTTACCCTTGCTGAAGAATGGGTGGGAGGAGCATCCTCGTGGCCTCTATCATGTGCGGGATCCATATCATCCTGTGACAAAGATTAAATATAAAAACTTCAGCGAACTGAAAGCAATAGACTTAGCAAAAAAAACTTATTAATAAAATGGTATATAGTACTTACCACCCTCATGATAGTAACTTTGTCTGTATCTATGTGATTTAAATGGTAGTCTATTAGTAGTTCTTCCCCTACACTTATTGATTTTATCACACATACAAAAACTTGATTCCCCTCACGCGCCTCAAATATGCAATTGGGTTGCTTATTAGTTGAGGAAGGTCACGTACTATTTATAAAACCTACAATATTACCTGTTCCTTTTGGTCTCCCATCAATGTACATTGCAAATCTTTTACTTTGATCATTTTCTTTCCGTTGTATATAATTAGCTGATAGTGCATACCTACGCATATTTTTTTTATATTGAACAATCCACATCCAATCATTGTAATTGTAACACAGACCAACATACTTGAATAATTCAACAACTTTGTTGTAACATACCTTTATCCCATCCATGGAAAATAGGCCCAAACCATGTAATGAGGATGGAGCTATGCGATATATCCTCTCATTAACACAAAAATCAGTGTTAATTGGAGGTAGCTCATTAGGTACCCATTCTTTCTCAATATGTGTGTACCGAAAGGGCACCTTGATGTTGTCTTTGGTCTCATCATCATAAGAACATGACCCCCCATTAGCAAGAAAAAATTGCATGCGTTTATCAAATTTTTTTCTAATCTTTTGACCTCTAGTTGATCTCCCTATTTTAGCCATACTACATGTAGAGCTTTCATCTAGCATTCCCTCATTTCTCTCATTCGATATAGATAGATCTGACAAGTACCTATTTGGTGGGTCTTGCAATCCATCAAATGAGATATTGTCACGTCCCTATTTCAAATAGAATTTTGATAATATTTAAATAATATATATAGAATAATCAAGTCGTGACCCATACATACAGTTCTTCTTTGTCTATACGTGAGAGATATAAAATGTACTAAGTTGAAAGTGATTATATATTTATATTTCTATACGATTCTTCTTTGTCTATATATACATTATATGATTATATAATATGTCTATTTATAACATATGTGCTCAATGATAAACAAGAAGAATATAAGAAAATTATGTCTATTTATTGACTTATACCTACTGATCCATGTCACTATGCACAATCCATGCCAAAGGGGTTAAATTTCCTGCATATGTTAATCATTTATCTTAAGTTAGCTAAAAATTACATGATACATATGCTACAAATAACTTAGAAGACAACATGAACAATATGCAACATCATAAACATGAACAAATTTACCTTATATATGGAATGCAAGATTGTCAACAGAAAGGGTGACGATGTCTGTAGTCAATTGCCTATTTGCAAAAAGGGTGATAATCAAACACAATATATACATGTATCAGCAGCAATTAATTGAGCATCGTAAGCAAAACATTGGTAATTATAAATCACATATGTTGTACTAATCATTAGAATTGAACACAATAAATATGTAATCATTAGAATTGAAATAAATAAATCATGTCAATCATTTCATTGATCATTTCAATCATGTCATTGATCATCTTCTTCATCATCATCATCATCATCATCATCATCATCATCATCATCATCACCACTATCATCATCACCATCACCATCATCATCATCATCATCATCATCATCATCTTGATCTTCATCGTCTGCTTCTTCATCATCTTCAATATCTTCTTCCATAACATTATACTTTATCGGCCTTCCTCTTAGATCATGTCTAACAACAAATGACCAACTTTATTTATGTGGAACCTCTGAGTAAAAAACTTGCTCACATTAGCTTGAAAGAACATAGGGCTCATCTCCAACTAGCTCAAACAACCTTGTATTAATCATTGTAAATCCATTATCATGTTGAATAATAGTTCTATCTGGATCATTTTGATTCAGTCGTAGCCTGTACCATTTGACGACGAATAGAACTACTTTGAAGGAGTTAAAGTCGCACTCAATTATATCATCCAAGATGCCATAGTATCGATTTTGAGATTGTTGAGGATGTATGTCATTTCTAGATGATATATTGGTGACCTCGAAAACTCCAGTTATTCCAGAATCACAAGTTTTCTTTGTGTCATCCAACTTTTTTATGCGAAATTTGTGGCCATGATAGTACATAGTTTTGTGGTGCTTGACATGCAATTTTTCAAGCATGTGTAAATTATTTACATCGTGAGTTGATACGAAACATACGAGTCATGATCATTAATAAATTTATATGTACCTCTCTACCTCTTAAACCATATGCTAGATCAATTACCATTGGTGTAACATTGGAATCTCCATTACAATGAGCTTCTCTAACCAATGAAACAACACCTTCCTATGTTAATGAGCAACTATTTTGTTGACATCATTCAATCTATACTGTCATCTAATCAAGATTGTTCATAATATACAAATGTATTGCATCCCACTCTCGACCAACTGTATAAAAAAAAATACACTAATTATAAATAACTTATATTGAAAATTTCTAAGAATTAATTAACTACAATAACATCTTAGATTTACCTATCACTTTCCTCAATCTACCTTTTCCCATCAAGTACTCCCCTTCAAATTTGTTAATGGAGTTGGGATCCCAAATATGATCTACATGGATCTTTGTTGCAAACTTAGGAAGATATTCACTAATGTACACCATCATCTGGTATACCATATATCCCTCCACCATAGAACCCTCAGGATGTGCTCTTTGTCAAACCAAGCCTTTCAAAAATTTTAAGTGCCTCTCAACCATCCACATTGACCTAGTTGGTACAAGTCCACACAATTCAATCTCCTCAACTTGATGTATGAGGTAGTGTTCTTGTGCATTGAAAAAAATTGAAGGTAGACACTTTTGCATTTCACACATAAGAAGAGGAATTTTTCTCTTTCAATATTTTATATATTCTTTATTGATTTCTTTAGATGACAACCACCTCATGTATTTTCCAAGATTATATATAACTTGTTTAACACTGTTGGCAAAGTGGTGTGGGAGAGATAGAGGTAGAATGTACTGCAATATTTGTAAAATGATCTTGTCAATATTTTATAAATGAATGCAATGAAAAATACATGTAGTATACAAATATATAGTGAATACAAAATAACATGAATTACCTTAATAAATGTATGTCAATCATGTGTTTTCATCCCTGACCCAAATTCACTTTTCTTTGATATGAGATCGTTTATGTTCGCAACAAATCTTGTGAGAAATCATATTTTTTTAATGACTTCTTTTATAGCATTGCTTTGCTGCTCCGACAATAACCAACTAAGGGCACTTGTATCAATCTAGTCTGAATTGTTATTTGATCGAATGACATTTTTCATTGCATAGTTGGATTCTTCAATATCACTACAAATTTTGACAATTTTGTCTTTGTCATGCATTTCATCCAAGATTTTTCATAATGTCTCTGTTACATTCTTTCCAATATGCATAGGATCAAACAAATGCACGATTGGGAGTTTCTTGTGGTATGAAAACTTACTAAATTATGTAGGATAACTTTTTAGTCCTTTTGGAAGTTGGTCAATGATGCCTTGAAGACCTTCACAAGCATCAATTACATCATCAGTAAACAAAACACAATATCAAAATATAAATTTGAAACAAAAACCATCAGATGGAATGACATTACCTCGATGATTTATTTTATTGTATGTCAACTTCCATAGGTGAGGTGTCATTCTCTGTGGCTTTGATGTAGTCTCTTCTTTCCTATTGAAAAGATGTTTTTTGATAATTCGGTACTTATGATTTCTATGGAGAAAGTGTCTATTCTCATCGAACACCTGCTTTCTTAAACTTTTTGAATGACAAGATTTCATCTTTGGACCACAAACTTGACATGCAAATTTTCCCTTTGTCTGAAGACCTACAAGATCGTTTATAATTGGATTAAATATGTTAACTTTGTGTTAGCACTATAACATACCAAAAAAGAGGTGTTAAGAAGAGAACATACCACAAAAATGTGTTAGCCTAGGGGCATTATGTATTGTCCATACAAACATTGCATGGAATTGAAATTGTCTTTGTCCTATTGGTCTAGAGATATCATACATAGTGACCCCATTCCATAACACCATCAGCTCGTCGATAAGGGGCTCAATATATAGATTGATATCTTTAACTTGGTACTTACCTAGTTGAATGAACAAAAATATTATATAATTATTATGACCATTTTGATGGATTATTTATAATAAATTAATTTAGATGACTATTAAATCAAAAAATACCTGAAACAATCAGTGCCAACATTATGTGCTCCCTCTTTATGGACAACCAAGGAGGAATGTTATTGTTGATAACAAAAATAGGCCACACTGAGTAAGTAGATTTCATCTCTCCAAATGGATTGACACCATCCATTGCCAATGAAAGCTTGAGATTACGAGGTTCTTCTTTAAAGTGTGGCCATTTTTCCTCTATTTCCTTAAATGTCGAACCATCCACAGGAATTTTCATAATGTCATCTTGACTTCTATTGTGTGCATGGTAATCCATAAATTGTGCCAAGCTATTGCACCTGAATAATCATTGTAGACGTGGAATAATGAGAATAAACTGAAGAACCTTGCGAGGCACCTTTTTTGTTATTTGATCTGATTGATACCTACTAATATGACAAATAGGGCATTGTGTTGCAAATTCATGTTGTTTATGATATATAATATGATCGTTCGGACATGCATGTATTGTTTGATACTCCATTCCAATATCTTTCATAATGGCAGATAATTCTTGGTACGAGCAAGGTAGAATGTTTGATGGTGGTAACAAACACTCACCTATCAACCTACGACCAAAAATATAATTTGTTAATTTAAAGAATATTAATTGCTACACGATTCACCCAATGTTAATTGTAAAGGAATTATGACTAAAATAATGAAAAAAGATGACATACCTTAACATACGTGTCATTGCTATGTTGGATAAACCATTCATAACCTTCAAGTTCACCAACAACAATACATCAACAAAAATAGTTGTTTGGGAGCCTTCATATAGGGGCTCGTGTGCCTTCTCAAGTATAGGTACATCAAGGTCTACATCAACATCATCAACATCATCATCATCATCTTGATCATCGTGATCATCTATATCATCATGATCTTCTTCATCATCATGGTCTTCTTCCATGGGATCATTACCTTCTACTTCTATATTCACACCTCCATGTTCCCTCATTTGGAAATCCACATTCTCTTGATTGTCATGGTCCATAACATGAAACCTATGGAGGTTGACCTATATGAAAATGATGACCTTATATTAACCATGACCATGATGTCATCATCAAATCATGTCTTATGTATTTTATAAATTATTAAAATACATACCAATGGATGAAATTCATTTCCCCCTTCAATGTGACCATGTTGCCTACAATGTTCCTCAGCTGTTTTGATTAGATATCTTCGATTCTTTAAGCCCTTACAAATTTTGCATGGACAATAACATTTTCCATCACCTTTTCTTTTTAAGTTAGACCACAGTCTAGCAATTGTCTCCCTATTTTTTTGTGCGTTGATATCGTCAGACATGGTCTTTCTTGAATGGAATGACTCGTTGGTGGAAGAAGGATGATTTGTTTGCAACCTGCAAATACAAATCATTACTAAACAACCATTTTCTCAGCTATAATTTTCTCAACGCAAAGGGACATTTATCATACCAAATCAAAGTTTAGAAATGGATAGTTCTAATGCTTTCCGATTACAATAATTGAGCATTCATCATTTGGTATTGTGTATTCCATTTAAGTATGTCAACAATGTTCAAAATGCTATCACCAAGTACAGACATAGGAAATAAAAAAGGGACAAAAGATAAGAAATAAGAAAAATCATTACGACTATAGAAAATCTGCATGTTCACAATACTACATGTGCATATAAAAGTCGATCAGAGAAGGTATATGCACGAGTGAAAAACATGTAGATTTATCGACCAAGCATTATTGGGAGCTTGACCCTACAACAAATGGACTTGTGATGATATTTCACAATAGTACATGTGTTGCAGGTTAAGCTCCCAGTAGTGCTTATACAAATATGCATGTTCATTACCTGTGCATATGAAATAGCTCTAATGGTTACTTGAAAGAGTGGCTTAATATAAACAAAATGGTTACAAAGATGAGAATATGTCATTAGAATAATGGCAAAGAGAAAAAATATAAAAATACCACTATAATCCTTTAATAGATCAGCATAAAAATACCACTGTAATCATTTCATTTCACAAAGGCAAAAAGAAATTTTAGTTAATACCACTGACTTGATAGTGTATGTCTACTATGTCCTTGATCACAACCTCTTCCTTGCTTGAATAACCAATCCCCTACATTTGTGTGCTGGTCTTATTCTAAACCAGACACCGTGGGCCATGAAATTTCCAACATAAGCACCATTTTCAAATGCCAAACTGATAGGAATATATGCTAAAGCCTTAAGTGCCAACATACCATTAGAAAAATCACCAATAAGAGAAATGCTTCCTAGCTAGAAACTTCCAAGCCCCCCTTGTAGGTATAAGGCAATAGGTGGCACAACCTTACTAGAAAGCACTCTACCCTTTCCTTGCACTCTACAAGATTTGATGGTCAACACTTGATACGATTCAAAAATATATATTTATATGAAAGCAACAAAGGCAGAGATATTAAGACAAACTAATACAATTGGCCATGTAACGTATCAAGAATGAAAGCTATGATCAGAGAATAAAAGAAATAAATTAACAGTTAATGAAGAGGCATGAGTCCTCACAAAGGATTACCTCTCCTCAAACAAGTGAGTCAATATAAAATGGAAGAGTAGATCAGATTGTTAGGATCATGGAATGGGAAGAAAAAGAAAACAATCTATACACTAAAAAGAAACTCCACATGATATAGTAAGAAAAGAATGGAGAGGGCAGACTAGTTTCTATCAATAGTGATGTAAAAGACAAGACACATAATGCAATATATATTTTTATCTGGTGTGTGCCGAAGCCTGGAAACTCTTGTCAATAATTGATGTATATATTCAAGATATACAAATGAATATTTATAATTATATATAGAAGCATTATACACATGATACAATAACAAGTAAAATGAATATGAAATGAGTGAACAATAGTAATAAAATATACAAGTTACTCTTCATAAGGAAGAGATAAGAAAATTTATAAATCAATTGCAATGCTAGTAAGCATTGTGTGACAGCAAGCAATACTGTAAGACATCTATGAGTCTATGATATCATCACAATATAACATTATGTCCAACATAATTTCTAATATAACAAGAGTTGAAAACCCAATAGGCCTTACAAGATAGGTTTTTCCTTGCCTTAGCCACAATTCGTACACAACATACAATCATCCAATCCTATCATGGTACCCCTTCTTTCTTCTCATATTATTTTCTTAACAAGTTTATGGTACTCAAGAGGTCGATAAATATCATGAAACCATAATATAAAAATGATGCAAAAATAAAACTTGGGTCTCAATATGGAAACTAGTTGGGTTCCACTTCAATATGGTTCAATAATATTGTGTATCATAATATTATATGACATCATCCTTACCTAAAGACTAACACTATTTTGGACCTCAAAATACATCAATCAATGTTTACAAACTTGTATTAATCACAATGAATATTTGAGCTCTACAATCTTAGGATAATTCTCAAAGATATGCTCATTATTTTACAATATCCCAATCCCCTCATATTTCTATTTTAAAATAATCTATTTTTTATTCAAGTTTATACTATGATTAAGTATATATCCTTATATAATTAAGACCGTGACTAAGTAAAGTTACATAGCATATCCCCACTCTTATATAAACACTTAGCATATATAGAGACAATGAAATATAAGCATACATATTGCAAGTAATGTAATGAATAATAGGACTCTCTTCAAATATCTATAAGGAAATGACCCACGAACAAACTCTAAAATAAATTTATCGTTAGGATTTAAAATTAAATTTTTCTCTCTCTAACCTTTATTAAATTATAGTTATTGGTCAATTTATATCTACAAACATTTCTCCCCTTAGGAAGAAATAGATCCATTGGTGATTGGAGAAGTCATTCCCATAAGTTGGATGAATAGGGAAATCAAATCTAAATGATGTGTGGCTTTGAAAACTGCTCAAATGCCCACATGGTGGAATTAGATGGTGTCAATCCACAATCTTGTTAAGAATGATGTAGTACAAGCTTCAAAGATAGTGATGATGGGCTAAAAACAATGATGTGGTTATCAGTAAAGAGGAGATGGATGTCCTCAAAATAAACCTCCAAATTTGCAACATGAGACTCCACTAACAAGGATGACATGTCTTAAAATATGAATCCCAAGTAGTTATGTTTGGAATAAGATGAATGCTTTACTGCATAGAATCGATAGGGGTCATGGTTGTGGCAATACCAATCTGCTTACGAACATGAGTCTCGATATGAGTTGGAACAAGGAGACAAACCTTTGAACCATCAGAACATGCAAGACCTATGACATACTCAAGATCCACTTAAGTATCATCATCAAAGGGTGTGCTATCTCCATCATCAAAGAGAATGAGACAATCTATAGCAAGATCCTCTCAAAACAAATAGAAATGGGGGCTTCCATGGATCTTTGAAAGTTTAGTCCAAAGTGTGTGAGGACAATTGTGGTTAGTGTACAATGTCTATTGTTATGTGTTGTGATCTTTTCACACATCACCCCATTGCAAATGGGGACCCCCTACTTTTTAGTCACTTGATCTTTTGGCTTTGATTTTTAATAGTTTTGGCATTAGTCTACTAAAGTTCCTTGTGTTTCAAATTCAGAATGTATGAAAGCTGTAATTTATAACTCTTGTTCAAGTTTGGAATGTATGAAAGCTGTAATTTGGGAAAGTGACATAGATTTTCTTTCTTAAAGAAAGGGGCAAGAAGAGCTAAGTAGAAAATTGAGTTAACTATGATCATTGGTCATTTTCCTATTTTGAACAATATAACTCTAAGCGATACATCTTATGTCATTAACTCATTTATTATACTGAATCATCAATTATCAATATTATTTTGTTATTTTTAAAAAAAAATTATTATATACAATAGCATAGATATTAAGTTTGTCTACATTTTTTTTAATATGCAATTTTTTCCTACATGCTTGAGATCCGAAGAAAAACTTGAATCCACCCTCAGATATACACATTTCTTCCTCAAATTTAAAGAATGTGGTTGATATCTCCTCTTCATGGTGCAAAGTGATCGTTATATTTCTTTCAAACTTCATAGGGTCTTGGAAACCATGTAAACTCACAAACATTAGAAAACCATATGATCTATCCATACAATGAGGGAAAGCAGAAGTTACAACTTAGAACACTTTCAGCTTTCTGTACCACAATTTTTTTATTGCTTTGGTAGAATATGGAAATCGAAGCACAACTATGTTCAGAGGTTCTATTTTGTTCATTCTTTTTGTAAAACTAAAACTTCAAATAAACTCCACTTAATCATTTCTTGAATGGTTTGTCTTGTACTAATTATATTTAAACCTCTTGCTTCTAATTTGATGTTACATGTCCTTTAGAATAGTCTGACACTGGCCTTAGAAAGTATATGATACATAGGATGAATAATATATTAATAGCATGATTTATCTTGAAGATGGATCACATACTGTAACCTGAAAAATTGATTTAAAATGATTTCACAGCTTTTTCCAGGGATCGTATGCTAAATTATGGACCTACCCTCAATAGAACCCCTTGGATTCAATCCAACCAAGAAATTTGTAAGCACTTTCTTTTTATAGGGAAAGTTGGATTTAACCCCTATTTAACTTGGCCCTTTCCTAAACAATTGTTCAATTCAAAATGGCTTGATGGATTCATAGACCAATCAAATGTATACCAAGTAGAATTTGTAAAGGTTCAAATTCAAACTCTAATTAGTAGAAACTAGTAACAACGTATGTCATGTATTAAGGAACAATGGAGGAACAACGAACATAGATAATTACATTTCTTGTCCTGAAAAATAATAGACTTTTGTTTTGAATTCCGGTGACCAGAAATATTTCGTAAGTAATTGTAGAAGCATGTGAAGAGTTCAAGGTAATATGACATGGAAAGATGTTGCAATAGTTGATATTTTTTTATTTTGTTGATGTAAATTTTGTTCTGCGAAAGAAAAACAGAGCTTGGTTCTCATCAATGTTCTCCTAGATGTTTATCAAGGGTTCAATGTTTGAGCACATGTTAAAAATGATTTATTCCTTATGAAATGAGGCAAATCTATGACTCTCAATATGTTCTGATAAAATGGATTTTGAATTTTACAGACATGTGAATCATAATATGGTCGTAATATGCAGAGCAATTTAGCACCCTCTATAAAATTACAAAAGAACAGGAACTCGATTGACTCATTTCAATCAGATAATAAAAAAATTATTAATAAGAAAAGAAAATCAAAAACCAAATCCAAACACTTCAGTTGCAGTGTACCTCAACAAATACACTGTAAGGCACAAAATGATAAATCAAAAGCGCATTTTGAAGTCCCAATCCTTACTAGCATTTCTCTTTGGCTTTGAGGCAGATATATATACTCATGACAGTCTTAGCTTGGCATACTAATACAATACTAAATGGGATCTCATGGTTTGGACCTACTTAACATGTGGCTAACTTCTGGTTCTCCATATGCTTTCCCAATCTATTTGTGATGAGACTTGTCTTAGTTACTTTTTGGTTGGAATTTGTGGCCTGGTTCTTGTTTCTGTGTTCTCCTGGCTTGATGCAGTTCATCTCTCTCTCTCGCTCCACACACACACTCTCTCTCTCTCTCTCTCTCTCCACACACACACACGTCCTGTGCTAGAAAATAAAAATAAATCTTCTTCCATTAAAAAGTGATCAGTAGAGATATCTTTTAAAATTGAATACCTTTAGACCATAATGGTCCATAGGATCTATCAAGCTGTGCTTGCTTTTTTTGGAAATTAGTGAAATTTGGCAAGTTTTGTTGGATTGTTTTGAATTAAGATTATATGTGCCTGGTTACAACTGAAATATTTGTATAATTGTTGACCAACATCATTGCATGATTTTGTTGCCCAACTTTACAGGAATGCATTTGATCCATCATTTGGCACAGTTTGCTTCTCGGGTCTAGTATTCGCAGTAGTGCAGATAGCCCGGGCTGCCCTGGAAAAGGTAGTATGCTCTAAACATATGAGGTCATCACAAGGCATTGTTTATGCTGCACTTGGTTGCTGTTTGAATTGCCTACTCTCAGAAATTTATTTTTTGAATAAGTTCACCATCAATGTCACTGCAATGACAGGAGGAAACTATTGCTCTTCTACTAAGCTGGCATATGAACTTCTCAAGCAGAATCTTCTATCAGTAGTAGTTGTTGAAACAATATCCACCCACCTTTTGTTCAGAATTTTCTTAGTTGTGTCCCTTGCATATGCTATAATGGTAAGTATATGGTGCTTACATTATATTATTGCTTTGAGTGTGGTTTTTTTCTCAGTCCTTTAGGCCAAAATGTTGCACAATAGCAATCTAAGTGTATGGCTTTGTTTAAGTTTTCTTCTACCAGTGTTTTTTTTTTTTAAAAATCCTAAAGGCTAAAACATTATATCAACTACAACCATCGTGTATAAATGCTTGCAGGTATGAGGTGTACTCAAGGCTGCAACTTCACTTGGAAGGGATGCCTACTTGGTTGCAGGGTTTGCTTGATCAAAGTGAAAACCTTCAATGATATTTGATCAGCAAGCGCACTTGGCTCCACACGCACATCATTGGGTTTGCAGGCTCTGCAATACCATCAATCTATTTGCGGGATCTGCTAACCGATTCCCTTCCTTACCGACTAAATCCATCTATGGCAATTACCTAGGGCATCAAATTGCGTTGTGCGGGTGCATTCAAACTACTTAACAGAAGCTTACATCCCGCATAGGTTTGTTCAAGTTTATTGGGGGGAATGTAAGACACATGGCATTTTGGAGGAATGATCTTACACTTCGGGTTCTAGATTGGTAACCACAAATATTTAGATCATGACTTTCGCAGAAGATACCTCAAACTCCAAATTTATTACAGAAAATTTTATATAAATGATGAAATGTGCTATTAACCTCGGGTGCTGGATATGCTGCTAGCATAGGGTCTAGCTCTTCAGGATCTTCGCGGGCTGCAATGAGCTCTTCACGATCTTCCGTTCCAGCTCTGTTCCAAATATGCTGCTAGCATAGGGTCTTCGCGCGCTACAACCATTCATATAATTTGCCCAAAATGAAATGAGAATTGAAATGTTTTTTTTAAGTTATATGCCCGTGTTTGTCGATATTTTGACTAACATTGTATTGGTCAAAATTTTGACCAACACGAGCATGGATTTTTAAAAAAACAAATTTTTCCTTCCATAATCCGACCAACTTAAACCTTTTTAATTAATGGTCGATAATTTTCGTAGAAAAATGAGTTCAAATGTACTAGTGCGGATAACAATAACACAATACAATTACATATACATTTTTTGAAATCAATGTCACTAACCATACTTAAAATGGAATACAAGATATATACATCTCATGAGAAAGTCTCCAAGCAAGAACAAGAAGATAGAAACAACATCGAGGATCATCCAAGCACAAAGTCACGAATGTCAGATCTCAATGGTAATAGAATCACTACCACCTGACCATGTGGAGTGAAGAAGTCCACTCCCACCGTGCTAAGGAGATAGCATGAGGCCTCACTCAAGGAAACAACCAAACAAGAAAGACTAATGCAATGGTACACAGGATAAAATGGTAATAAAAGGATATAAGGTTATCAAGGATAAATGATCAAGACACAAATCAAGTGTACCAAATGCAACCTAAGAACCTAGAACACATATAGGGAAGTGTCATCACATAAGTCAACTCTAAGGTCACCTAATAGTCTCTCTAGACTCTGACCCCTTAGTGACTATATGCGATATAAGTAGTCCTTTTGTACAGACAAGGAAAACCAACTATGTCAGACCTCAATGTCTCTCTAGACAGGCAAGCATCTTCTCCCACTCTCATCCTAGTCTGTACTAACACTCAAGGCATGGGAGAGGTACAATTATCTATTTAATATTTTCTTTCAATAGATTTATTAAGTTATTACTTATTAAGTCAACTTACAAAGGATATCCATACAACCACTTTAGGGCTCCAACACCTCCAAAGTAAGCCACTTCCCCTCAATGCTCCTAGATAACTTACCCTAATGTTCCCAGCAAAAAGAACCAAGGAAAAAGAAAAACCAAAATCATAAAAGATCTCCATAAATTAATAAACTGTGAATGCCATCAGAGACAAGTGCTGAAGCATAATAAACAAAACCTCATCCTATACAAGGATCCAAACTATCCATCCCATACTAGACATAACAATCACCAAATACCAATCCATATAGTTATCATATCATAAGATCACATGATCATCAAAAGCACCAATAACATCTCTCCAACATGGAGTAATACATAAGTTCACAGTATCATCTTTCAAATCACAAAACAACTACAATAGAAGAATCAAGGTGACCAAGTATAATCACAAGACAATAATGGTTGCCACATTTTGTGGTCAAATAAAGCATAATGATCGAGAACTCTAAAGCCGCATGACATCACTCACATATGCACCCAAACCACTCATACATATTTGTGACATAAAAATAGTTATAAATTTTCCACAACATAATCCCCAAAGTGTAAGAAGTATAAAAACCATAAAATATACCAAGTCTCAAGAATGAAATCCCTCCTAAGATATTACTCTACCCATCTAAACAATTAAAAAAATATAACAACAAACTCAAATAATATAAAACACATCATATAACATTTAATTATAGTCCAATTAAATTTTTCATTACCTTAAGTTATCTACAATTCAAAAATAAATTCTTATTTAATTAATTATATTCTAACCCAAAAATATAATTAATTAATTAATTAAAACACTAATTAACATCCAATATATTCTAAAATTATATTTTTAAAATATAACTTTTGAACCCAGGTAAGGAAAACCCACCTGATATCTGCATTAATATCGCAGGGGAAGCTTTTGTGTGCCCTATTGAAATTCTTGGAGGCTTGAATGCCTATTTTTTATGTCAAAAATAAGGGCATCTAAGGAAAGATTGCCCCATAATCAGGAAAAATTCAAAGCTTGCTAAATCTTCATCTCTCCCTAGCCCCGCTAATGCGGCCAATCCTTTTGTAGATTCCCCTACTAGTAACAACCCTCAGTTGGAGGTTCCCTTTAACCCCTTACCTAATTTGGACCCTAACTCTCTAGCTTTCCCTACTATTCAACCCCCTGTCTCCTTTTCATCCATTTCTATGTCTGTAGACACCATGACTGCAAATGATGGCTTTCAAACTGTTACCAAAAAGCGTAGAAGAAAGGACACAAATAATGAGAACGCGAATCTAGTTACTCCTCATCCGGCTAAACATATGATCCCCTCCTATTTGAATAACCCTTCTTCTCAGGAAACGCAAGATGGTTCCCCTATTTTAGATATTGTTTGTTCTAACCCCCCCAACAATCGCAATACCTCAGGTCCCTCTCGGAATCTCCCAAACAAAGTTTTTAGAGAACTTGGGGCTGACTGCTCCCTTGAGATTATCCTTGCAGCTAAAACCCCGCAGGTTCTGTATCCTTCCCCATCCCTCTTATGCCCTCCATGGAGGTGGACTTCCATTCTCCTACTAAATCTGTTAATGACAAAGACTCCAAAAATGACATCCCTACTTCGAAATGAATTGGGAGGCCTTTAGGCTCCAAAAATAAGTCTTCTGGAAAGAAAAATGGGGAAAATTCCCCACAGCTTATGTCCTCAACTGATGGGGCTACAAATCTATTGTCTACCCCCTCACATGTTTCCTCATGAATTGCATTTCCTGGAATATAAGGGGTCTCGAGTCCCCAGATAGAAAGTTTTTCATTAAGCATTTCCTTGATACCTATAATTCTATAGATTTTCTGATGCTTCAAGAAATTAAAGCTGTCAGTTTCATGCTTGAGACCAATCTTAATTTCATTTGGAATGATGCGCTCAATTTTTTTTACTGCACATTCTAGAGGTAGGGGTGGCATTGCCTTGCTTGTTAATCCCAAGTGGGGAAGTTATATTATGGGTAGTGGCCTCTCCCCCTGCCAAAGAGTTGTTTGGATTACCATCAATTATAAAAACTATGTTTTTGGCATCTGCTCTATTTATGCCCTGAATGACTTTAAGGATAGGGCTAACTTATGGGACTGGCTGGTGGCCCTCCTTGATATCCTGTGGCTTATTGGAGGGGACTTCAAGATGGTGGAATCCCAACAAGATAAATTTGGAGGTAACCCATTCTCTTGGAAAGATAATGAAAAACTTCACTAGAATAGGATGAAAGAGTCTAAAAATCTTTTTGACCCCTTAGCTGGCAATAGGGATAATAATCCCAGGTTATGGTATAATTGGTGTAATTTCCAACAAGGCTCCTCTAGAATTTACTCAAGACTTGATTGTTTCTATGGTAACAAAAATTTATTTTCCTTCCTTCCTAATAACCAAGATAATTATGTCCTCGTCACCTCCACTACCCTCTCTGACCACCATCCCATCTCTGCCTGCATCAGACTTAATAATTCCCCTATGCACAATAGAGGTACCAATTCTAAATTTATCCTAAATACTAGCCTTCTTAAAGATGGGGATGTTCTGGCTGCCATCCAAATCATTTGGCATATCAACAAATTCAACTCTCCCAATTGTTCCCATGCTGACAAATGGAATATGAATCTGCCTGCATGGCAGAACTTGCTTAAAACCATTGGCCAAAAAAGAGCCAAAGACTACAGATTTATTGAGAAACATCTCTCCTCTGACCTCTAGAAGGTTGAGGCTAACATCTAGAATGATCGCTCCAATACTGATCTTATCTCCCAAGTGATTTCTGCCAAGGAAGTCCTCAGGAAACATCAACAAGTCAAGATTCGTGGTGCTAAGATTAAATCTCGTGCCCACTGGATCTAGTCTGGTGATCGTGGCTCTAAGTTATTATTTAATCTTATTAAGCACAAGCAATCCAATGAATCTATTGATAGGCTTTTAGTTGACAATCAGGATTCTAAAGAATCTCTTCACCTCTAAGGATTCTAAAGAGGCTGCTAATCTTAGAAACAATTGCAAGCCTCTTATCCCGAAAAATCTCTCCAGCATTTATGCTGACCTGTTGTCTGAGGATGTCTCTTTGGACGAAATTGAAAGAGCTATTAAGTCTCTGAATAATGACAAGGCCCTTGGGCCGGATGGGCTTCCTATGGAATTCTATAAAGCTAACATTGATTGGATTTGCAAGGATCTTCAAGAGATCTATTCGGAAGCCCTTGCTAATGGTTCCCTTGGAGCTACTATTAATAGTGGTATCATTAAGCTTATCCCCAAGGATGGTGACAAAGCTCTCATTAAGAATTGGAGACCTATCACGCTCCTCAATGTCTCTTACAAGATTTTGGCCAAGATTCTGGCTCTTAGACTTGTGGATATCCTGCCTAATTTTATTTGTGCTACCTCGACTAGCTTCATTAACAGTAGATATATCCTTGAGAATTTAATCACCAGCTGGGAAGCCATGAACTAGGCTAACTGCTCTCACCAGAACTATGCTATGTTCCTCCTTGACTTTGAAAAAGCCTATGACAGAGTGGAATGGAGTTTTATCCTCATGATGCTTGAGGCTTTTAGCTTCCCTACTACCTTTTGCAATTTGGTTCATGTGCTGCTCAGTGATGCTTTTGCCCAAGTTGATGTTAATGGTTCCCTCTGTGATCCCTTTCCCCTTGGTCAATCCATTAGACAAGGCTACCCTCTGGCCCCTACCCTTTTTGTCATAGCTTCGGAAGCCCTATCCTACATCCTTAGGGATAATTCTTTGTCCCCTGAGGTTAGAGGCATATATCTTCCCAATAACGATGAGCTTATCAACTTCCAGTTTGCTGATGATACTATTATTTTCTTTGAAGCTAATGCTGATAATTTTGAAGCCTTGCAATCCAGACTTAATATTTTTTGCACTATTTTTGGTGCTCGTTTATCTCAATCCAAAACCATATGTCTTGGTTGGGAGGAGCAGCCTCCTGAGTGGTTTAAGCATTACAATTTTCAATGGGGCAACCCTCATAAAATTTTTAGATATCTTGGCATTCCTTTTTCTGTTGAGCCCTCCCTCAAAGACATGTGGTTTTGGATCAAGAAAAAATTTCTAAGAAGCTTATTAAATGGAATAATAGATCCTTATCTTTAGCTGGCAGAGTTCAAGTTTGTCAAAAGATTTTGTCCTCTTATAATGTTTATTACTCTTCTGCCTGGATGTTCAGCAATTACCAAATCCTGAAAACCAAAAAGCTATCAGGAATTTCCTTTGGTATGATGGTAAAGGCAATAAGAAGTTACACGCTGTCAAGTGGGACTGGTGCCACACTGATAAGCTCCTTGGGGGGCTGGGGTTGAAGGATCTTAAAATTCAAGGAACTACTCTTTCTACCAAGTGGATCTTTCACTCTATGGATGGTAACGATCCATGGAAGGTCCTTGTTAGGCATAATATTGAAAGGGGCATTCCTAAACAAGCTAAATCTTGGAGGAATCTTCCCTTCTGTGATTTGATTATTGGTAATTTCTCGATTATTGTTCAAGGCTCTGTTGTTTTTAAGTCCATATGGAAAGCCTAGGATCATGTCAGAAAGTATATTACTAACAAGGAATTCCATGATGCTAAGAATCTTTATGGTGAAAGGTCCATCTGGTGGAACTTACACTTGTGTGGGAAACCCCTCACCCTCTCCCAAGGGTGCTCTACTCGGTTTTGGTCTAAGATGGGTATCTCCCAGCTAGCTAACCTATTTGATGAGGATAAGCTTATCAGTTGGGATGATTTTAGAAACAAATTTAATATCCTGATTTCTCAAAAGAAAACTTATAATACGGTTGTCAAGGCGTTTAAGGATTTTCCTGCTGATTGTCATGTGGATTCTCATAGGTATTTAAAATGTAAATGGCCTAATGGGGTCATTATGTCCAAAATCAAAGCTAAAAATATATACAAGGTTATTGGACATAATGAAACCATCATTGACCATGTTAACTCTGTGTGGTATTCCTCCCTTGATCATGGTTCTTGGAAGAAGTACTTTGACATTCTTTGGAAAGGAACTATTGAATCTAAAATTAAATGTTTTAAATGGCTGGCCCTGCATGACAGACTTTCGATTAGGAAAGGTGCTTCTATGAATGATTTTTGTAGCTTATGCAGACTTCCTGAAACTAGTAGACATATTCTCTTTGACTGTATTTTTGCTAAGGAAATTTGGAATATGTTTGGTATCACTTATCCTATAAATGTGAACATTCTTGAAATTATCACAGGTAATATTGATGGGCTTAAAAAAGATTCTAATTTCTTTTGGAATATTCTCTCTTCTAATGTTCTTTGGTAGATCTAGAAGTGCAAGAATGAGGAAAGGTATCAAAGCAACCCTAGAGTTCTTACTGAGTGTTTATGTAAACTCACTTTTTTAAAAATCTTTCTCTAGGTTCACACTACTATAATGATGGACAAGGACAAGCTAAAGTTATTTTTGAAAGATGGTCATGCCACCTTCTTTGTCTATGAGCTGAAGAATGGATACAAGTGGAGAAGAAACATTGATGATCTTTAGATGTTTGAAAGAACCTACAAAAAACTCAATTAGGAGATTAAAAAGAACCTCAAGTCAAAAAAGGACTAGATCTACATGCTGACTCAAATCCTAGAACGTAAATATGTTGTCTAGATGGAAGGGCCTAGGGGGTGGACTACCTGGGTGGACATCTACGAGGATATATTGCATTAGTCCTTTGTTTCTTGTTCTTCCTTATGTACTAAACTGTTCGACTTGTTCTTGTTGTTTTGTGAGGCCAGGCCTCTGTAACTGAACTTGATACTTTCGGCTAATTTTTTTATCCTCTTATATATAATACAAAAAAAAATATAACTTATTTTATCAAATTAATATAAATCGTATATATTAATTAAATATTATACAATAATTAATACAGACATTAATTAAACATCAATATATATATATATATATATATATATATATATATATATATATATATATATATATATATATATATATATATATATATATATATATATATATATATATATATATATATATATATATATATATATATATATATATATATATATAAAAATTTATTAATTATAAATTAATTTTAAATTAAATTAATTCAATTCAAGTAACCCAATTAAAAATTAATTTGAATTATAAAGTAAATTATAATTTTTAATTAAAACTAACATTAAATAAAATTAATAATCTTTTTTTAAAAAAAAAAACACTTTAATTAAAAAAACATATTATTAATTAAATGTAGGGGGAAGGGGGAATATTAACCCCACCCCATCCTAGGTGGACTTCCTAAATAAATGGGAAAAGAAAGAGTGGCATGCTTTCCAAGTTCGCACCCCACATATATAAAATTTAAACGAAAAAGGTGGGTGTAAGGATGGTGGCCTGCCACTCATTTAAAATGATTTTTTTTTTTTATCATTAAATAAATTTCATTTATTTACTTAATTTCTTTTTTTTATTAATTTCTTAAAGATAAATAAATATTATTCTTTTTTCTTATTTTAAATATTCTTTTACTGGTGAATTTTTGGTTATTTTTTCAACAAGTAATATTTTATATATATATATATATATATATATATATATATATATATATATATATATATATATATATAATTTTCTTTACAAATAGATTTTTTTCAACAAGATTTATATGATCAATTTCTACAAAAAAGGCAAATTTTATTTTAATTCTATAAACAGATAATGTTCATATGCAAATCAATATACGTAGAGATGAGGAAATAGGTGCAGTGGGGCCTGGAGATAAGTTATTTAATATGGACTGTGAGATTGGTTTAAATCAACGAAGGGCGTAAAGACTCAATGAAAAGGTGCAAGGTTGTTAGTAGTTGTGAGATCATGACTTCCCACCACTTGTCCAGTCCAATGAAGTTGGTAAGAAGGTGGGTCCTTTGTGCGAGGTGTTGCAGATGTGTTATTTTCTGATTGGTTGCTGAGGAGGTGATGTGGCCAGTCATTTTTAAAAGCCAAGTTGACTATTTTGTTGAATTTTTTGAGCCACATGATGTGTCAAGAAAGAGAGGGATCGACAGCTGCATTTTAAACTTGATCGATTAACCATTGTGGCTGAGATTTTTGAATTGTTTATAGGGTTTTTCCAGCAGAAAATGGAGTCTGTGAGCTAGAAACGTTGAACTGAATCATATTTTGTTTTGTTCCAGGATGGTTACAAGTGAAAATTGATGAGTAAAGTGTCAAGTAGCCATCCTGATCTGATTTGTTTTCTTGAAATACCATGCCAAGTTTAATGCAGAGGACTGATATTTTGAGAAGGGCGGCTATGGTTTGATGGTTGTCAATTTTTCCATGCCCTGGTACGTGCAAGTTTTCTATTGGTCTGTTCTAGCATTAAATTGTTGGCTACAACAAGAAGCTTTTAATTTGTAACTACAATTGGCATGTGAGGATGAAACCCAAATATTGTACAAATCAAATTTAATCTGATCTTTCCCAGGTTTTCAGGCTTTCTTGTCTACTTTTATTTCTTGTTGTATCTGGTTGTTGAGGTTGTTGGAAAACCTAATTTTGTCCTAAATGATCCCAATGTTGTTGCAGTCCTTTATAAGGAAATTTCCAAGATCATTTAGGAGGGTCATCTTTTGGCTGAGTGGGAGGTCTAGGTCTAGTCTCTCCTAGGTTTTAGAATACCAGCTAATGATTTTTTCTTAGTCTAGGGTGTAATAGAGTTTTATATCAGATAGTATTATTATATCAAACAGAAAACTTCTGGTCTTTCGCATATTATTGAAGTGGTTGAATCTTGAAGCAAGGTGTATACAAAGGCATGAATCCTCATACATATACAAATATCCAGATTCATTTCTCTCCTTTTGTGTTCATCTCTTGAGTTTTGGATTTTCTAGTCCATTGCATGGTGTTTACCCATGTATGTGTTGTTATTCCTTTTCTTTGATCCAAGATCAAATTAAAAAGCTTTGGATGAAACATAGATTCATTGGGTTTGCACAAGAATTTCTGTAAGTAGTGTGGGTTTGGAGTATTTGTGTTAATGGCTTGGATCTATGACGAAGAATAGTAGTTGGATTTTGTATTCTATAATGCATTAGAGTTTTTTCCCAATGGATAAGGCACTGGTTAGGAGTAAGTATTTTCTACAATGATATATGTCTGGTATGGTCTGCTATATCCCTCAAGTTTAATCATAAACAATCCCAGGTCTTTTGAAATATTGAGGTTATAGGGCTGTATGTTTATCATAGCAATGGAGAGTCAATGAATGACTGGTTATCATTTAGTATTTTCTTGCTATCTATCTGCTTTGTTGAATCTGGTCTTGGTATTATAAGAAGTATTTTATAATTCACTGGATTAGGTGCACCCGCCTTGGTTTTGCAGAGCCAGAAGTGCAAAGGGAAGTCTTGTCCCTATAGTTGGTCCAGTTAGATCTCCACATATTTGGAACTAGCCCCTCCTCAAAATCTGTCTTAGGTATACTGGTGTCTCTCTGAGTGTAAACTCATTTTCAGGAACCAACAATTTGATCAATAATAAAATTAAATTCTCTAATTGATATATTCAATATAATATGAATTTATCTGATTGTAGCTATATGCAACAACACTCCCTCTTAGCTAGATAAGATAAAATCATATATATCACATTTCTCGTGATTAGAAATCTCACATATCTTGTGAAGACAAATATCACATTACATGGGATGACCAGTATCACATAACTTGTGATAAGAAGCCTCACATATCTCGTGAAGACAAACATCACATAACACGTGGTATGAGGAATCACCTAACACTTGATAACCAGTTTTACATATCATCTAACATGTGATATGAGGAATCAGCTAACATGTGATACTTAGTTTTACATATCACCTAACATTTGATATGAGGAATCACCTAACACATAATACCCAGTTTTAAATATCACCTAACATGTGATATGAGGAATCACCTAACACGTGATACCCAATTTTACATATCACCTAACATGTGATATGAAGGATATAATATGCTTGACAACATTACATTCTCTTATATATATATATATATATATATATATATATATATATATATATATATATATATATATATATATATATATATATATATATATATATATATATATATATATATATATATATCCTAGTTATGGTATGTGCACTGACATTACCTTACATAATGTCTACCATAATAGATTATGTCACAAACATGATACCCACATTACAAGATCATCACCTTATAATGTTAAATACAAGTGTTCATTTACTAAAAAGTCATCACCTTTTAGAAATGTACACAAGATGGGTGGGCCCATAAAGTCACACATCTGGCAAAAGAAGTTTACACATTAAACATCTTTATTATATTAGTACAAATCAAAATTTTATATTTCAACCTTACCAATATTCTTCCTGAAGTGATCAACTTTCACCTTGGGGAGTGGTTTGGTAAGAATATATGTTGTTTGATCACTTGTATTAATATACTCCAACTGGATCACATTCCTTCCTACCATGTCTCTTACATAGTGATAAGGAATCTCTATAAGATATAAAAATAATGGATCACTGATGTTGAAACTCCATCCTATGAAACTATTGATCACTAAAGAACCCATCTTGACATGGTCTGCTCCCTCTGAATCAAGATCCTCAGATGTTCACGGATGCAGATCCTCTAGTTGCTCCCTCTGAGGCTCAAGTGCGTGCTCCATCTTGACATTGTCAGACTCCCTCTGAATCTGATATCAACTCTCAACTCAATTCCATAACTTCAGGCATTAAGTTCTTTCTCCCTTGAATGCAATCTCTTATGCTTCTTGATTTGTCCTCAAAGAACTTCAAAGAGAGATTACAATTAGTTCATAAAACTAAACTATCCCTAAAGGAAATATTAATGATAGAAGCATAAAAGATTTACTATCTCGATCTTATAGCATGAATTAATGACTCAAAATTTAATAAACATTATTCAAGGGTAGAAATACTTATCTCTTATTGTCAAATATTACTACCCTCCGACAATTTCTTCCACTCACTTGAATCATTATTGTGATCCTCCTGAAGCTAAATTTAACACTCCCTCTTAGCAAGGGAGAAATCCTTCTCGCTAACTTCTAGTTTGTCCTCCTGATGCTAACATCAACACTCTCTCTTAGCCAAGGAGGGTCTTTTTAGATATTTGAGTTATAGAGTAATGTCTACAATGGTTACTCCCACATGGTGGCTCCATCACGATTGCTCCTATGAATGAAAATGAAAACAAACATAAGTGTTCATCATGGAATCACTCACATGACCTCCACAATGGCTACTTCTAGAAGGTGGGTCCATCATGGCTACTCCCATGAATGGAAATATAAATGAGCACAAGTTCCCATCATGGAATCACTCAATGTGATGATGTCATCTCATCATGACGTTCACCATAGCTACTTCCAAAGGGTGGAACAAGGGCTTTCACCTCAAATCTCTCCATCTCAGGGAAATATACAATACAAGAGCTTGCACCTCAACCTTCTCTCTCACAGAAAATAATGCATTAAGAAGATCTTCATGATGAAGTGGCTCTCTCTAAAATAGATATCAATTTTCTGACTACCTCATCCAAGGTTGCTTATGATGAAATGTCAAACTCCCTCTAGAGCATCCCTCAACAAGATATTTGCCTTGGATAGGTAATGCAAAGAAGGATTAGTGACTGTATCTTGCAGAATACTCTTCTGAATCAAGAACACATTGCATCTAGTGACCTTGATCTTCTTTATCATCCCTAGAATATAGTTCCTTTCTTCCTTCAAAATCTTATCCATTATCGTATAATCAAAGACTACAATGTTCTGCTCGATGTCTGTCTTGGAAGGAGAAATCTGGAACTCTAAGACGCCACTCTTGGCATTCTCAATCCATGTATGCCCACCGACCATATGGCTTTCCTTCTTATCAAACACCAAATCCTATTGAGTTGTCAAACTCACTAAAGGGGTAGACATCCTGTTCATGCAACATATGTATTGCCAACAAATAGTAGCGACGACCACTTGATAATTTCAGTAGTGAGTCTGCACTCAAAGTACAGATTCAATCCCAACAATGATAGGCTCCACTTAAGACTCAGATTTTCATCTCAGGTGAGTCAACCAATGGAGAAATATTGAAGCCTCCGACAAAAATCTTGGTAACTACTGAATTCACTACATAATCTGAGATACGACGATCACAAGCCAAATCGATTGATCACTGCAATTCAAATCTGCAATTATAGAATTCATCACAGCTACTTGCGACTTGCAATGCAATGATTACATTGAGATTCATACTTAGAGATCCGACAACACATCTTCACACCACCGTGAAGAGGGGAACACAATCTTAGCAAATACGTAGAGATTCATAGATGATATCAATCTTTGTGGTATGTCCTACCAATGCTGCATAATCACAAGATTTTACAGAAGTTGCCACACTCTGCATCTAGTTAGTCTTTGTATCTTGCTGTCAAGAGGTGCCAACAAAAGATGTATATGCAATTAGACTTGCTTCTCTCAAAGAATCCACTCCTCTCCGTCGGAGATCGACATCTGAGTCAACAACCAGTTTTACAAGCTGGAAAAGGTTCCACTTCCTAGAGTGAAACAATTTACTATTGTCAACCATTAACCGGCAGATGGCTGGAACATAAGTATTGAAACAAAGATCTCACACCATAGGATAACTGCGAGTGTAAAAACAACTGTATTCGGGTATGAGATAGATAATATCAACTCTCTTTCATATGATGACTATACCCAGGCAATGTGCCAGAAAACCACGGTCTCCAGGATTATTCGTATACCGGTCTTGCTCTCCAACTTCACTATTTCCATAGAGTTATGGAACAATATTGTTCAAGAGATGCAATTTCTTTCTTTTACTACCCTTTTAGATATTGTCAGTCCAATAAGTTTTTTCTTGTTTTAAAATGATTCACCGACAACAATCACCATAACTTCTTTGAAAGTCGCACATGAAATTAAAAGACCTCCACAATTATTTCCTCAAACTGCTTCCACAGAAGCGACAATATAGATAGGGACTACTTCAAACTTCAACTCCCGATATTTCATATTCACTGACCATTCTTTCATGTTCCAAGTTCCCAAACTCAGAAAGAGATATCTTAGCTTGCCACGACAACCATAGGGACATCGAGTCCCTAAGCTGTTATCCTTTCGTTTTCTCTGTAAACAATGACTGAAGCTTCAAAAAGGTTCATAATGGTAAAGGCTCACATGTAAGGGCAATGCAGAATTGACAAGGACTTTATATATTCCAAAGTTTGCTATGAAATATTTAGTCACCATTCACGGGCATGTGAGGGCAGCTGAATATCCAGAGAAGTTGCACGATAACCAAAGAGCCTGAACTTGTAAAAAAATTTTCACGGCAACCATGATATATGTAATTTCAACTAATATTCTCCTTCCCACACAACAACAGATTCACGCCTCTGCGACACTAATCTAGATCTTATTAATATCAAGATGGAGATTATTTTCAGTGAAATCTCTTGTCCTAGGAGTTCGTATATTCTCTGATACCATGTTAATCTTATTATAAGAAAATTGCAATGAAGGAAAACTGTATTGTTGTTCACTGTACTTCACACTTATAGATTTCGGTGCTAGTACTGCACATTTCGATTAGTATTAATACATGCCAAAAGTGACTGGTCACGTCTATGATAGACATGATTCCTTGAGGAGTCACGTCTATTATAGGTGTGATTCAATGTCATGTCTATTGGTAATAGACTGCCATAACATCGCTTCAATACTAATCGGTTGATACCGATTCAATACCAATTAGAATTCAATACTCATGTTTATTGAATTGATTCGATCATAAAGAAAAATAGTATATATATATATCTTTAATTTGATAGATAATAAAATTAATTTCTCTAATTGATATATTCAATATAATATGAATTTATCTGATCGTAGTTATATGTAACAACACATATTCTAGTTTTAGTATTGCAAAAACACTTTACATCGTTGTCACTACATTTTCAACATTTTACAGTAGCGTACTATCCTTTTACCAAATATAGTTATAAAAAATGTGATTCTTTAAATTAAAAAATAAAAGATTTAAATACTTCTGCAAAATATAGAAATCATAGACAACACAAATAAATTGTATGAAAAAAATACATCACAATGTAATCAAATTCAATCACAATTAATATCATCTTAATTGAACATACTTTAAATGTATTGCATTTAAATTTCTGAAAAGAATAAAAAAAGACAAATTGTAATATAGAAAATTTACTTTTGACATATACTAATACAATACAACACTTTTTATTTAAAATTTTCAAAAATAAAGTATGTAGCCTAACTTTATTCCTCATGCAATTCGGAAAAATGCAGACACTATGTGGACTCTTGTTTAACCAAGAAATCCTTACTCACCAATATATTCTATAATAGAAATATTATATCTTTTTATACAAAATACATAATAGAACTATGTCTTGAAAAATACTTTGACTTAGCTATACCTGTAACTATCCTTAGAGAAAAAATACTTTGACTTGGCTATACCTGTAACTATCCTCATAAAACTTACTTGGCAAAGAGTTTGATTTTCACAGAGATATTAATGGACAGGTTTACTCTGCCATTAACATCTCAACAACCTCGCTCATGGAAGGCCTGCGGTCCCTGTCCTGCTCCACGCATACCAATGCCGTTTTCAGCACTCTTTCCATCTCCTTCTTCTCCTCCTCATTATCCACACCCATTTCCATTGCCAGATTCCCATCCACCACCGCCTCCATCCTTCTTCCCCCCTTCTTCACATTCTCAACAGCCCACTGCACAAAATTCATCCCCGATCCGGGCGCATTGAATTTCGCAGCTTGCTGCCCACTCACCAACTCCAACAGAAGAATCCCAAAACTGTAAACATCTGCCTTTGCCGTGATGGGCAGATTCATTGTCCACTCGGGCGCCAAATACCCACGCGTCCCACGAATTGTAGAGAATGTGAGCGCGCGATCTCTGCCATGACCGCTGTCCACAAGCTTCGCCAGTCCGAAGTCCGACACTTTGGCTCGGAACTGCTCGTCCAGAAGAATGTTCTGTGGCTTCACATCACAGTGCAGAATCCATTCCAGACACTCTTCGTGCAGATAAGCCAATCCTTTGGCCGTACCCACCGCAATCTGGAGCCGTTTCTTCCAGTCCAAAACCATTGAACTGTTCTCGGTACTAAAGATGTGCTTATCCAGAGACCCATTCTCCACGTACTCAAACACCAGAAGCCTGTGCTTTCCCTCTGCACAGAACCCAAACATGCGAACCAAATTGATGTGATTTACCTTGCCAATCATACTGACCTCTGCCCAGAATTCATCTTCGCCCTGAGATACTCCTTCCAGTCGCTTCACGGCCACGACTTTATTCTCAGGGAGAAGACAGCCTTTATAAACAGTCCCAAACCCTCCTTTTCCCACGACGTCCTTGAAGTTGTTGGTCGCTTCTCTCAGTTCCGCAAATGTAAACTTCTTAAGTCCTGTGGGAACCGCAAAGTAGCCCTGACGACTGTAAACAATGGCATCGTCAAAGTTTCTGAAGACAAACCACCATCCCAGAGCTATGCAAACAATCTCTGCGACCCCAATTGCAGAAACAAAAGATAACATGGGAATAACCAGCTGATTTCGTTTCCTCTTCTTTGCAGCAGCCATGGGCATGCTGGCATTTGACTGGACAGCGGGGGCGACTGCCTGAGATCGCGAACACTGCAGTGTGTCAGAGTGCAGCAAAGTCGACAGAGATGAGACGTTGGTAACTGAGTAATTCGACTCCGCAGATATTTTGAGATACATGTCGTTTTTGACCCCAGGAGACTGATACCCACTGATAAGTAGAGACTTGGGGTAACATTGTCCCGTCCCAGTAAATCTGTAACCAAAGCCCACACAGTCACAATCCTCTATACAAATTTCCCTGCACTTTTCAAACGACACTGCATATGCATACATGTGATTGTCAAAACCATAAAAATCCGTGAACAGAAGCTGCAAAAGCTTAAAACTGTTTGAATTGCAGGAGAATTTCTTAATCAACCGACAACCTTTGAACCAATCAGAATAATCTACCCTTTCATAACCCGGGGGACACACACACTTGGGCTCTGGTGTATAAACACACACACCATTGGGTCCACATAAGCCATGAACTCTGCATTGCTCTGCAACTGCTGTCCAGGTAATAATCCACCTGTTATGCTCCCCATCCAGGCTATATAATCTGAGATTGCCATCAACATCCATGGTCAATCTTCTTTTCGGGCCTCTTCCATAATCTGAGGCATTGAAACTGAACTGGTCGCTGGCTTTGAACCCCCCCAAATCATCAAGAACTGCTGTGCGACTGATGTTATAAGTGGTTCTCTCATTATCAAATGGAGTCAACCAAGGTTTAGGCCAATACTTACTAGAGAGATTGGAACCTTGGTAAATGAGTGTGAGATAGTTCTCATCATTGAAGTAGAAACGATGGTACCCAGATTTGTAGGTGACATTATCCATTCTGGAGATCAGCTGCGCATTGTTCGTGAATCTCTGGCCTGGAAGAAGGGTGTCGGTGGGGGAATCAAAGCTTTGCCAAACTACTTTTCCAGAGGAAGTGCGTAGGACAAGGTTTCCTGTGTTAAGAAGAGCAACTTCCTTGACAGAGAGACCCGTTGTGCCAGTCCTCCATGTGACCGTCCCGTCTGCATTGAATAGGACCAAGTCCCCATCTTTTTGAAGATGGAGACGAGAATTCCTTCCGTTAACGGGTTGATCTCTGTTGGCCATCCACACAAGTGTAGATGTACTAGAATACCATATGGCGAAACCATAGGCGTTGGTGCCGACGTCATGGAAACCAGCAGAAAATTTGCCATCCGTAGAGTTGATTACAGTCGGCTTACTCGCGGGTGACACACAGGAATATCCTAAACTCAGACTCTCTTGCCCATGACAAGATATAAGGGAAACATGAAACAGCACAGACGTTAAGAAGAAAGACAGTTTGAAGCAACAAAAGGAGTCAGATGCAGATTCCATTCTCATACACAGATCAGAGCTGAATTGAAGCAAAGTTATTTAGCCGTGTAAAGTCGTCTTTAAGTCAACCAATCTTCTTTTTTCAGACGGCGTATGATGCATTTTCTATCCACAGCTGGATGCATATCTATCATTCACTCACTGAGTAAACGTGAGGTACGGGATGCAAAAGGATAAAATAATCTAGATAAGATAAAGATAAATTTATTTATGTTCAATAAAAGATCATAAAAGGGTCTCAGGGATCGTCGAACACAAGATAAGGGGTCGGCCCGTAGTAGAAACATCAAACAGTGTCCAAAGAGAAGCAACAATAATCGAGCAAGAAGAGGGAAACAAAGAGGGGAAGGGAGCCCCCCCCACCGGAAGCACCCCAACCCTTACTACAAAATTTGCGTAGATGTGAAGAACCCCATCACTGAAGGATAAGCCATAGAACTAATAGGGGTTGGCCGACCTGCTTCTAACGCTTCTAGGAAGGTGAAGAAACCTGCTGTTGAAGAGAACCCTTTTGGGTATTCACAAGCCAATGATGGCTAGAGGGGAGACCAAGCTGATGGCTAGAGGGGGGACCAAGCTAACGCTTGGTGCCACGTGTTGAGTGAATCCCGGGGAAGAAGGACATGATGAGCTAACAAGAAGGCATAACCTATCATGGTGTTGATGTTGATGTAGAAGTGAGTGGTCTCAAAGTGTAATGACCTCCTAAATATAAAGAGCAAGACACCATTGGTATATGAATCTAAAAAAAAGTGGAGAGGGAATGGGCACCTTTGAAAAGGCAGTAGAATTTGCCTCTAATCTCGTAGTATATAGGGCAGCGGAAAATGAAATGCTCCTTAGTCTCTACCTCATCAATAATACACTACTGGCACATCCTACTCTCCTTGGGCAGGCGATGATCAGTCACAATGCAGAGCTGATGATAACTCACCCTAAAGGAATTGAAGGGGATCTAGAGGGAATGTGGCCAGTGGTGGGATATGTAAGAAGGTCAACATTGAGTCCATCCTTCAGCTCCAGAAAGTGATCATCGTAGAATACCATCTTTGGGCGAAGACCCCCATGGGGGTTTACCCAAGTAGCGTGAATGAACTACCTATAAATGTCGGTTCTGATACCCTTGTTTAGCTCTTGCCTAGATAGAAGGAGATAGTGAGGGGCATCAAGAGAGTATTGGTAGGGAGGGAGATAGTCAATCTCAATCCCTCTAGACCCAAGAGGAGCCTAGGCCTCAACAACCCAACCACAGACCTTGCTCAAAGTAACATAAGTAGTAATGGACTCCGAAGAGAAGTAAACAAGGTATGGGTATCTATGACATCCATCCCTAGATTCAAAAAATCCCCACGTGAGATCAAAGATGGCCCCAATACTAAAAGGGTAAGCACCAAACACTACAAGAATAATATTATGAGAAATGGACTGCTTGCTTCTGATGATCCACTGAAGGACTTGAACCTTTTCTGTAGAAGCCCAATCAGACTCAAGTAAGGAAGGACCCCAAACCATAGAACCATAGAGAACAATAGGTCGAATTAGAGTTCCCATAAGTGTTAGCTTGGACACGATGTTCTAGAAGTGATGTTGGAAGCATTGTCTCTCAATAAGGGCCAAAGAACCATAATCCTTATTGATACATGGCTGGAGGGCAGGTCTCAGACTGAAGCGGGAGCTAAAGAACTTTACTCCAAGGCATGTGTATGAAGAAGAAATCTCAGCCTCAACTGCTCTGAAGAAAAAATTAAGGTGAGAGGTCTTAAGGCAATTAAAGACCATCACCTTATGAAGTGTATGTTGCGAGTTGGTCTAGGGGTGGAGTACTTGTGCTTCTGAAAGGTAGTGTAATCTAGAAGTGATCTCTAGGAAGTGTATGTTGTGAGTTGGTGTAGGGGTGGACAATTTGCGCTCTTGAAAGATAAGTCACAAGTTCAAATCCTATAGATGGTATGTGCACCTTGTTTTTAACATAATTAGGTGCCTCCTGCAAAGAGTACGAGGTAGTATCATATTGTTGTCACCATATGTAGACCCAGAAGCACATGGCTAGTATCATGGACTATACAATGACCTTTCCTTTCCTTTCCTTTAATATCTCTATTCATAAACAACTCAACAATTATGTATTAAATCATAAAAAAATCTGCACAACTAGTCTAATAGACATTCTTCTAATAATTATTTTTACCAATACTTATGCACACGTCTTATAAATGTGAATTATAATCATCAATAAAGTTGTGAAATTCCTCTAATTAAATATTAAAATTTTTAAATATTTGATATACAAGTGAATGACTATTGGTATGTGTGGAATATGTAAAGTGGGCTTTGAATTATCAGGTATTGTATATTTTAAAAGTAAATAGGGCATTATGTAGGCAAGGACATTGTAATTATTGGTACATAGTGACTATATATGTCATATCCCCTATTAGTATCAATAGGGTAAGAAGGAATATTTTAATGTATATAGGGGAATAGCACAAGTTACTGCCCATGTTCAAATTATTGTTCACTCCATGCACACTTACCCCCCTAATTACTAACTTTAAAGAAGACAAATTAATGATTATTAAAATCCCATTAAGATTTTTCACATGTACCAATAACCACAAAATTATACCTCTAGGAGTTGAAATTTTAATTTTTAATAGGAGGAGTTGAAGCATAACTTTATTGGTACCCATATTACATGATATTGGGGCATTTGTGCATAAGTAAATTGGTAAAAATCGTTGTTAGAGGAAAATGTGTTGGTTCTTGGTAGGATAAGTATTGGATTAGTTGTGCAAGTTTTTGAGTTGGTTGTAGTGCATGGTTATTGGGGCATCTTTAAGTAGGTATCGGGCGACACTTTGAAATGACCACTTTTTGGCCCTTGCATGCATAATGAATTCTACAACATTCTTCTTTGTTAACCAAAAGCCAAATCAATAGCTATAATTTGTTAAGTCCTATACGATAAACAAAAAAAACCATCAAAATTTGATGTATCATTTAGGATCTATGGGTGTGCAAAGTTAGCTATAATGGCTGCTGGTCCCCTTCCCCTAATACGTTCAAAGTTTTTAATAACTTTAGTCAATGATCATATAGAACTAAAACCTTATGCAACAATTCTATAGGTAATCTACATTTAATATTTTCTTTTAAATAATTATAAAATGTCATTTATCTTTCTTTCTATTGGTTCATTGGAAATAATCAATGCAAAAATCATTTTCTTTTTCCTTCTGCATTGTAAATTGCATGCCCTAACATATTTAATTCACAAAATCAAATTTTATTTGCATTAATTTCTTTAATGACATGAGCACTACTGCATACATCATAATAGTCATTTTCTATTATCAAGTAGCAAGCTAAATTAATATGAAAATTAATTTTGACCTCAAATTGTAATTTTTGATCGGTTGATTTTGGAAACATTTATTGCAAAAATTAAATTGTTCAATTTTAACTAAAAATTTGTAATACAATAATTTTTTTTGGGTTAAGTTATCAACTCTATCAATATTTTGAATGAAAATAAAAATTATTATCGATGTCATTAAATTTTGAGGCAACAAAATAAATTAATTTGAAAATTACTTCTACCTAGAATGAAACAAATTGTAATAATTTTTTAATTGACTAATATTTTATACTTGTTGAATTCCATTGAGCAATATTTTATACAGCTTGATATTAAAAAGACCTATACAACTAAAACCTAGATGCAAATCCATGCATTGCTCAAATATGTCACAAAACAAATTCAATCAATATTTATTTATTGAAAACATATAAAGTCTTCCATAAAAATATTTTAAACAAAATCTATAAAATCCTTTCACCAAGCTTTTCAAGAAACTCAATAATTGTTTTTAAATAATATGAAACAATTTTTTGTTTGTAATGTTTGTTGTTAATTAAAATTTTGAGGAGTAGGTCCAATTTGGTTATGGTGTATCTAGAAGGAAAGTGCACTAAAATTATGTTCAAACTTTTTGATAAGAACAATGAAGGAAAATGCATGCAACATTTATCATATCTATATCATGTTTTATTTGCTAACTTGTGTAAACCTTATTATAATATATGGTAAATTTTTTCGGGTATGGTATAATATACATGGTGGAGGAATATTTGGTTTTGACTGCAAATTGAGTTTTAAAGGACTAAAACTCTTCTTCTCAATTCTACTCAATCTACTAAAAGTATGGTATGAGTTGTTAATTAAAATTTTGAGAAGCAGGTCCAATTTGGTTATGGTGTGTTTAGAAAGAAAGTGCACTAAAATTATCCTCAAGCTTCTTGATAAGAACAATGAAGGAAAATGTATACAACATTTTTCATATCTATATCATATTGATAAAATATACGAACACGCCATACTTATAAAAACAAGGATGAATATGTAAGAAGGTAGGAGTGCAGTTCTGATTATTCCTCCAATCATAAAATAAGATTAGAACTCTATGAACATCTATTGAAACACTTAGTGAGACAACATGAAATGAGGCAAATATCTAAACAAAATGAAAGTGAGCTTCAATGTACTGTGAATAGGACTCTACTAAATGAACTAAAAGCTAGCTTAATTTGGTGATAACTTTTTTCTCCTAAGATAGTTGTTTGTATTATATTGTATCCTCAAACACATTTATATAAATTTTCTATTATGCTAGTCAATAGCTCCCATTTGTGATCTTATTTTTCTTTTTAAAGGTTGTTTGAGATCATTGAAAAATCACCCAAGTTTACTTTCTTCTTCACTATGGTATTAGAGTTTGACATTTTTTTCTTTTTTTGAGCTTGTGCGACCTCTTGCTAAGAATTAAGAGGAGTTTGATGAGGAAGCCAATGTAGATGAATGTTAGTATTGCTAGGTGTGAAAATATCAGAGAACTCAAGGAAGGCTAGCTGCCATGGTGGTTTGATTTTCTAGTCTTCCATGTGACTATTCCATCTGCATTGAATAAGACCAAGTCCCCATGTTTTTAAAGATGGAGACAAGAATTCCTTCCATTAATGAGTTGATCTCCGTTGGCCATCCACACAAGTGTGTTTGTATTAGAGTACCATATGGCGAAACCATAGGCGTTGATGCCTGTTAGAAGATAAATTAATTATCTCATCCATACTGTCGGCACAGACAGAAGCATCCAGAAAGATCTTGGCACTCTCCTACATGCATCTAGAACTATCTACTAGTTCCTCCCCTATCCACAATTAATTCTCCAGCTAACTGTGATCTACAGTGAAGCAAACATTTAATATGTAACCTTCTATAAATTAATAGAATGGGCCTATGTTAAGTGAGCCCAATTTGGGTTTCCAACATGGTATCAGAGCCCATGGTAAAAGATCTTAGAGAGCCTAGGGAATAAGAGATTACAAAGCTGCACCAGCATATGTCTCTCATCGAAATGCCTCTGGGACCTATCGGGCTGTTTAACTAGGATGTGCTGGTGAAGCAAGAAAGACCGTTGGTGAAAGAGAGCGGTGGAGATTTCAGATTGCCGGAGTTGCAGACATTCAGAGCGTTTGAATCCCCTGTCAATGTTGTTGCCCCTGAAGTCTGCCTGGAGTGGATGGACTGCTCGATGACAGATTTGTAGCCGGATGCGTGGGCAACAATACCAATATTATTACTTTTGACAGCAATCCCTACAAGTCAATGGAGAACTTTGAGCTACCGAGCGACTGTTATCAGTGTGGTATGTCAAGCATAGAAGCTGCAGCCGATTAAGTTTGTTATTGGACAATGGGATCATGACCAAGAAGAAAAGATCTCAGATTATTGAACATCTTGTTATCACAACAGAATGAGATTATTCAATGAGATACTTCCCTCTAAAGGAGAATTCAGTAATAAATATCGTTTGTAAGTTTTTTTTTGGCTTGAGTATATGTGGGCTTGGACGAATAATGTGAGCACCTAGAGTTATAGATATTAGTTGCAAAAGTTAGCTGTGATTACATGAAGTGAAAATAGTTTGGATTTGGAGGTGAGATGCTAAGCTAAATGTTGTTGGATATGAATGATTAAAGTTTATCAAGAAGAGTGTGCTAGTGCTGAAGTGGTAGAATGTGTCTGTATTGAAGAATGCTATTGAGAGACCCCTCAAAACCCCTCATAAAATTGATATTTTCATTTTTTGAAGTTATTGATACTATTTGGGAGGCTCTTGAAAAAAGGCCAAACCCAAATAGTGTGCAATCACAAAGTTGAAGAATGTATTGTATCTGATTTATTGTAAGGGGTGCATTATTGGTTGTACCTAACACCCCAAAAGCTTTTGGTTTGATATATTGATGAACCATGTATCTGAAAAGAATTCCTATACAACTGGCAAGTACAATAGCTGGGTACCCATGTATATCAGTAGATGGATTTCTTTTTATATGGACTCAATAATCACATTTCGATGCAGGTACAAAAAGGAGAAAAGCCCAAAATGATGGTTTCCCCATAATGGAGGTTCGTGGTCATCCTTAAACCACTTTCTTGAGTGAGGTTTGTGGTAAACCAAAACCACTTGTTTAGGTGAAAAACCTAAAATTATGTACCATTGAATTTAGTTGGGGAAAATCCCAAATGGTTATGGGTAATCCGGTTAAAAACCCACAAGTGCTAATGATAATGGGAACAAATTTCCCAAAGTAATTGTGATAAGGGGAACCAAAATTTTGTTTTGTAAATGGGTACCTAAGAAGGCTTAATGCTGGGACCCATCCTATTCAGATTATGGGGTGATAGTTATCAAAATTGGTATAATTAATTTATGGGGGGATGTTAGAAGATAAATTAATTATCTTAGCCATACTATTGGCATAGACAGAAGCATCCAGAAAGATCTTGGCACTCTCCTACATGCATCTAGAACTATCTACTAATTCCTCACCTGTCCGCAATTAATTCTCCAACTAACTGTGATCTATAGTGAAGCAAGCACTTAATATGTAACCTTCTATAAATTAATAGAATGGGCTTGTGTTAAGTGAGCCCAATTTGGGTTTCCAACAATGCCGACAACATGAAAACCAGCAGAAAATGTGCCATCAGTAGAATTGAGGATAGTCAACTTACTTACGGGCGAGGTAGAGGAATATCCTAAGCTCAGACTCTCTTGCCCATAAGAAGATATAAGTGAAGCATGAAACAACAGATAAGTTAAGGAGAAAGACAATTTGAAGTAATAAAAGGAGTTTGATACAAATTCCATTCTCAATCTCATATCAGAGCTGAATTGAAGCCAAGTTATATAGTGATGTAGTTCTATTTGCAGTGAGAAACCATCAGTCATTGCAAAGTCATCTTGAAGTCAGATATCATCTTTTTTTCACACAGCATATAGTTGTATTAAAGTCAACCATCATCATTTTTCACACAACGGATGATGCATTTTATATCCATAGCTGGATGCCTATCTATCAGTCAATCACGAAGTAAATGTGAGGTTACTGGATGTGTAAGGATTTTTTGTGTACATTAAGGGTAGTGTCTTCTAATATCTATTTGTTAGCCTTTGCATTAGGAGAGAGGAGTCAAAACGTGAGCATTCTAACTTTGGGGGTTCACGTGGGTCGTTAAGTGGACCCCAGATTCAAATTTTTAAATTAGCTATTTAGATCACTGGGTTGACAACCCTAAATCAAAATTTCTTTGCATGATTTGATGATTTTCCACGTGTTTCAAACTCATTCATCTAATGTGTCTATTTAGTGGCATTTCAATCCATGACCAAGACAAGCACGAGCCACACCTAAAACATGTATAATTTACAGTTAGAACTGGACATGGTGGCCACATGACATTCCACCACATGGACACCCAATCCACTACTCTCACCTCCATTACTTCCTGCCAACACCTTAGACTTGATTAGGCATTGGCATTTACTACGCATCATCTCTCCTTACATCCACCTTACGCATTTTATAATTTGAAGGAAAATCCATTCAATAGGCATGAATCCTTATGGATCAAGTCCTATTTTGTTCCTTTCTATCTCACCCATTCTAGAGAATTTGATGGTTTTGGGACCATAACATAGTCAATTGGGGACTCTGCAACAAGGAAAATCCATTCAATAGGCATGAATCCTTATGGATCAAGTCCTATTTTGTTCCTTTCTATCTCACCCATTCTAGAGAATTTGATGGTTTTGGGACCATAACATAGTCAATTGGGGACTCTGCAACATCCACTCCTGATGAGAAGGTGTTTTATGTTTTCACCAGCAATACCATTGTCTCTGCATGTATCAAATTGTGTTTTTGTTTGCATTGTTTCCTATAACTGGTATGGATTGTATTGCACTATTTTAGGGAATGCATTGAATTATTTCATATCTACTTCCTCCTATTGTTGTTTTGGAAGTATGCATTCGAGAGGCAATGATGGTGAGACATTCAAAGTTTGTTGTCCAACCCTTTACGATGACCATTTGGAGGAATTATACCTTGCATTCTCTCGGCTCATGTTTGATATAGGTGAGGTTTTATCCTCACCAAGGCCACCAAAGACCTTTTAGGGCTATCAAATCTTATTTTTCCTTTCATTTTTATCTTTTTTCTAACTCTAATGTGGATTGTTGTTGTTTTTGTTGCTTTATGCAATTTTTTAGAGTGTTTGTGTTTATGAGCACAACTTACTGCACGTTCATAAACACTTATAAGTTTATAAGGGAATCATACTCTTGTGTTCTAGTTTCATTGACATGCTCTTAGTCCTATAAAATCAACATTTTGGTCTTTTCAGGCATCATTGTTGGTATCTGGCTTATTGGTCTAATTATAATCAACTTTAAGGCTTTAAATTAAGCTATTATTATTGGGTTTCATGATCCAATTTCATTATTTAATGGTTTAAATTTAATTGTTATTTAGTTTCCAATTTTGCTATTTTTGTTACTATACATTTTTCAATTTAAAGGGTTTTCATTTTACTATACTATACAGTTTTAGGGATTCAATTTTACTATTAAGGGTTTCCAATTTCATTTCTAATGTTAGGGATGATGGGTTCCAATTTCAATCTTTATGGGTTTACAATGTCACTATTACTATCAAAGGGTTTCCATTTTGCTATTACTTTACAGTTTAAGGGTTTGGAGTTCAATGTGGGAGTGGTTCAATTCCATTGTTTAAGGGTTCACAAATTCAATGGTTTCTAATTTAAATGCCCAGATCTTAGATGCCATAACCAATTTTCATCTTTTATTTCTGCTTGATAAGATACTTGAGGAAGTGCTGCAACTTTTCTTTCATTCATTTGTGAGTTCATTGAGTTGTCTACTTGAGAGAACTCTACATTCAAATCTGGTCTTATCTTTAAAGGAAACATTCTATTTCTTGTCATTTGAACCTTTGCTATGAGCTGATTGCTTGGTAATTTGTCTAAAATTGTGCACTCTCCATTATTAAAAAATACTCTATACCCTTTTTGAATAAGCTGACCAATGCTCATTAAATTGTGTTTTAAACTGGGAACAAAATAGACATCATTCATGTGTTTCTTCTCCCCCATTTTGGTTAGAATGTTGATGCTCCCTTTTCCTTTGACTTCTACTTTGTTGTCATTACCCAAAGTTACATCAGATTTTACACTCTCATCCAAACTAGAAAACATTTCTAAATTTCTAGTCATGTGATTGTTGCAACCTGAGTCTAAAAACCACACATCCTTTTCATTTGCTTGTGCAACATTGCATGCTAAAAACATAGTATTTTGATCAGATTTTTTATTTTGATTTTCTTTTGTGAAATTTGCATTTTGATGTCTAGAATCAAATTGCTTCTTCCTACATTCATTCATATAATGCCCAAATTTCTTGCAATAATGACATTGGACTGAGGATTTGTCATACCTTTGGCTTTGAGGGTGATTTTGTGATGAGTATTGACTTGGGTTTTGGCTGTTACCTCTTCCACTTGAACTTGATGGACTGCTGCCCCTTCCACTTGTGTTTGGTGAGCTGCCTCTTCCACCTCTATAAGAATTTATTCCTCTACCTCTGAAATTTGTTCTTCCTCTACCTCTACCAGTGTTGATTGAGACTTGTGTCTTGAATGCATGCTCCAGATTTGAAGTTGCTGACCTACTCAATCTATGCTCATGAGAAATGAGTGATGCATGAAGTTCATCCACTAAAAACTGTGAGAGGTTCTTGGTCTCTTCAATGGCTATCACAATAGATTCAAACCTTGTAGGCAAACTTCTTAAAATCTTTTCAACAACTCTCCTTTCTTCAAGAGTGTCACCATGTGATCTGATTTGATTTACCAAACCAATAATTTGAGTGAAGAAAGTGTCTATTGTATCTAATTCTTTAATGTAGATTGTTTCAAAGTCTCTTCTTAACATTTGCAGCTTAGCTATTTTTACTTTTTCCATTCCTTGATAAGTTGTTTGAAGAATGTCCCATGCTTGCTTGGACTTTGTTGCTGCTTGAATTCTTGGGAAGATACTTTCATTCACTCCTTGAAAGATGAAGAAGAGGGCTTTTGAATCTTTCTTTTTATTTTCCTTTAATAAATCTTTCTCTGCCTAAGTCAATGCATTATATGTTGCTGCATCTGCTGGTTCTGGGTAACCATTTTCAATAAGCTCCCATAAATCTTGAGCACAAAATAATGCCCTCATTGTGATTGCCCAATAATCATAATTTTTCCCATTGAACTATGGGATCTGTGGATTTGTCAAGCTTGTGCTTGCCATTGTTGGCTGTAAATACCTTTGCTCTTTGATTCACCTTCAGCTTTCATAAACAACTTTCAGTTCTGATAAACAACCTTCAACTCTGATACCAATTTGATGGAGGCAGAGACAAAACAATTACACACAGTTGCAAATATAAAACCCAATAGAGATCCTTTTCACATTAAAATAAAACTTTATATTAATGCCCAGTTTTTTGATTTACAGAGGCAACAAAAAAGCTCACACTGTCATCTATCTTTTTACAGAGACTGAGAATATTTTCTACATTCACTACTGAGAAAAACATTCCCGCTAATATCCAGAAACCTCTAGAAGATGCCTGAATTAAATCCGAACAAAAGAAACCTCAGAGAAAAATTAATTAAATAAAACTATATTCATTGCGGTGGTTGGCGGAGCAAAAATTTGTGGCTGTCGCATGATCGCATAAGCCAAAAAGGAGTTATGCGATCATGCGAAAAGGAGAAAGGAGGGGGCCCCACACAATTTAAGTGATTGCATCATCGCATATACAAAACATTAGGCTGGAGTTTATGCAATAAAAACAAAAATTAAAATGCCCAGAAAAAAAAGTGTTGTCGGGTAGGTGGAAAGGTGAGCATATAAACAAGGAAGATTAATGTTTTGCCCTACTGGCAAGCACGTCATCTAACATGATTGTCATATCTCAGATTATGCAGTGAATTCAGTAGTCACCAAGATGTTTGCTGGAGGCTTCAATATGTCTCCATTGGTTGACTCACCTGAGATGGTAATCTGAGTCTTAAGTGGAGCCTATCATTGTTGGGATTGAATCTGCAATTTGAGTGCAGACTCACTACTGAAATTATCAAGTGATCATCGCTACTATTTGCTGGCAATACATATGTTGCATGAACAAGATGTCTACCCCTTTAGTGAGTTTGAAAACTCAATAGGATTTGGTGTTTGATAAGAAGGAAAGCCATATGGTCGGTGGGCCTACATGGATTGAGAATGCCAAGAGTGGCATCTTAGAGTTCCAGATTTCTCCTTCCAAGACAGACATCGAGTAGAACATTGTGGTCTTTGATTATACGATAATGGATAAGATTTTGAAGGAACACAGGAACTGTATTCTAGGGATGATAAAGAAGATCAAGGCCACTAGATACAATGTGTTGTTGATTCAGAAGAGTATTCTGCAAGATGCAGTCACTAATCCTTCCCTGCATTACCTATCCAAGGAAAATATCTTGTTGAGGGATGCTCTAGAGGGATTCTGACATTTCATCATAAGCAATTTTGGATGAGGTGGTCAAAAAGTTGATATCCATCTCAGAGAGAGCCACTTCATCACAAAGATCTTCTTAATGCATTATTTTCTGTGAGAGAGAAGGTTGAGGTGCAAGCTCTTGTATTGTATATTTCCCTGAGATGGAGAGATTTGAGGTGAAAGCCCTTGTTCCACCCTATGGGACTAGCTATGGTGAACATCATGATGATATGAAATCATCACATTGAGTGATTCCATGATGGGCACTTGTGCTCATTTATATTTCCATTCATGGGAGTAGCAATGATGGACCCACCCTCTGGAAGTAGCCATGGTGGAGGTCATGTGAGTGATTCCATGATGAACACTTGTGTTTCTTTTCATTTTCATTCATAGGAGCAGTCGTGATGGAGCCACCATTTGGGAGTAACCATTGTAGACATTACTCTATAACTCAAATATCTGAAAAGACCCTCCTTAGCTAAGAGAGAGTGTTGATGTTAACGTCAGGAGGACAAACTAGAAGTTATCGAGAAGGATTTCTCCCTAGCTAAGAGGGAGTGTTAAATTTAGCTTCGGTAGGATCACAATAATGATTCAAGTGGGTGGAATAAATTGTTAGAGGGTAGTAATATTTGACAATAAGAGATAAGTATTTCTTCCCTTGAATAATGTTTATTAAATTTTGACTCATTAATTCATGCTATAAGATTAGGATAGTAAATATTTTATGCTTCTATCATTAATATTTCCCTTAGGGATAGTTAGGTTTTATGAACTAATTGTAATCTCTCTTTGAAGTGCTTTGAGGACAAATCAAGAAGCATAAGAGATTGCATTCAAGGGAGAAAAAAATTAATGCCTGCAGTTATAGAACTAAGTAGAGAGTTGATATCAGATTCAGAGCGAGTTTGAAAATGTCAAGATGGGGCACGAACCCGAGTTTCAGAGGGAGCAACTAGAGGATCTGCATATGTGAACATATGAGGATCTTGATTCAGAGGGAGTACACCGTGTCAAGATGGGTTCCTTAGTGATCAATAGTTTCATAGGATGGAGTTTCAACATTAGTGATCCATTATTTTTGTATCTTATAGAGGGGTAAGTGCACAAAGATGGGGGACCAAAAAGGGGGTATAAGATGCCACTTTTTTCCTGAAATCAGAAAACTCTGAACTTCAACAAGAAATTGAAGATAGTTACACTTAAAATTTTAAGATGCAACAAAAACAAGAGTTGTAATACTCTGAATCTAGTTCCTAAACTACTAACTTATTTTGAAAATGGTGTAGATTACGGCTCTCAAAAAGGGGGTGCACAAAAAGTGGTCCTAATTTTTGTGAAAAAACATAACATAGCGTCTAGTGTGCTCTCCCTAAAATGTTAAAAAAAAAATTGAATTTTTTTAATCGCTCCAGTGAGAAGTTAGCTAACATTATGTAGTTTATCCTAGAATTTTTTGGTAATTTTTTGATGAATGTATAATTTTTGATGAATTTACAAAGTGCACACATCCTGAAAACATGAAATTTCTGTGTGCCCCCCTTAGAAATCAATTAAAACTAATCGAAAAGCAAATTTTCTTTTTTTTTTAAAGTGTGTAGAATGGTGTCTAGTTTCTAAAAATGTAACTTGTTGCAAAATTCGATGAACGAGCCAAAATCTATGCCCAAAATACTATATGTTGATTTTTTACAAAAAAAAGGACATATACACAAAAGAAATTAGAGTTGAAAAACTTAACATAATCAGAATTCAAAATAAATTATATGCTTAGATAGCTAACAGAGAGATCTTCAATATCACATCATTTGATTTTTACGTTCTTGAGCCACGAGTAAACCTGACGAGGAGCACACAAAAAAAGATGTCATTTTTTTGTATCTCTGCTGGAAAACATGTCTCGGGCCTATTTCAATTGTCCAAGCCTTTGGGTTGGATCTCCAAGGAAAATCCAAGCCTTAAGATTAGTAAATTTCAATGCCTTACAAAGCACATGCACCCTATAGGGTGAGCCCACTACTGAAATCCATGACTTCCATAGGGCGTGCGCCCTATGAAAGTCATATATTTCAATAGTATGCTCACCCTATAGGGCGTGTGCCCTATAGGGAATGTGCCCTATTTAAGTCAAATTTAAATAGTGATGAGAAATAGTCAGAGAGAGAGAGAAAGAGAGCTCTCCCTCCCCCATATTCTCTCTCTCTCTCAACCTTCATATCCTCTATATTTTCTCTTCTTACCATCTTTCAACCCCTCTCTCTCTCACGCACACAAATATGCTCTCTCCCACCTTTCTACCCTCTCTCTCTCTCTCTCTCTCTCTCTCTCTCCACCTTCCTACCCTCTATATTTTCCCTTATTACCCTCTTTCACCCTCTCTCTCTCTTTCTCTCTCTCTCTAGATCCACCTTATTACCTTATTTCACCCTCTCTCTCTCTCTCTCTCTCTCTCTCTCTCTCTCTCTCTCTCTCTCTGGTGCAGAGCACCTCCCATTATCCCATTTTGGCTAAGTTAGTGATTGTTTAAGGTTGTGTTAGGAGTCTGGTGTGAGTTAGAATAAGATTCATTAGGATGAATCCATGATTGTGATTGTAAGAGCCAAATGAGCTCAGGAAGAGTTAGTTGTCCATTTCGTCTAAATAACCTAAAGAGTCTCAAAGAGTTGGTTTTGGTAGAAATGGTCTAAGAAAGGTCTTAAAGGTCTTAGAACCTTTAATTTCCTAATTTAGGATTTAGCAGTCATTCCTAGTCTCTGAGTTGGTCTACAAGGCCAAATGACACTCTTTGGCAAGAAGTTGGTACCAACTTTGCAAAGTTGCTTGAGCAACTTTTGCAACTATTTGAAAAGTTGCTCAAATGGAAGTTAAGTTGGTTGTAACCACTCATGCTCGGTATATGAGCATGAGATCTGTTAGGCCATTTTTCTGTCATAGCAAAAATCCTTTGAAAATGGCCTCCTCCCTACAAATGTTTTTGTAAAATGTCCTACCCTGTGTTCTTCATGTTGTCACCAAGCTCCAGTTCAAATTGCACGTGCTGAATTGCAAAACCCTGAAAGTTATTCAAGTTCTAAGGTTTGCAGGGAAATTGTCTCAAAATCTGCCACAGTGTCGAAAACCCACAGTATTTTTAAAAAATCCATGATGTTTTCAGTCTGTGTGAAAACCCTCATTGTTTTTGACCTGTGCCTTCTAGCTTTTGTGCGCCTATCTTTCAATCTGTCAATAATCCTGTGTGTTTTTGATCATTCACCATTGTGAAAACCTTCGATGTTTTCGATCTTTCACCAAAAACCCTGTGTGTTTTCGACCTTGCATTTCTTCTTTTCTGTCGACACTCCTTGTTCATCTGTCTTAACTGCACAAGTGTGATGATGTGGGGCTAGATTCTTCAAGCAGCAAAGGGAGGAGATCAACGGTCGGCGTGTGATCGCATGGAATATTCTCACCCCATGCGATCATGTGCCTGTCGTTGATCTTGTTTGTTTCCAACGTTTCTTTGGTGAAGTGGGCCTGGTGTCAGAGGGGAGGCAGGGGGGCATGTTCTTATTGGTTGTCGCATGGCCGCATGTCAAACTTTTCTGACATGCGATCATGCGACCGCTTGCCACGTGTCCCTGCGGCTTAGTGGCATTTCATGATGTGGGGTCTTCCAGTGGGTCCATGATGTTATGCAGGGCTGGTGTTCTCTTTTCATTGGCCGGAGGGTGGTGATGTGGCAGCCTTTGGTTGGTTGTCGCATGATCACATAGCCCAGTTTTTGGCTATGCAATCATGCGACCGGTTGACACATGTCCCTGGGGCTGGTGTTTTGGTGACGTGCTGAGTTCTGGTTGGTTGTCGGTGTACCGAGGTGGCAAGTGGTTTGCAGGTGGGTCCTGTGGCAGGTGTGACTCGGCAGTTACAGCTAGTAGTGGCGTGACATGTGGCAGTTGTTGGCAAGGCCAAAGCATTGTAAGTAATGGTTTGTCGCATGATCTCATAGCCTTTTTCAAGGCTATGCGATCATGCGACTAACTGCCAGGCTTAGCGGCAGCGGTTATGTGGAGGTAGCAATTTGCAAGTTGTCGCATGTTCGCATAGCCCGTCTCTGGGCTATGCAATCATGTGACTAACCGCCAAACATCGTGGTTGCGGAGTTCTAAGGTGGGTCCATGGTGCTGTGCTACTGACTTGCTTGGTTTTCATTTGCCGAGGGATTTATGAGGTGGCCGAGGACTTTGCAAAGGTTTGTGACCGACTGTCGACCATGGCTAAGAGTCTGTGGTCACATGATTGCAAGGGTGAGTTGGGTGCCATGCGATCATGTGACCAGGCATAAATTGAAGCCCGTTTTCTATGGTAGTTAGGTTGGTGACTGCGCAATTGCGCGACTAGGGGCAAACGATTAAGGAACATGAAGCCCGTGAAATGCATGGTGACCGTTTATTTTCAAATTTGGATCTACAGCGACCAAGGGTACCAAAATTTATGGTTTTCTTGGCTAGATTTGACTGGTTTGGTGGTGCTTGTTGCTGCGATGTAGTCCAAAATGTTTGACAGTTAATTACAGGGATTTGTACCGTAAAGGAATGATTTCAATCTTGGCTCGAGAAGTGTTTACAGGTGGTTGATTAGACTAGTTTTTATGGCAATCTCCTGGTCTTATGGCCTAATCTTAATATCAGTCTGAGATCTTTTCTCTTTGGGTGGCCTAACTTTCATGCCCCTGCAATAAATTTTTGACCGTTTCCAATTGGTTTAGCTGTTGTAACCTATACCCTAGCTGTCTGAAGCTTGTCGCATCCTATCTTTGGGATTCCAGGGCAGCTAGTGGTATAAATTGTCAAAATTTTGACTTTGTAAGGGTTCCAGCTTCGAAGTTCTGAAGTGTTCCTAGTCCTGGATCCGAGATTGTAACACTTTTGCATTCGGTATTCTATTGATGATAGAGAAAAATTTGCAGGTCTAAGCTGTAATTTGCAAGCTTGACTCCTCTGGTTTGATTGTTTACACTTAAGGATTCTTCATACTTAATACAAATACATGACTCTTATCTCTCCTTTGTGTCAACTTAGATAGGTTCTGAACTTTCTAGTCCTCTGCATAATTTTTTATGTATATGTATCCATTCTTGAGTTCTAATCCAGGATTAGATGAAATGATGTTTTAGATGGGACATAGGTCTATCTTGTTGTCTATGTAAGGATATCTCATAAGTAGTAAAGGGGATTGTAGGTGTGTTTATGGCTTGGAATCTCAGCTATTGTCTGGTGTGTGTGGCATTCATGTTCTAGGGGATCTTGCCTAATGGATGAGGCACTGGCCTAAATGATTATCTCTTTATCAACAAATACTGATTGTTGTTGTTATGATCCCAAAAGCATAAATTAAGAACCATTCCTTAAGTTTACAGTATTTGGTTGTGTAAGGTTCCACCCCATAGTAATGGAGAGTCAATGAATGTGTGGTTGTCATTCAGTACTTTCTTACTATCCTTTCATCTTCTTTTCAAACCTAGTTCTTGGTGTATGAAGTATATTTTATACTAGGTTAGGTGCACCCACCTTGGTTTTGCAGAGCCAGAAGCAGAAGAGGGCATATTAAGTCCCTATAGTTGGTCCAATTACCCTAAGACCTCATTACATTTTGGAGCTAACCATTCCTAAAATCCATCTGAGGGTATATTGGCAGCCTTGTGGCATAAGAGTTTTTGAACACCAACAAGATCGACGGATTTTAGAGGCTAATGAAGTTTTAGATTGAATGCCATAATTTAGAACTTTTTGTACAGATGTTATGATCTAGTTCTTACTATTTGCAGGGTTTCTTTATGTTTTGTACGACCTGTATAAATTGAACAGGGTGATCAAGACCTATGATAGTTTAGAGTAGTATTATATCTCCATTCTACATTGATTTTAGTGTTTCGAGGTTAGGTTAATCAAGTTTGGCAAGAAATTCAAGCCACTGGTCTATAAAGCCAATTTGCAGGACCTCCACACTTGAAATGGCTCTAACCTGAGCATCAACTAGTGGAAATGGTTGAAACCATAGGGGATGGAAGGTTATAGTTTTTACATAATTTTGATGCTTTCATTTTTTGTGTGGCATTAAGATTTCTAAGCCAGGATGGAAGCCCTATGGCTAACTATTGAGAGCAAGTGAGCCAGGATAGGGTCAAGAAGGCACTGGTATGAGCACCCATGATCTTGATGAAGGAACTCAGTGACATGTGTGGATGCCCTAATGTGTTCTCTTTAAGAATCACAAGGTGAGAGAAGGTGGAGAGAAGTTTGGAGATCAATTTGGAGGGATAGTGTGGGAAGATCCTAAGCTAGGGTTTGGGGTTCTAGAAGGAAGTTCTAGTGGCAAAGCCTAGTGATTTGAAGGCCTAAATTGGTCTTAGGAGTTGTGAATCTTCTAGAATTCAACTATACCTTGGAGGAGAAGTTGATTGAGAGGATCTTGGAGATCCACATTGGGGAAGATAGCACAAGGAGTAACCATTGGATGGTTAAGAGAGGCTAGAAACTTGAAGGAAAGACTAGAACCTAAAAACTTTGCATCTCTCTCTCTCTCTCTCTCTCCCCCATACCTTTTATATTTTCCCCTTTTCTTGTTTTACATAGGGTACATGCCCTATTCAAGAGTATTCATAACACTTTTTAGTTTTGCATAGGGTGCATGCCCTATTCAAGAGTATTCATAACACTTTTTAGTTTTGCATAGGGCACACGCCCTATAGCGCACTCATGCTATGCAAAACTAAAATAAATGGTCTTCTTTGCCAAGGATCTCATGAAAGAGGCCCACATTTTCTATTGTTGTTTGAGTTCTATGTGTTATCTGACAAGTATTCACTTTTCATGGTGTTGATAGTGACAAAGAAGCATATTCTATCAATTTGCACCATCTTTTTGTTTAAAAATCAACATCGAATTATGAAAGTCAATCATTATCACCGAAATTTATTGATTGAGGTAAGTTTTTTATTTTTTTACATGTCAAATGTGAATAAAGAGTGTTTTGGTTTATAATTGGTATGATATAGACTTGTTCAATACATAATTTGATATAATTGTAATAAATTTATATTATAATTTGTCATATTGTAAGAGGTTTATTTTATAATTTGACTTATTGTTTTACATTTATATTATATTTTTAAAATTTTAATCAATTCATATGTAGAAATCATCATCATGCTAAGGAAATGAGCAAAGAATTTAACACTGGAAGAGCATGAAAGAGACAAAGAGAAGAAAATGTAAAGAATGAGACAATTTCGTGAACCAAAAAAAATTAGATACCATAGAAGAAGATTTTTCTTTGGATGAGGAACATGAAACATCAATACAAAGTAAGAGAGAATAGGAATTGGAAACAAAAAGACAATGAATGAGAAACTTATGTGCAACAAGACAATTGAATTATGAAGATGCGGGGACATCATCTATGAGTTCCCAAGTTCAAGAGACATCATCATCCAATGTTGGAGGCACACCAATGTATCATGTTGAAGGCACACCATTGTGTGATTCCAAAGGTGTGGGCACACCCTTGTATCATGTTGAAGGCACACCATTGTCTACATCCCAAAGTGGAGGTACACAGTTGTATCATGTTGAAGGAACACCATTATCTACATCCCAAGTTGTAGGCACAATATTGTCTCATGTTGAAGGCACGCCATTATCTACATCCCAAGGTGTAGGCACATCATCGTCTCATGTTGAAGGCACACCATTATCTACATCCCAAGTTGTAGGTACAACATCATCTCATGTTGAAGGCACTCAAGATGGTACGCAATTCACACATAATGTTTTTGATGCTCCTAGAATTATTTATAAAAAGCCAAAATATTTGATTGATATTGATACTAACATTTTGCAAGCAATGTCTGACAAGATTCCCAAGCATACTTGTCAAAGAAATGCTAATCATATTTGGAGATCATTTTTTGAGAATTTAAACATGACAAGAAGATGTCAACTATTTATTGAAATGATGAGAAATCTAAAATTTAGTCCCATCATGAAGATTCTTGGGCTAAGAACGATGGATGAGTCAAGTGAAAAAGCTATTGTAAAGAATCTAATGACTACATATGAGAGTGTGGGTTCTACATCATGCATGGAAGATAGTAATGTCACATGACGTGTACTTACATCAATGATAGTAAGAACTCAAATGAATAAATCTTGACTCATTAGAAATACAAGAAAAACATTGAAAATAAGTAGAAAGTCTCTAATGAGAGCCCTAGGAAGGCATCAAAGAGTGGAAGATCCAAATAGCAATGAGTTATGGGCTTTTTCCGATAGACTACTACAAAAAGATAAAGCAATTATTGAAGCTTTGAAATTCTTGATTGAAGAATTTTGGAAGAATAATACACGAGTATCTCCTAATCAAAGAGATGTTGTAAGAAGGAGGATTGGTAGTCGAATTCATGTTCCATATCCAAAACATTTTTTGGATTCAACTCAGACACAATTCTTTGCAAAATTTATGCACATGTATCCTCAAATTAAAATTAGTCAGAGATATTTTGAAATGTGTAAACCTTTTTATGTGAAGATAAATCACACATGCACAACTTGTTGTTGTAGGGTACATATTGAATTTTCTAACCATTTTGAAGTTTATAGGAATACATGTTTAGATTTGCACTCTAACAATGTTTTGTAGGATTGTAACATAAATGTCCCACCTATATCTTCAAGGGAATTAATATCTACCATTTTATGTGAAAGAGTGGATGGTCAACAATTTTACAAGGTCTCATGCTTGAATGGTACATGCATAGATTGCGAAGGTTTGCAACATTTGTCAATTTTTCAACATATGGAGAGTACGCATGCAATCGGTAATGAAATAGTGTAATTTGGAAAATATAAGACCGTGACATACAATCTAAAAGATGGAAAAGTGGCTAAAAGATGTGATTTAGTAATTGAAAAAATTTCAGTGTATCAATTCATGGACATTTTTTGTAAAAACATTATTTATGAGTATGCAAGGCATACACATAGAGCACGATGGTTGGATATGCAATTCAAGTTGTGCAAGGACACATTACCACTTGATACCATTGTTTCAGTTGTGGACTTTGCAGAGAACTACACACTACAACCACAAAATGAGGTGCAAGAAAAGTATTATAGCTCTCAATAGGTTGCTATATTTGTTCATATAGAATTCATGCATGCACCAGACAGTACAGAGGAGAACAGGAAGATATTGAGGGAGTATCATTTTTATATCAGCGATGATTTCTTACATTCTACAAAGTTTGTACATGGTTTCTTTCAACTATTTTATGGTCATTTGGAAAACAGGGGCATAAAATATCATCAACATATCATATGGTCAGATAATTGTGCATAACAATTCAAGAATTCTTGGATGTTTTATTGGTTGTGCAGGATGCATAAGATTACTGGAATTCAATATATGTGGAATTTCATAGAGGCCGGTCATGGAAAGGGAGAGCACGATGGTGCAGGTGCATGTATTAAAAGAGCCTTATCACGTTAAGAATTAAAGTACAAAGAGAAAGTAACATTTTCAAATGCGGGATGTATTGTCTAGTGGTGTAATGCTACAATGGGTCTAGATAATAAAGGTGAGTCTACGGTTTGAATATTTTTTTGGTTGATGGATGAAACTAACATTGCACCATATGAGAATTGTTGTACATTGACAGGACCAAGTGAGCTACACTCTTTAGAAGTTTTAATGCGGGTTCATGGAGTATCCACACATGACATATGGTGTGCTTTTGTTTATCATGTGTAGATGAAGATTGGGATGGGTGTGAGTCAAAGGAATGGGTTGATGAATAGTATACACATATTTTGAATCCACTTGCCTCCTATCATTCCCATGAATCACTACAACTGATAGAAATGGAATCATCCTGCATTGAATTTGATCGCTTATCTGATCTAGTACAACCAGGTAAAATATTCCACATACAAATAATCTCAAATTTAGTACTTTATCATAAATATTCAGTAAACTAATGTCCTCATTATGTTTATATCATTACAGGTCATGTTTTTATTGTTATTGCACCTAAAGACAAAGAAGAAGGGACATATTATTATTTGTGTCATTGTGTTGAGGCAAAAAAGAAATTGGATCACTCAGTTATCGATGGTGAAGAATTAGAATACCCTATAGGAGTAGTGGTTGTAACTGGTACATGGCTTAGACAATATGCTATGAAGATCCCTAGGTTGTGGTTGTTTGAGGATTGGGCGACACACAGAAAGAGTCTTCATTATTTGAACCTCGTCGTTGCATCAAATGTCCACTTGATCAAATATGGGGGAAGACCGCATAATAAAACTCTTTGGAAGGTTCGTGAGTCAGACCACGAGGCAATACTTGAGACAATCAAGGGTAGGGCAGACCCAATTGGTTCATTGGACTAAATGGAGATATAAAATATCGTAACATGTCAAATTTATATAGCACTATAAATTGGGTGGACTATAAATTGCTCAATCATTACCTCGTATGTATAACAGGAAGTTTGTAAGATTTAATGACAACCTTTCTCTTCTATTTTTTGGGGAAATACCGAAAGGTTTTCTCAACTCAGATCTTTCCTCCGATGCTCCTATTGAGCTGAGTTGTAAAAATATTTCTCATTGTTAATAAAAAAAACTTTATGTTGTTATGCCAATGACTTGTAGGCACATAATACTTGGAAGGCCATGGAAGAGCCTTAAGGAACCAAATCAATTCAAGGCAACACTGGATATTCCCTTGGAGGGATGCACTTGTTTCAACACCTTGTATATAAACCTTTTGTAACTTCCTATGCTTCTCTTCCTCTTCTTCTTCTTATTCACAGATTTCATTGCTTTGACTGTTGAATCCTTTGTGGGCTTGAACATCACTTTCTTTTCTTTTCTCAAATTTGGAGAATCCTTTACTTCATTCTCTCCTTTCATACCATCTTCTTTAAGACTCCACACCTTAGGTTTCCTTTAGCAACTCCATATCCACCATATCAAACAAGTTCTTGGTTCATGCTTGTTTAAGCTTTCCAATTGGTTCCATCAACCAAATTCTTGATCACCTCTTCAAATGGTGATAAAATTATTTGAATACCCTTTTTCAAGTTGCATAACATATGTCAAAACAAAGATTATGTGTTTTGGAACATCACACCTTAAAATTGTTTATTCATGTTTCCCAACTAGGCCTAATAGTCTCAATTAACAAAGCAGCCCTATTAAGGACTCACCCCTAGACCTTTCCACTTTCAAAAATGTCTTAAAATGACTCCAATTAGAGGATTCTACCATCAATTTGAATATATTACACTTCTAGATGTAAAAGCCCCAAATTTGTCCCAAAACCCCCTAGAAACTAGGGCTCACCCAATGCTCATCTCCCAACACCATAGAAACTGAACTAAAGTTGATTCACCATCATTTGAACTTCCTATGATGGATTCATGCATAAAATACCCCCTCCAAAGGCTAGAACATCTACTACTGTACCCTTGCACCAATTTCATGACCCTTATGCACCCTTCAAACTTGTCAAACTCCTTCAATTAATCTCAACTTGCAAACTCTTATTATTTCCTGCATTTCCAATGTTAGAATATTAAGTTACAAGGTTTGGATCCATCCCCAAGTGACAACAAATACATAAACGGGATGGATCAATGAATTGCCCTGTCTAGTAGCCCTGCAATGAAGGAAAATGCCACTTATCTCTGAAACTTTCCAAAGGACTAATTAAAAAAATTACTTTTTTGAGTACCCTTTTCTTAGAACATTGTCATATCCAAAGGAAATATATGGTTGTTTTGGAGTGTGTACTGCTGCTCACCCCTATGGCTCCAAAAATGTGGGCCTTTACTTTCATGGGATGATGCTCATCTTTATTGGATTCCAATCAAAATAGTGACTTAGGAACCCCAAACTATGACATGCTAAAAATAGTGATTTAAAATCTGATTCAAATCAATGCAAGACATACATACCACATTTCTGTATGTAGTACTGTCAACTTCAACAATCCAGCTAGCTTCCTCTTCTAAGGCATGAAGAACTTCATTAATGTCTACTCTAGGAGGAAGATTATAATTTCCATATTTCTGCAAGCCCTGAAATATTTTCTTCGTTATCGCTCTCCGCCTCCGCTCTCTCAATTTAGTCCTCTCCCTCTCCACTGCACTCAGATTAGCCATCCTTACCTACTCTTTAACAAAGATTCTCCAAAATTTGTATACAAAGGCATCCTACAGTAAAAAATGAAAAGTTTCCCAAAGAATATCCACAATTCATATACAAAAGCATCATACAGGAAAAATGAAAAAAAATGAATAGCTAAAAGGTAAAATTTATCATTAACGCCGGCAGTACCAAGGTCATACCTGCTGTCAAATCTTGGCCTATGATGTGCAAAATGAGCAAAGCAAGTGAAATGAAAGGGAAGTATGGATCAAATAGCGAAGGTGCATCAAATCAGATCAATATCATAATAAATGCAAAAAATATTGTTATGGACAAACATATTTGCATATTAATTTGTTACACCTTTCCCGAGCATTTGTACCTTGCTATGATTAGATGGTGACAGTGTGATGCCATGTATCCATACAACTTTTGACCAATTGAGGAAGCAAAAAATAAGTGAATAAGCAATTGGCTACTAGCCACAGAGAAATTACAAAGACTTTGAAAAAAAAAATTCTTTCTTGATGTATTCCAAGATTCTAAATATTAATTTGAACTCATTTGATGTGGTTGTATATGATATGTAGGTTGTACTTTACAAAGTGTTTTAAGATTATCTAATTTCAACTTATTATATGATGCAATCAAGTGCCGACACAGTCATTATATATGGTATGTTTTACTTTTCTTTTTTTTGAGAACTAATTCTTCTAGTGAATCCAAATTTAGTTGTTATAAAGATGAGATGTTAGTGAATGACTTCTTGCTAATACTACTCTTCAACCAGATCCAGATTTCAACCCTTTTGTGGATCTACAGGCTCAATCGTGAGCCCACAGGATTGGCCAAGAGAAAACTATGATTTTATATCAACTGATTACAAATGTTTAGTTGAGGAGAAAATATTGCAACGATCAAGAAGAAAATTGGCTATGGAAAATCTAGTTATGAATTCTGTTAAGAATGAAACTATTAAGGAATTGCATGATATATTACTCAACGGTGGAAGGAATATTCTTGATGAACATGGGATTGTAGCTACATCTATTCAATATACATAGGAAGATATAGAAAATCTTCTTAATAGAGAGATTAATGTGAGAGAAAAAGTCATTTCAAAAGAAAATGGTTATCTTGGTGCCATCCAAGGTATGCCAATTACTTAGGACGAAGAGACAAAGCCCACAATTAATGGGAAAGAGTGGGAAGAGCTTCTTGGACCCATGATAGAAGTTACAGATAAGGAGGAAGAGCTAGGAAGGGGAAAATGACAAAGGAAAGAAGTAAGATATGCATGTGAGCCTATGTCAGATGATGATGATGAGTACTCACCATTTGCTAGTAGCTCAAGTAGTGATAGAAGCTCTTCAATGCATATGTACACTAACACAAAAAATTTAGATAGAGAAGTAACAAGTGCTGTGGAATTATCCATAGAGCAATGTGAAATGAAGCCTCACATTGGTTCATTAGCAGGAAAACAATTTGGTCATGCACTTCATTCTAGCACCACAAATATTTCTATTAGAAATGCCTATTCATCAATGGCCTTGCATTTACGGGACTTGGGAAACCAGGTTACTCATGTTGGGCATTATCCCTCAAATGTAAGTTCATTGCCACCTTTGGCAAGGCAGTCTCACTCCTCATTTTAAAACAAAGGGAAGCCATCTATGGTCCAAGGTTTTAATTCAGCTGGCAAGTGGAGAGCTTCTCAAGGTACCGATCTCTTTCATAGAAAATTTCCTAATTCATCTCAAGGTTCTCATTTAGGTGACCAACTCCTTGGAGGTCCACAAATAGACCCATTGATTTCCCAAATTGGTAAAAGGGTAGATGCAATTTTGGAAAGAGTATCCCAATTGAAGAGAAATGGAAATTCCAGTGAGCATAAAGGTATTGCAGATCCAATGGGTGTATCTCCTCCACTAACAAATATAACTGCTTCCAGAGACTTGAGTTTAAATGGAGACTGTCTGTTCCCAAACATGCCCCAGTCAAGCAGATGAACTAGATGTTGCTTGAGTAAAGAAGATAGTGGTTTATTAAAGCATCTGCATTATCCCACTTGCTATCAATTACTACTTTTTGAGCGGCTTGCCAGCTACTTCTGTGTGAGATTTCTGTAATATATAATGTCCTCATGCAAGTACATGCCAGTTTTTGTAAACATTTTCTGTTGTAAAGGGTTAGTGAGCAATATCAATTAGGAAACCATTTTTCTCCCATTACATGGCAGAAATGCCTAGATTCACTTTGTCGGTATCAATAGGCAGCAAGATGAGGGAAGAAATATTTGTGAAGAGGAAGTACAAATGTTACTGTCCAAAACCATTTGGAGAGTAATATTCTTCTCCTAATTCTAATAAGAAACTCAAAATGCAGAAGATAGCAAATAGCTGGGGCATTTATTTCCTATGACCTATGTCAATTTCAGTTCAATTCCTATTGATGATATTCTCAATGTGTAAAAGTAAATTGATGTGTTATTTTAAAATGGTGTTGACTAAAATTTATGAACATATGTCAAATATCCATTTTTTCCAGAATTTGAAATAGAACCAGTGGTAATATAATCAAATTTGTGAATTTCACATCCAATCATTGGATGTTAATCAAAAGTACAACACAATAATATTTTTGAACCGATAAACAATCTTAGTCTTACTTCAAACCTACTCCCGTGTATGTGGGTTCTTCAAGGTATCTACTGAACAATGTGTGGATCTGTAATGTCCCTATCTAGGACCTTACTTAGTTTCTACGGGACCGTGATGTCGGGGCCTACAAAAGTATGTCTCAATTTTTAGAGATTCAACTTCGTTTAAAATCGGCAACACATTCTCGGTTGATGTCAAAACTCACATTGTTCCTCAGTTCAAATGGCCAACATTGCGTATCCTTCCAACTGTCGGTCGTAGCATCAAACTGTCTGTTCCAACAACTCCGAATGGCTGGGTAAATGCTAGTGGCAACCTCATTCACCATGCACAGTCATTTGATTGCCGCCGACGACTCCGGGCCAAAGTGTCCATCGAGGTCGCTTAAGCATGAAATCAGAAATCTTTGCAGTGTCATATCTCAGAGCTCATACAAGGTAGCATCGATCTGTTAATTTCTATGGGACCGTGTTGCCTGGGCCTTCAAAAGCCTGTCTCAGTTTTGAGAGATTCAACTTCATTTAAATTTGGCAACACATTCTCGATCAATGTCAGAAGTCATAGTGTTCCTTAGTTCAAACAACCAATGTTGCATATCCTTCCAACCATCATTTGTAGCATCGATTCATCTATTCCAATAGCTCTGAATGGCTAGGTAAACACTAGTGGCAACCTCATTTTCCATGCATAGTCATTTGATTGCCACCGATAACTCCAGGCCGAAGTGTCCCTTAAGGTCACTTAAGCATGAAATCAGTGATCTTTGCAGGGTCATATCTCAAAGCTCATGCAAGCTAGCATCGATCCATTATTTTCTATGGGACCATGTTGCCTGGGCCTTCAAAATTATGTCTCAGTTTTGAGAGATTCAACTTTTTTTAAATTTGGCAACACATTCTCGGTCGATGTCAGAAGTCATAGTGTTCCTCAGTTCAAACGGCCAACATTGCATATCCTTCCAATCGTCGTTCATAGCATCAATCTGTCTATTCCAAAAGCTCTGAATGGTTGGGTAAACACTAGTGGCAACCTCAGTTTCCACACACAATCGTTCGATCACCACCGATGACTCTGGCCCAAAGTGTCCCTCAAGCTCCCTTAAGCATGAAATCAACAATCTTTGCGGGGTCATATCTCGGAGCTCATGCAAGGTAGCATCGATCTGTCAGTTGCTATGGGACCATGTTACCTAGGCCTTCAAAATACTATCTCAGTTTTGAGAGATTCAACTTTGTTTAAATTCAGAAACACATTCTCAGTCGATGTCAGAAGTCACAGTGTTCCTCAATTCAAACGGCCAACGTTGCGTATCCTTCCAACCATCATTCATAGCATTGATCCATCTACTCCAATAGCTCTAAATGGCTGGGTAAACACTAGTGGCAACCTCGTTCACCACGCACAGTCGTTCGATCACTGCCGTCAACTCCAGGCCAAAGTGTCCCTCAAGGTCCCTTCAACATTAAAATTAGTGATCTTTGTGGGGTCATATCTCGGAGCTCATGCAAGGTAGCATTAATCTTTTAGGTGCTACGGGACTGTGTTGTCGGGGCCTACAAAAGCTTGTCTTGGTTTTCAGAGATTCAAGTTCATTTAAATTTGGCAACACATTCTCGGTCAATGTCAGAATTCACAGTGTTCCTTAGTTCAAACAGCCAACGTTGTGTATCCTTCCAACTGTTGGTTGTAGCAACAAACTATCTATTCCTATAGCTCTAAATGGTCAGGTAAATGCTAGTGGAAACCTCATTTACCATGCATAGTCGTTCGATCCCCACCGACAACTCCGGGCTAAAGTGTCCCTTAAGGTCCCTTAAGCATGAAATCAATAATCTTTGCAGGGTCGTATCTCAGAGCTCGTGTGAGGTAGCATCAATCCGTTAGGTGCAATGGGACCGTGTTGCCGGGACCTACAAAAGCCTATCTCAATTTTTAGAGATTCAACTTTGTTTAAAATCGGCAACACATTCTCGATCGATGTCAGAACTCAAAGTGTTCCTCAGTTCAAACGGCCAACGTTGTGTATCTTTCAAACCGTCGGTCGTAGCATTGAACCATCTATTCCAACAGCTTCAAATGGTCAAGTAAATGCTAATGGAAACCTTGTTTTCCACGCACAGTCATTCGATCCCTGTCGACGACTCTGGGCTGAAGTGTCCCTCAAGGTCCCTTAAGCATGAAATCAGTAATCTTTGCGGGGTCATATCTTAGAGCTCATACGAGGTAGCATTGATTCATCAGGTGCTACGAGACCGTGTTGTCGGCGCCTAAAAAATTTTGTCTCAATTTTCAGAGATTCAAGTTTTTTTATATTTGGCAACACATTCTTGGTCAATGTCAAAACTCAAAGTGTTACTCAATTCAAAGGGCCAACATTGCATATCTTTCCAAGCGTCAGTCGTAGCATCGAACTGTTTGTTCCAACAGCTTTGAATGGTCGGGTAAATGCTAGTGGACATCTTGTTTGCCACACAGTCATTCGATCCCCACCGACAACTGTGGGCTGAAGTATCCCTCAAGGTTGCTTAAGCATAAAATCAATGATCTTTGCAGGGTCATATCTCTGAGCTCGTGAGAGGTAACATTGATCCTTTAGTTGCTATGGGACTTTGTTGCCAGGGCCTACAATAACCTATCTCAGTTTTTAGAGATTCAATTTCCTTTAAATTTGGTAACACATTCTCAGTCGATGTCAGAACTCAAAGTGTTCCTCAGTTCAAACGACCAACATTGCGTATCTTTCTAGCTGTCTGTCGTAGCATCGAACCATCTATTCCAACACCTCCAAATGGACGCGTAAATGCTAGTTGCAAACTTATTCTCCATGCATAGTCATTCAATCCCCGCCGATGACTCTGGGCTGAATTGTCCCTTAAGGTCCCTTCAACATGAAATCGATGATCTTTGTGGGGTCATATCTCGGAGCTTGTGTAAGTTAGTATCGATCCGTCAGTTGCTAAAGGATTGTGTTGTCAGGGCCTACAAAATCATGTCTCAGTTTTCAGATATTCAACTTTGTTTAAAATCGACAACACATTTTCGGTCGATATCAAAACTCATAGTGTTCCTTAGTTCAAACAACCAATGTTGTGTATCCTTCCAACCATCGGTCATAGCAATAAACCATCTATTCCAACAGCTCCAAATGGTCGGGTAAACTCTAGTGGCATCCTCATTCACCATGCACAGTCATTCGATCCTCACCGAAAACTCCAAGCCGAAGTGTCCCTCAAGGTAGCTTAAGCATGAAATCAGCGATCTTTCTGGGTCATATCTCAAAGCTCATGTGAGGTAGCATCAATCTGTTAGGTGCTACAAGACCATGTTGCCAAGGCCTACAAAAGTATGTCTCAGTTTTTAGAGATTCAACTTCGTTTAAAATCAGCAACACATTCTCGGTCAATGTCAGAACTCAAAGTGTTCCTCAGTTCAAACAGCCAATGTTGTGTATCTTTCAAACCATCAATCGTAGCATCGAACCGTCTATTCCAATAGCTCTGAATGGCCAGGTAAATGCTAAGGGTAACTTCATTGGACACACAGTCTTTCAAATGCCACTGATGACTCCAGGCCGAAGTGTCCCTCAAGGTCCCTTCAACATGAAATTGGTGATCTTTGCGAGGTCATATCTTGAAGCTTGTGCGAGGTAGCATCGATCCGGTAGGTGCTATAGGACTATGTTGCTGAGACCTATAATAGCATGTCTCAATTTTTAGAGATTCAACTTCGTTTAAAATCGGCAACACATTCTTGATCGATGTCAGAACTCAAAGTGTTCCTCAGTTCAAATGACCAACATTGTGTATCTTTCCAACCGTCAGTCGTAGCATGGAACCGTCTGTTCCAACAGATCTGAATGGTCGAGTAAAATCTAGTGGTAACCTCATTCGGCACACACGTTCGTTCGATCCCCGCCAATGACTCCAAGCCGAAGTGTCCCTCAAGGTCCCTTTAACATGAAATTGGTGATCTTTGTGGGGTCATATCTCAGAGCTCGTACGAGGTAGCATGGATCTGTTAGGTGCTAAGGGACTATGTTACCAAGGCCTCCAATAGCCTATCTCAGTTTTTAGAGATTCAAGTTCATTTAAAATCGGCAACACATTCTCGGTCGATGTCAGAACTCAAAGTGTTCATCAGTTCAAATGGCCAACGTTGTGTATCTTTCCAACCGTTGGTCATAGCATGGAACCATCTATTCCAATAGCTCCAAGTGGCTGGGTAAGGCCAAGTAAACGCTAGTGGAAACCTCATTTAGCACACATGGTCGTTTGATCCCCGCCAATGACTTTAGGCTGAAGTGTCCCTCAAGGTCCCTTTAGCATGAAATAAATGATCTTTACAGGGTAATATTTTAGATCTCGTGAAAAGTAGCATCAATCCGTTAGGTGCTACGGGACCATGTTGCTGAGGCTTACAAGAGCCTATCTCAATTTTTAGAGATTCAATTTCATTTAAATTTGTCAACACATTCTCGGTCGATGTCAAAACTCAAAGTGTTCCTTAGTTCAAACGACCAATGTTGTGTATCTCTCAAACCGTCAGTTGTAGCATCAAACCGTCTATTCCATTAGCTTTGAATGGTCGATTAAATGCTAGGGGCAACCTCATTCAGCACACACAGTCATTCAAACCTCATCAATGACTTCAGGCTAAAGTGTCCCTCAAGGTCCCAAAAGCATGAAATTAGTGATCTTTGCAGGGTCATATCTCAGAGCTCGTGCAAGGTAGCATGGTTCCGTCAAGTGCTACGGGACCATGTTGCTGAGGCCTACAATAGTCTATCTCAATTTTTAGAGATTCAAGTTCATTTATATTTGGAAACACATTCTTGGTCGATGTCAAAACTCACAGTGTTCCTCAGTTCAAACGACCAATGTTGCATATCTTTCCAACTTTAGTTGTAGCATTGAACCATCTATTCCAACAGCTCTGAATGGCCAAGTAAACACTAGGGGAAACCTCATTCGGAATGCACATTCATTCAAACCCCATCGATGACTTTGGGCCAAAGTGTCCCTCAAGGTCCCAATAGCATGAAATCAATGATCTTTACGGGGTCATATCTTGAAGCTCGTGTGAGGTAGTATCGATCTGTCAGGTGCTACGGGACTATGTTGTTGAGGCCTACAATAGCCTATCTTATTTTTTAGAGATTCAAGTTCATTTATATTTGGAAACACATTCTCTATCAATGTCAGAACTCACAATGTTCCTCAGTTCAAATAGCCAATGTTGTGTATCTTTCCAACAGTCGGTCGTAGCATCGAACCGTCTATTCCAATATATTTGAATGGTCAGGAAAATGTTGGGGAAACCTTGTTCGGCACACACAGTCACTCAAACCCCACCGACGACTCCGGGCCAAAGTGTCCCTCAAGGTCCCTTAAGCATAAAATTAGTGATCTTTGTAGGGTCATATCTCAGAGCTCGTGTGAGGTAACATCAATCCTTTAGGTGCTACAGGACTGTGTTTCCAAGGCCTACAATAGCCTATCTTAGTTTACAAAGATTCAAGTTCATTTATATTTAGCAGCACATTCTTAGTCGATGTTAGAACTCAAAGTGTTCCTCAGTTCAAACGACCAACATTATGTATCTTTCAAACTGTCGGTTATAGCATCGAACCATTTATTCCAACAACTTTGAATAGTCAGATAAATGCTACTGACAACCTTTCTTGGCACACATAGTCATTCAAACGCCGCCGATGACTTCAGGACGAGTAGTAGGATGAGTGCAAATATGTATTCTAATGTTTGTCATTAACAATCAGTCAGTTAGGGGACAATTAGAAGTTAGTTTGTAAAAGCATAAGGTTGCACATCCACATCCGCTATAGTAATATTATTAATAAAAGAACTCTTGCCAATATTAGGGTACCGAGAGATCAAAATAGGCCTGGTATTGGGGTCAATAGACAACAACCTTGCCATATGTTGCCTTACTTGTTCGAGGTCATGTCTTTATATTGTGACTGTCCCATGGAACAGGGAACACACCAATGAATATAAATGTTTGATTCCACGTGATCTTGGCTAGGTTGTGATGTAGAAATAATGCCTTATATTCTATTTATACATTTCTGCATTCATTTCATTACTTTTGTTATTATTACAGTCAAGGAATTGACTGTTATTGAGGAAAGTGACTGGTATTTGTAGCATAGTCAGCAAGTTAAACATACATCAATAAACATAAAAGCATAACTATAAGGCATGGGAAATTTAAAAAACATAAGACATCCACATAAACATAAATTAGTATACATCAATACACCAAACACATGAATTGCATACCTAAAACATTAAAAAAAAAAAAATCAGAGGGCATGAAGCCAAATATATATGTCCAATAATGTCATACATTAAATATATTCAATACAGTTAAACTAACTTCCTCAAAGCCTAATGGATGTACAACGTATCACTTATACAATATACAAAAAATATGTCCACTAATGCCATATAGGCATACAATCCATATCCCTAATCTAGTCCTTGCCTGCCAGGGGAAGAAAACAAGTCTCGAGCTATCTTTGATTGTCGCATCGATGGAGATGTAGTGGATGCTGTAGTATTCTGAGTGTGCTCACTCATCCTCCTATCTAGACTCTTCTATATCTCGAGCTGATAAAACAAAATTTAAGCATCAATAACTAATATACATCAAAATTGAATTATACAATGACATAAAATTGAATATTCGCTTACCGCTAGCAAATAGTCACTATGTTCATCCACCGAAGGTGCATGCTGGTGATTTGGAGTAATGAGTCCCTACAACAATGACCAAAATAATAATTAAAATACATACATGAATATCATTATAAAATTCAATACAAACTATTAAAATAACAATTAAATTAAGTGATCTCTTTCATACCCCAATCAGTGCTTTAGAACTAGCTACTGCTGCAGCTACTCCACGATCCAAAGTATCATGGACAGAAGGAGGAGTCTCTAATGTCAATAATTGAAAATGAAACAAAAAAAATTATTATGCAGTTATCAAGATTACATATATTTTTTACAACCCTACTAATGAGTAAATGATACCTCTGTGAAGGTTCCATCGCGTCCTTTGATGTGCGGTGTCGAAGTCGAAGCTCCAACATTCAACTAGTGCACATGTACATGGAAAATTATAAGATAACCATTCATATAAGAACATACTACTGACATGTTAATTATAATGCATTATTACATATATACCTGTTGACTCAATGGTGACATCACAAAGCCAGGTGAAAGAATGTGATCATCGTGCCTTTGGATTTTGATCATAATTTGTGTAGTAATTTAGTTATTCATTCATTTATTAATTAAATATAATCAAGTAAATCAAATTAACATACAAATAAAGATACCTCAAGGAAAGTGGCAGGATGCCCTTCCCTGTCTATTGTGAACGTCGATGGTCCCCCAGTGATGTCTAATGCACATGCACAATAAGTTATGATACAATTATTCATATAATTACATAATAATCAAATATATTAATTTAAAAAAATTATTCGATACATACTTGTGGAACTGATGACGATGTGTAGAAGGGGACATTGGGATCATTGCCACTGCCACTGCCACTGCCACTGACACTCTTTCCCTGAATTTTCATCATAATCAATAAATACTAAATTAATTAGTTATTCTTTTATAAATGAAATATGATCAAAGAAATTTAATCAAGTTGGAAATATTTACCTGTGTGTCAATGTCAAATGTCATATTTAGAAAGCTATCAGTCATCATTCTAGAATCCTCTTCCTCTCTCTTGCTAGTACCAAATGTGCACAAGCATCCACATGGTCGACAAATATGCCCCCTCGAAGATTGACCATGGTCACCCTTAACTAAAGGAGTAGCACACTGAATGAGAGTCTGTATCAGAGCACTAATCGTGCCTAGTGTGTCTGCCTCTACATGTTCCTTCACAACGGAAGGAATAGTATCATGATCCACCTGTGGCTTGCCAATAGAAACCCTAGGTGTGTTAGGGTCGCGATGTGCCCCCGCTCGATCAAATGATGACCCCCCTCCTCTACCCTGAGAATCTAGATAGTCAAAATAATTAGGCACCTCCTTGAGTACAAACTCGCAATAGAGTTTCCTCAAGAAATATATAGGAACCTCATGATTGTTATGAGGCAAATCAAAGACCATCCACCATCTCTCCCCAAAATTGTTTTTAATGTCTTCATTTAAGCACCAATGAATTGGGAACCTCCTTGTTGTAGTTCTAAGAGTATCTGTGTCCCCTGGTTTTTTAAATAGCTTGTAAATGTCATCTTTTGTGAATTTTTTTATTTTTTATGTCCGCATAAGATAATTTATTGGCATAATATTGTTTTTGTTCTTCTCTTTTATCCCACAATGAATTAATTTTCCCACTAACCAAGTTTACGTGGGTCAAGATTGCTTCCAATGATTTTGCAAGTCTTTCCCTTTCGGGATTTGTACCACTAGAATCTTTTAACCTAGTAATTAAAGATTCTAATTCTTTTTGCCCTCTTTCAATTTGGTTCATGAAATTTTCTTGTGTTCCAGGAGAAGGTTTTTTCGATTGGTGGAGGCAATTGAGGTTCATTTTCTTTATTTGTTTCTTCATTCGGTTCTTCATGAGGAGACGGAGGGTTTGGTGGAGAGTTTGGTGGAGGGTTTGGTTGAGGAAGATTATTTCCTCCTGGCAATTAAAAAAACTAGATTTTAAAATCTTCATTACACACAAATTTTTTTTAAAAAAATTTAAACAAAACAAATTGCTACAAAACTGAAATTTTAAAACAAATAAGAGGCATGGGTTGTAAAAACACTTACCTCGTCTTCCAGATTGAACTTGACGATGTCATGGAGCCATTTGATGGAGGGATGAATGAAAAAAAATGGGTGCACAAGCCAAAAGAAGTGTGTGCGTGCATGGGAAGCCCTTCTTAGCTGCAAACATGGGTTTGAGGAAAGCAAAATGAGCTTTCCAACCCGCAACAAGCTTTAAGAAGGCTTTTTTCAAAGCGCATGCACCCTATAGGGTGCACACACTTTTTTTTGGATTTCCCAAGCCATAGAGCATGCACCCTATAGGGTGCACACCCTTTAGTGCGTACGCACTATGCGTGATGGGGGACCAAAAAGAAAAGTGGCATCTTTTTGGTCCCCCATCTTTGTGCATATACCCAGAGATTTCTTATCACTATGTAAGAGACATGGTAGGAAGGAATGTGATCCAGTTGGAGTATATTAATACGAACGATCAAACAACAGATATTCTTACCAAACCACTCCCCAAGGTGAAAGTTGATCACTTTAGGAAGAATATTGGTATGGTTGAAATATAAAATTTTGAGTTGTACTAATATAATAAAGATGTTTAATGTGTAAACTTCTTTTGTCAGATGTGTGACTTTATGGGCCCACCCATCTTGTGTACATTTCTAAAAGGTGATGACTTTTTATTAAATGAACACTTGCATTTAACATTATAAGGTGATGATCTTGTAATGTGGGTATCATGTTTGTGACATAATTTGTTATTGTAGACATTATGTAAGGATATATATATAAGGAGAATGTAATATTCTCAAGCATATTATATCCTTCATATCATATGTAAGGTGATATGTAAAATTGGGTATCATGTGCTAGGTAATTCATCATATCACATATTAGGTGATATGTAAAACTTGGTATCACGTGTTAGGTGATTCCTCATTTACATGTTAGGTGATATGTACAACATTTCACATGTTAGGTGATATGTACAACTGGGTATCACATGTTAGGTGACTCCTCATATCACATATTACGTGATATGTAAAATTGGGTATCACGTGTTAGGTGATTCCTCATATCACATGTTAGGTGATATGTAAAACTGGTTTATCACATGTTAGGTGATTCCTCATACCACGTGTTATGTGATGTTTGTCTTGATGATATATGTGAGGCTTCTTATCATGAGTTATGTGATACTTGTCATCACGTGTAATGTGATATTTGTCTTCACGAGATATGTGAGATTTCTAATCATGAGAAATGTGATATATATGATTTTATCTTATCTAGCTAAGAGGGAGTGTTGTTGCATATAGCTATGATCAGATAAATTCATATTATATTGAATATATCAATTAGATAAATTAATTTTATTATCGATCAAATTGTTGGTTACTGAAAAGGAGTTTACACTCAGAGAGACACTAGTATACCTAAGGACAGATTTTGAGGAGGGGGTTAGTTCCAAATATGGGGAGATCTGTAGGTAACTGGACCAACTATAGGGACAAGACTTCCTATGCACTTCTGGCTCTACAAAACCAAGGTAGGTGC